>JAWZYT010000452.1:87500-105000 GCA_034508575.1 Petrolisthes manimaculis
TGTTAAGGCTTCGGCCTTGTTGTAGATGTAAGATAACCTCAATCTAGATGCATGAACTCAACACCAAAAGGCCAGATTTTGGAAACTTCAGTCATTTATTCCCAGACTTGCTGAACCATCCAGAAAAATTCTACGACTCCTTTAAGATGACTAGTGAAAACTTGAAGAAGGTGGTGGACTTGGCAGGATCTTCCATAAAGAAAAGGAACACTAATTACAAGTGTGCTGTTGGAGTTGAAGAAATAATGACAATTTTTTTAAGGTAAGAAGTGTCTTATTGAAAATTCCAACAATGAGTATGTGTGTAGGGCAATAATGAATAAAAGAAACATGGTAATAGTTCATTTATTCTTGTTGGTAAGTGAAAATGCAACTGATAAACAAGAAATTCACCACCGTGGACTCGCGGTGACTCACACAGAAATGGGTCTGGCGCCATCGGTGGCTCGACTCGACACGACGCGACGAGACGTGACTCGACGCGACGCATCCGGTGTGAACGGCTTTGCCTTACATCCATATGATTTAATGTTAACTGCGGGTGGCGAATAATGACGCATTGTGATGTACACTGACTTGATGTGACGTGACTCGACGCGACTCGCTTGGTGTGAATGCACCCTAAGAGAAAACTCCATAGCAGTGCAGGGTCCCCGACTGATCAACTGTATCCCATGACAGCTACCATCATACTCTGGATCTTTAGAAAGATTTAAAACCCGACTAGACGAGGTGGTGGACAAACCATCCCTGCCCCATTATTACCAGACCACTGAAGGGAACAGCCTGCTACATCAAGTTACACTGACCAACTAAAGGTGGCACACCAGCCACTGCCCCATTATTACCAGACCACTGAAGGGAACAGCCTGCTACATCAAGTTACACCGACCAACTAAAGGTGGCACACCAGCCACTGCCTCATTATTACCAGGCCACTGAAGGGAACAGCCTGCTACATCAAGTTACACCGACCAACTAAAGGTGGCACACCAGCGTGACCTAGGCCGTCACCCCTAAACAACATCACAGGAAATCACAGGTGTGTGTGTGTGTGTGTGTGTGTGTGTGTGTGCGAGAGAGAAATGAAAACTAACAAAATGCATAATTTCTGAAAATCATTGGATACAAAAACATTAAAATATAGGCATTTCTATCTATACTCTCTCTCTCTCTCTCTCTCTCTCTCTCTCTCTCTCTCTCTCTCTCTCTCTCTCTCTCTCTCTCTTTTTATGTATGTATGTATCTATCTATCACAAACTATCTATCTATCCATCCATCAATCTATATATACTCTCTCTCACACACACACTCACTCACTCTCTCTCTTTATGTATGTATGTATGTATGTATCTATCACAAACTATCTATCTATCAACTGTCTGTGAACCTGAAATATTAATTAAACAATGTTAGTTCATCAATCAAAGAAGTAGACACAGTAGTAATAATAATAATAATAATAATAATAATAATAATAATAATAATAATAATAATAATAATAATAATAATAATAATAATAATAATAATAATAATAATAATAATGATGATGATGATGATAATTATGCTAATAATAATAATGATGCTAATAATAATAATGAGAGGTGCTGCATTACAGTTTATGGTATTTATTGAGAGAATTACCATTTTGCAGCAGTGTTGACAGATCCGAGTATTTTGCCCCAGTCATTCATTGTACATTATCACGATTATTTCCCGGTAGTTTGTCCAGGTTAAGTCCCGGTAGTCTGCCCAGGTTAAGACCTGGTAGTTTGCCTATGTTAAGTCCCGGTAGTCTGCCTGGGTTAAGACCTGGTAGTTTGTCCAGGTTAAGTCCCGGTAGTCTGCCCAGGTTAAGACCTGGTAGTTTGCCTAGGTTAAGTCCTGGTAGTCTGCCCGGGTTAAGACCCGGTAGTTTGTCCAGGTTAAGTCCTGGTAGTCTGCCCGGGTTAAGACCCGGTAGTTTGTCCAGGTTAAGTCCTGGTAGTCTGCCCGGGTTAAGACCCGGTAGTTTGCCCAGGTTAAGTCCTGGTAGTCTGCCCGGGTTAAGACCTGGTAGTTTGTCCAGGTTAAGTCCTGGTAGTCTGCCCAGGTTAAGACCCGGTAGTTTGTCCAGGTTAAGTCCCGGTAGTCTGCCTATGTTAAGTCCTGGTAGTCTTCCCGGGTTAAGACCCGGTAGTTTGTCCAGGTTAAGTCCCGGTAGTCTGCCCAGGTTAAGACCCGGTAGTTTGTCCAGGTTAAGTCCTGGTAGTCTGCCTGGGTTAAGACCCGGTAGTTTGTCCAGGTTAAGTCCTGGTAGTCTGCCTGGGTTAAGACCTGGTAGTTTGTCCAGGTTAAGTCCTGGTAGTCTGCTGTGGTCTAGTCTAGTCTAGGTAATAGTCAAACCAGCACTATTTGATACTCTGGGTGATGGCCAGAGGTGTCTGTACTACTACCCCGGGCATCAGTCACCAGGCCTATAAACTTATAATCCACCTCTTTACCTTACCCTCCTGTCTGTCTCTCTATCTGTCTGTCTGTCTCTCAATATACTTTAGTTTTTTCTCATGCTATGACTTTGTTTCCTATAAAATATCCCTTTACTCTCTATATAATATCCTTTGCTTGGCTGTACAAAGCAGGACAGAGGGAGTGTGATGAATATTTCATGGTGATGGTATAGCAAGGAATGAATTACTTGACCTGACCAACAGTAGGTAGGTGTGACCTGAGTGTGTCATGTACAGTCAAGGACACTGAGACAGCAACACAACACTACACATATGTGTTGCCAAGTATACTGTAAGATATACAAAGTATAGTTGTTCCATCTTCAAATCCAAAGTTATTTATAAAACCAAGCAGTAGCCTAAAACAACTAATTATTTCATAGTGATGAAGGCAAGCAATGATAGTATGAGTGAGTGAGAGAGATTATACATACATACATACATACATACTGTTACATATATACACATAAACAACTAATTATTTCATAGTGATGAAGGCAAGCAATGATAGTATGAGTGAGTGAGAAAGATTATACATACATATATACATACATACTGTTACATATATACACATAAACAACTAATTATTTCATAGTGATGAAGGCAATCAATGACAGACCCAAAATAAATAAATAAAATTACCTGTGGATGAAGGAGTGTGCATTGATGTACAATTGATGTTGCAACACCTCTTGGTTCACACCTGTTGCAACACCTCATTAATCAATCCTACCTGGAAATGTAAATAATGTAATAATCATCATAATAATAAAATATGTAACACAACAATATCTATATTTAACTACCAGTACTCTATGTTAAATATGGAAACAATTACTGTTATTATTGTTATTGTGTATATTTTTTGGGTAAATATGGAAAGAATTACCATTAATGCGTACATTTTTTTCAGTAAATATTGAAGGAATTACAGTTATTGTGTATGGTTGTTGTTTTTTGTTAAATTTAAATTAGCCTGACCTTACCTTACCTAACCTAACCTAACCTAAACCAAGACAGACTACCAGGACCTAACCTGGACAAACGACCGGGAAATAACCGTGATAAAGTACGGGAAATGACCAGGGCAAAATACTGGGACCTAGCCAGATCTGGCAACACTGCTATAACACGGTAATTCTTTCAATAAATACAGTATTTTGCCCCGGCCATTTCCTGTACTTTACCACGGTTATTTCACGGTAGTTTGCCCAGGTTAGGTTAGGTCCGTTAGTCTGCTGTGGTCTAGGTTAGGTTAGGTAAGGTAAGGTTAGGTTAAGTAAGGTAAGGTAAGGTTAGGTTAGGTAAGGTTAGATAAGGTAAGGTAAGGTAAGGTCAGGTCAGGTTAGATTAGGTCAGGTTAGGTAAGGTAGGTAAGGTAAGGTTAGGTTAGGTAAGGTAGGTAAGGTAAGGTTAGGTTAGGTAAGGTAAGGTAATGTAAGGCAGGGCGGGGCGGGGCGAGGCGAGGCGAGGTGAGGTAAGGTTAGGTTAGGTAAGGTAAGGTAAGGTTAGGTCAGGTCAGGTTAGGTTAATTTCAAAATGCTTCCTTTGAATGTCTTTGTAATTTGTGGATGAAATGCCATAGAATAAAATAGTTTTATAATGTTCTAAATAAGTGGGTAATGAAGGTAGAAAAAACAGTACATGATAAATGGTAATTCATTCAATATTTACCAAAACAACATAATGAAAAATGTCTTAGAATGTTCTAAATAAATAATTATTATTAATAAAGACTGTATAATATCTATATAAGTAGGTAATTATATTAAAATATACAATATAGTGATTGAAATAATTCTGTAAATTTATTATAAACATTTTAACTTGACTAAATTAATAAATAAATTGATTAAATATTTAATTAAATAGGACTTTACCCATCTTATTTATCCATTTATCACCATTTATTTATATCACAGGGATAATTTATTTACTTAACACCTTGAAATAAATAATGGTACTAAAATAATGGTAGTAATAATCAAATAATTATCTGTTGTTGCCTTATATCATCATTTATCATCTTATTTATCCATTTATCATCATTTATTTACTTATCAACATCTTGAAATAAATAATAATTAAAATAAAGGTAGTAATAATTATATAATTATCTTATCGTCTTATTTATCCATTTATCGTCATTAATCTACATCACAGGGATCCTTTATTTACTTATCAACACCTTGGAATAACCAAGTAATAAATAATTAATTAAATAAAGACAACATTTACCCGTAACAAAATCATTATCTATTTTTTCCATTCACCGGTTCGTCTTATTTCGTCATTTATCGACTTATTTATCCATTTGTTATCCTTTATCTACATTATAGGGGTCATTTATTTACTTATCAACACTTCAGAATTGTCAAGGAATAAATAATTAATTAGATAAAGTTAATATTTACAAGTGATAAATTTTTCCATTCACAGGTTCACAATTTATCGTATTATTCTGTCATTTATCGTCTTATTTATGCATTTATCGTCACTTATCTACATCATAGGGGTCATTTATTTACTTATCAACACCTTGGAATGGTCAGGGAATAAATAATTAATTAAATAAAGACAATATTTACCTTCTAGTCTGGGAACCATGATTACCTCTGTCTGTTGGCTGTGTTGATCTCTCGTCAGTGTTACCAGCTCAGATGTTTGTTGATCTCTCATCAGTGTTACCAGCTCAGGTTTAGTAAGTTCAGTTCTGTAACTTTTCAACGGCTCCCCTTTGATTATTTATTGTTATTTATTTATTGTTATTTATTTATTTGTTATTTATTTGTTTGTTATTTTTGCTATTTATTTTGTGTGTTTTTCTACGATACCTGCTGAGTTTTTGTCTGTTTTTTATACCACACTTCTACTACTAATATATCTTTTACTTTTTCTATATTTTCAAATAATAATTGTTCACATAATTTTGATGTATTCTGATGAATTCTGTAAATTTGGTAAATAGAGTAAACAATATTCTAAGTGTTCCTTTTCTGCACACACACACACACACACACACACACATCCTTCACATTTCTCTGATTCTCCTATAAGTCACTTTCTATCACTTAATTAAATTTACGGTGGTATTCATAAAAAAATCTTTCCCTTCAAAAGCATGGGAAAGAAATATATCACTCATTTTCTATTCTCGAAGATTTCATTCCTCTCCAGGCCTTAAATTCATTCCCTTGAATCGAGTATATTATTGGAACATGAAGGAAAAATTTACCCCATTCCTTCCATAATTCCTTTGTTGTATTTTATCCTGTATTGTTTATATGCTCTTTATATTATCATAATATATCGAAAAGACATGCACTAGCATTATACAACCGAAGGAAAAAGAATTTAGTGAATATATGAGGGTTTTTTCAATATTTTTAAAGACCTTGCTAGTAACGACTGAGTAATGGGTGCGAATGTAAACAAAACAAACCACGCTGGACGCTGATCACGCTGCAGACTTCCACTGATTACACTACTACATATATTGTCTCTAGTAAGTATTGCTTATCAAAGCATTTCTTTTAATATCTGAACATCATAAAAATGACTGAGAAATCCCGAAGGACCTGTTGTTCAGGAATACTTTACATGGTCAAGATATATAATAATAGTTTAATGCCAAAAAGATGCACTTGCTATTGCCTATACAGGTGTAGCTGGATTATGTTTTACAGTAAGGAATTGACATAAAATTCAACTTATAGCAAGACAAAAACAAAACAATGAACAAACACTAACATCTTGGTTGAATAATGAAAAGGATGTAGCCTAAAACTTACATCAAACAAGATGTTTGTTGGAGTCCCTTGGTTATTTTTTTTTTTAGCTTAAAATTAAAATAATTTACTTTATCTAAAGTATATTTTCATAAGATGATTGCACTGGGTATTGCTAAAATAACCAAATCCAACCTAACCTAACCAGTAGTTCGCTTAAACTATTAAATGATATGTCAAATGGGAATTCAATATTTTTACATATACTTTTCACTACACTTCACCATTTCACTGTCAGTATACTATGCCCATAGTTTGGAAGTCATTATTAGTAATACTTATAGGTCTGTAATAAATTCATATTATTTTTAGATAAACACAGCATGGATCGTCTTCACAATCCTTTCTTGGAGGTGCCTGATGTGCCACAGAGATGGAATATTGATATCAACCGATGGGAAGAAATGGTCAATCACCTGAATGAGCAACGAGTACGTCGCCCTCGTAGGATTATTGTCGACAGGATGGATCCATTCCAGGCAATGACTGAAGAGGAGTTTATAGAACGCTTCCGACTTCGTAAGAACTCTGTTCAAAATCTGATCAATGATCTTGAAAATCAGCTATTAACAACAGTTGATCAGAGAGGTAAATCAAATTAGACTGGTCTTTACTATATGGTTGTGAAACAGAAACAAATCTGTGCCAAGCATACAAATTTAGCAAATTAAATGTATTTTTTAAATGCATGTACTGTATGAAGTACTACATACTGTAAGCATGTAAAGGTTTTTTGGTCACAGATTGTACTGTGCTATAGTACTGCAGATGAATTAATCTATTATGAATATAAATGTACTGTAAAGTCCTGCATTTAATAATGACTTGTAGTATGTAGCTTACTGCATTGTGGGACATTATACCTGCATATGCTCTGCAGTGCTGTAAGTTTAATTATTTTTCCATTTCAGTATAAACACTTCCTTTCACATTTAATGCGAGTTACTGCTTGTCAAGATGTAAAATTAATGTCGATGAAAGACCAAATGTGCAAATATTAGAATACCAACTTAAACCTCAATCCACAACTTGCACAATTTCTCTATAAAGCCTTCTAATAACGAGTGTCTCCTTTTTTCAGGGTCACCTGTTCCACCTCAACTCCAAGTGCTAATTGCCCTTGGCTGTATGGCAACTGGTAGCAACCAAAATATCATGGGGGATTGCTACAGTGTTTCCTAACCAACTGTAAGCAGATGCCTGTCACGAGTAGCCAAAGGCATAGCAAGACTGAGGCCTCGATATGTAAAGTTTCCTGATGGCCAGGAACTCCAGAGTGTGGTATTAGCATTTTATAATATAGCAAGGATGCCTGGTGTCATAGGTTGCATTGACTGTACACACATTGCCATTCTCAAGCCGACATGCAACAATGCTGAATATTATAGATGTAGAAAAGGATATTTTTCCTATAATGTTCAAGCAATTTGTGGACCTAATTTAGAGTTTTATAACGTTGTTGCACGTTGGCCAGGCAGTGTTAATACAGTATCATATACCATACAACCTTATAAATAAGGCCTT
Organism: Petrolisthes manimaculis; assembly: GCA_034508575.1. Lineage (NCBI taxonomy): Eukaryota > Metazoa > Arthropoda > Malacostraca > Decapoda > Porcellanidae > Petrolisthes > Petrolisthes manimaculis. The sequence goes on from JAWZYT010000452.1 coordinate 95,302, forward strand.
AACTGCTTACCACTTGTACTGTACATAATTCACAAGTAAATTTTATTGTATTGTACTTCACATGCAGTATCTGGTGAATAGTTTATTATTGATGTAGTTTATTGGGTACCCATCTCCACATAACTGCAGATAACCAAACCTACGTTTGTTTTTGGCATTACACACCATCCAACCTAATAACTTACCAACCATGGGTACAATACAGTATACCCAATAACAGTTCTCCAACCCAAACCAGTGCCCAGATCAGTTTCAGTAAAATTAGTATAAGGAATAACACCAAACACTCAGGTTACACCAACATAATTTATTTAAAACAAAGTTATCTATAAGTGAAGGACATATAAAATAAACTTTTGCACTTTCCAGTACAGTATTGTACTGCAATTTTGTACTATATTATTGCACTTCATAATTATTGCTTCCTTACTCTCTCATTCCTTTTTTCATGTAAAGTTCACCTCAGAGGAAAATTTCTATAATTAGTTTCACCTTGTTGGCATTTTAGTAATTCATACTTTTTTATTATATTTAAAATTTCCATTTTGAGGTTGCCTTCTTCTTCATCAATATGACTCCGCATTTGGGCACTTTTTATTTTTATTTTGCCTTCTTCCTCTGCTACCTCTCTCTGCTCTTGGGCCATTTTGAGTTTGATTTTGCCTTCTTCCTCTGCTACCTCTCTCTGCACTTGGGTAATTCTTAGTTTTTCTCTTAAGATGTCTTTTTCCATGTCAAGGGCTTCTTCATAAAACTTGTTCTTTATCTTCGTAATTTCAATTTCATCTTTGTTCGAGAACTTTAATTCTCGGCAAAACTTTTTTCTTGCTGGTGCCTGAACACTTCCACGTTTTTGGTGGCACTTTCCAGCAGAAGCTGAATTTGCTGGAGTACTGGTACAGGGAATATTTAAAGGTGAAGGTTGCACACAAGGTGAACCAGCAGGTAGGCCTAATATATCTTGTGGAATTACCTCTAGATCTGGTACTGGAAGTTCAATAATGGCCATAGGGTCATCTAGATCAACTGCATCAGAGTCATAAATATTCCCCGTATCGCTGACTTCTCCACGAATCAAATCCAGCACTCTTGCCGTTTCTTCGGTGTACGGAGTCGGTGCAGGGCCACCACCAGTCTCCTTTACTTTTGGCTTGAAGGAGTCATGTTCTTCTTTGGCTCTGCAAGAAAAAGTTTGTCATAATATTTTATCAATTAAATTAACCTAGGTATAGGATATCATTTTGTACTTATTGGACTCCATGATTGAAGGTATGCATGAACTATTGTTTTTCTGTGACTCACATGATTTTTTTTTTTTCTGGTGCATAATATCTCTATGCATAAACAGTACTCCATACAAGTAAAAATATAACTAACTGAAATATCAAGACGCAGTATAATATTTTGAAGGTCTAAGTTTATGGAAATCTCACTTTTACTTTTTTTTTTAAATAATGAAAGAGTTACAGTAATGCAAGCAAGCTCTAGAGCAGACCAACAAAAAAGTATAAGCTATGGAATCCTTCCTCAATCCATTCATATGTTAAATTTAGGATGGGATTATCAAGGAATGTAAAGATTTGATGCTTTTATGTTATTTATTTGTTGGAAATGCACACTACTGCCGCTGAAAAGGGATGCTTTGTTAGGAACAAAGGATGCCAGGTTAGAACCAATGGAAACAAAAAATAGAACCAAAGAATGCCTGGGGTAAGGTCAAAGGATAGGACTGAAGGAAATCAAAATTAGGGCCAAAGGTCCTAGTCTGGTGAGGTTGGCTTGTCTAGTAACAAAATACACAATTTCCAACAAGCAAATAAAAAACATTAGATCCGTGCATTCCAAAATGAAGGGGGGAAATAGGATGAAGAAATGGTTATGCAGTTAATCATATAGATGATAAAATATTGGATTTCTATAAATTGATGTTATTACCCATATTACTGTATTCCACTGCAATGTATACTAAATTAATATCTTTTTTACCTAACTCGATAGCCTACCAAAAACTGCTTTACCTAACTCGATAGCCTACCAAAAACTGCAGGGCCAAACAGTTTGTTGTCTGTAGCACTGGCCATTTTGTCAGCCCCTGAGCAGGTTATCTTTAGCAATACCCTAGTAATATGAATTTATCGATATACTTACTTGGATTTTATGCGATCCCAAATCTTCTTTAGCTGCTTTCCAGTGCGTGGCAGCTTTCCAATGCCTGTTGCATTGAATCTCGTGGCGATCTCCTCCCATGCTTCAAGTTTTTTACCCACTATTCTCGCATCTGAACGACGATCATTTACAACTGAATGGTGTCCCACGATATCTATAAGCAAGGACATTCCTTCAGCTGATAATGGAGGAAGCCTACTCTTGCATTGGGAGTCCATGGTGGGGAGAATAGTGCAAGTGAAGTGGCGAGAAGGAAGAAAAGTGAACACGCGTGTTATTGCCAGCGTGGTTTTGTTTACTATTGATGCCCTGAGGCTACCCCGACATACCAACCGCACAAACGTTTCTCATTTCAAGGGTACAGGGCTACCAACATCTACATTTTTCTTTCCCTTCAAAGGAAATATTTTAGCATAACGAGGGGAATGAAAAATCCATGAAAGGGAATGAAAGATGTAGGGAAAGAACTGTTTTTAAGAATAACACTGTATGGGTGTTGATTCTTAACTTAAATTACAAAACTGATCCATACGTATTATCATATAATATATTTTCTTGGCTTATTTCTTTCTTATATTTCTTATATAATGTTAATGCCGAGGATTGTCTCGAGCTGAACGATAGGCCATCATGGGCTGTGTCAGGTCTGTAGGTAGAGGTTGACCATCTCTTGCTGGCAGGATTCCATTATTAATTCCGGGTATGTTCACGGTACACACAATAGGCCTCTGTGTGCCGGATGTTACCTGCTCCTACTCTAAATATAACCTGATAGACATGTTATTTATGACTCATATATTACTTACTATTTACCTTTCTTTGCTGGACCAGTTATACTCTGATCTTTTCTTTGCCAGTCATGTTGTTTACAAGTTATTTGTCTCCCAGACACAACTTTAACTTCGTTGTACCGCCCATTCATAGATGCTTTATGCAAGAAAGTTTTATACTAAGGTGTTGACAATAACACTCTGAGAGAGAGATAGAGAGAAAGAGATAGAGAGAGAGAAAGAGAGAGAAATTATATATATGTGTATGTGACAGGAAACGTGTGTGTGTGTGTGTGTGTGTGTTGGGTTCGTACTATCCCTATCGTTGACTGATGTGTTATCATTGCCAATGCTTTTTTAATTCCGACTTCAACATATGTTTGTGGTGAAAGTTGTAGTACAAATGCCCTTAGCACACCCGGTACAACCAATACCAACACTTACTGTATAATATTATGTCCTGTCTCGTCTGAAATAAACTTGGATATACAGATTTAGTAATTGGTGATTCCTGTAATTTGATAATAAGCATAATAAACTCTGAATATCAGAGAATTAACCAGTAAAATCATTGATCATTAAATTCTATTAAATAATATTATTAAATAATAACTTGAACTATTGCTAGCAGGTATAAATTCTTCTGTGGTTAACGTGTGTGTGTGTGTGTGTGTGTGTGTGTGTGTGTGTGTGTGTGTGTGAACCAATCTGAAATGCTTGTATTTCTCCCTAGATACAGAAAAGTTGTTTGGTAATTGTTACACAAATCTGGAACACTTGTCAGGCGTAAAATAAAATATACCTCAATGATTTGCAGAAGGTAAGAACACAATATTTTACAAAGGATTAAGTTGTTCGCAGTACACTGGAGTTTATTATCTAATATGTTTTATCTCTTCCTCCACTGTCCCAACGGGTGCCGCCATGACACTTCCTGTGTGCGTGTGTGTTTATGTGTGTGTGATCACTACAGGATCTGTATCCATCTTGTAGTGTTGTGTTTGTCACAGTTTGTGTAAATCCTTTTCAAATTTAGCCTTAACAGTGCTTCAACCTCTGGAGTTTATTATCAAGAAAAGCTTCCACATATTGGGTAAAGTATTTTGTTGTTACTATTAATTAAATCCTGCACTCAACTATTTTGGATTGTCTTCCTTTGAAATGCTCTGTATTTCTTCATAATCTCTCCCTCTCTTTATCACTTCCTATCTTTCCTCTCCTATATTCTTTGGTCAGGTTTCTTCTGTGGCAACATTGTTTTCTGTAGTGAACAGTTGCACCTTGCAATGCTCCCTCAATTCTTCTTTGAGTAATAATAGGTACACTTGGACATTGTGAACCAACATTACCAACATTAACCATCACATTATCAGGTAATAGTTTAATATTTAATATTGATCATAATAAGTTGTTGGAGACCAATTTAGTTTTAATAAATATAATAATGACAATATTAGGAATGTATAGTAAGTCCCTGGCTGGTACAGTGGTAACGTGTTGGCAAGGTGATGGAGGTGATGGAGGGTTTAACTCTCTCTCTCTCTCTCTCTCTCTCTCTCTCTCTCTCTCTCTCTCTCTCTTGTGACAGTGGAAATTTCCTGATAATGTGCAAACGATAAATGTATTAATTTTTGGGGGAACATCCTGTGGTAAGTCCTGCAGGCAGTCGTATATGCTGTGTAATGGAAGGTAGGATATGTGAAGGGAAGGATGGAGGGTAGGGTGTGTGAGGGGAAGGATGGAAAGTAGGGTGTGTGAGGGGAAGGATGGAGGGTAGGGTGTGTGAGGGGAAGAATGGAGGGTAGGGTGTGTGAGGGGAAGGATGGAGGGTAGGGTGTGTGAGGGGAAGGATGGAGGGTAGGGTGTGTGAGGGGAAGGATGGAGGGTAGGGTGTGTGAGTGGGAGGATGGAGGGTAGGGTGTGTGAGGGGAAGGATGGAGTGTAGGGTGTGTGAAGGGAAGGATGGAGGGTAGGGTATGTGAAGGGAAGGATGGAGGAAGGATGGAGGGTAGGGTGTGTGAAGGGAAGGATGGAGCAAGGATGGAAGGCTGGGAAGGAAAGATGAGGTAAGTGTTAGAAGGTGATGGAAGAGGAGGAATGAAGGAAAGGGAGGACATTAAAGAAAGGGAAAGGTAAAATTGGTTAAAGGGGAAGGAAGGGAGGATTGGGGATGGTAAAGGAAAGGAAAGAAGAGGGATATGAAGCTGTAAAGGAAGGGAAGGGAGAGGAGGGGAAGGGAGAAGAAGGGTAGGGGAGGGAAGGGAAGGATAGATATGGTAAAGAAAGGGGAAGGAGAGGGAGGATTGGGGATGGTAAAGGAAAGGAAAGGAGAGGGATATGAAGCTGTAAAGGAAGGGAAAGAATAGGAGGGGAAAGGAGGAGATGGGTAGGGAATGAAAGGAAAAGGTAGATAAGGTAACGAAAGTGTAGAGGTAGGGAGGGTACACGAGGGATAGGGAATGGAGGGGAGAAGAGGGGTAGAGAAGGGTAGTTAGGGTAAAGGAATGGTAGATAGAGTAAAGAAAAGGAAAGGGAGAGGAAGAGAAATAGAGAAGGGGGTAAAGTAAGGAGAAGGAAGGAACAGTAGGGGATAGGGAAGGAAAGGGAAGAGTAGATATGGTACAGGAAGGGGCGAGGAAGGGGAAGGGAGGAGAAGGGTAGGGAAGGATATGTATGGTAAAGGAAGGGAGGGAGAGGGAGGGAACAGGAGGGGAAGGGAGGGAAGAGGAATAGAAATGGGAAGGGAAGGGTTGATAGTGTAACGGAAGGGGAGGGAGAAGGAGGGGTATAGAGAAGAGGGGTAGGGAAGAGAACGGTAGGTAGGGTAAAGTAAAGGATGGGGAGAGGTAGGGAAAGGAGATGAGGGATGGGGTAGGGAAGGGAAGTGAAGGGTAGGGTAGGTATGGTAAAGGAAGGGGAGGGAGAGTGAAAAATAGGAGAATGTAAAGGAGGGAAGAGAAGGAGGGATAAGGGATGATAAAGCAGGGGAAGGGAGAGAAGGAATACAATATTAATGTATACAATATAATACAAACAGTAACAGATCTGTTGGTCCTTTAGAGGCTGTTTTGATTCTATGGTGCTAACTACTAGTAGATATAATGAATAAAATAGTAATAATAATAATAATAATAATAATAATAATAAAATAATCCTTGTAACTAATCTTGAACCATTACAAGAAAAGGTATCAATATTGGGTTTGTTGTTGTTGTTGTTGTTGTTGTTATTGTTGTTCTTGACCAAGACTAATTAAAGGTGTAATATATTTATGGTTCATTGGAGCACTTTGATTCCTTCCAAGTGTCTCAGGAAACAGGACAACATTAACATAAATAATGGTGTTCTGTTGCTTGGAATAGTATGGAGGAATCAGTTGCTCCAGATTTACCAACACTGTACTACTTCCCTTTAACTTCCTGGCTAATTGTTGGTATATTTATAATGCCACTTTATTTATTTATTAATATAAGTAACAAGGAAGCACTACCATCTTGTATTACCATTATAATGTTATATTTCATTCAATAATATTTAATATAAAATATAACATTGTGTAAAATCTGACGACTGTAATGACTCAACCTTTACTTATTATAGTATAAACACACATATACTCAAATAGTATACACACGAATGTATTAATACACATACACATATACCCTAATAGTATACACATATATGTATTAACTCACACACATACTTTAATAGTATACAACACATATGTATTAACACACACACATACTTTAATAGTATACACACATATGTATTAACACACACACATACTTTAATACTATACACACATATGTATTAACACACACATACATGTATTAACACACACACACACACACACACAGTGAATGGTGACAGTAGTAATGACTCAACCTTTACTTATCATGGTGTGAACACTTTTACTAAGTTGTATAGATTACTGAACAGGAAGAGATAGAGAGTTGTGTGTGCTGGCCTGCGAGCATGTGCCCTTGTGTGTACATCCGTGTGTGCGTGTGTGCCTGTGCGTGCGTGCGTACGTGTGTGTGTGTTCGTGCATGTATGCATATGTGCACGTGTATGTGTAGGGGTGGGGTAGGTGGTAGAATAATTAGTACATGGATAATTAACATTCATCCCTGGATCTAATCTGTGACCACAATATAATTAATAATTAATTATTGTATTGGTTATTGGTGAATCTAACATTACATGATAACATTCAATTTTAATTAATACTTAACAATGGTAGATTGGTCTATTTTGTATCTGGTTCTTTATTGATTATTTTTGTTACTAATATTTGTTCTATGTTATAATATAAACCTTTATATGTACAGTACTGAGGGACATCTGTAACACAGTACATGTTTCCAATATTAATATACACCTTTATATGTAGTCCTCAGGGTCTGGCTGCACATCTGAAACAACAGTTGAAGTCTCGCTGGACAAGTCCATCTGTGGTCTGGTGGTCACAAAGGAAAGGTAAGTAACACACACAGACAACACATCATCTATTTACTGGTCCATGTGTTCTTATCCCTAGCCATTATCACTCTCAACACACACACATACACACACACACAGACAAACAATACATGACCTATTCACTGATCCAAGTCTTCTTAGCCCTAGCTATTAACACACACACACACACAACACATAACGTACTGTAGGTTAATATGGTACCCATGTGAGACCTCTGTACCATAATACATTTACCACACACACTCATGTCTGTATTTACTACACAGCAAATAATATTACTACACCAACACCAATCGCATTATTGTAAACTACAAACAGTTGCTCAATTCCACAACGAAAGAAAGAAAGAGTGTAAATGACTTATTGGTGAAATATTTAATGAATTTGGTGAGTAAATAAACTATACACTGATAATCATTATCTAACTGTTGGATAATAATGAAGCCTTACCAGTGTGGTTAGTTAGCCAGTAGCCACACAAAGCGTCAACGACTGTGAAGAACTTGGATCCAGGTGGGATACTCCTAACAGCTGCAAATGGTGTGGGAAATGGGTGGGCTGGACGGGAGACTTGACTGTTTAACTTTGAAAGATCCGTTGTTATATGCACTCCACTGTGTGGCTTGGGTACCACGACAAGTGGGTGGCACCAGGGTGACGGGTCGTCTCCTGCAGGCGTGATAATACCCTGGCCTCCATGTTGAGTATCTCCTTCCTTACTTCTTCCTGGTATGCCAACGGGATCTGTCGCAAGGTGTATATGGCAAAGGGTTGTGCATCCTCTCGTAAGTGTATCTTCATGGGTGGCCCCTTCATAGGCCGTAGTGTTGTGATGCTCAGTTCCTGTTTTGTCACTAACACGTCTGCATACTCCTTCAGGTAGTACTCCCTAGCCTGTGAAGGCGTTGCAGTATTCGACCAGGTTGGAGATGGCTTGGCTGGTGACGGTAGTCCTGCTGCACTACTACCTTTCCCTTTCTGAACACATGCATGAGTGACCTGGGCAATCGGGTGGGGAAAACGCTAGAGGATTAGCGTTAATTCTCTGCAAGCCCTGTGGGAAAGGAGTGGTATGGAGAATCCATGGTGAACATCCATCCACTCCTGTGTACTACGTTCCTCCACCTGTAGTTGTACCGATCCGACTGCAGACTTCATAAGGGACCCGTCAGCTGCATAAGTTGGAGTCTGTGGAGGTGGTTGAAGATCACTAAGAGACAATCCGATGTGTTGCAAGTGGTGTGGACCAATGATTGTTGTGTCAGCTCCCATATCAGGTAACATGCCAAGGGTGTATGTTCCTTTTCCGTAGGTAACACTGACAACAATGAGTGGGGAGGTCTCGGAGGGGGTGCGAATGGCGGCTTGGACACGACGAGCACCACTACCCTTGGAGTCCTGGGTGATATGCCAAGCAGACTGTCGTCGCCCTCCCTTAAATTACTCCTCTCCAGCCTTCGTGGTCGATCGGCAACAACTGTCAAAATGACCTATTTTAGTACATATACGACAAGTAGCATTTTTAGCAGGTCAATATGGCGTTTTTGCAAAATGTCCTTTTTACCACAATTACGAGATGTGAGATATAGTGGCTGAACATTGGCCCTTATCATGTGTCTTACCACAATTCTGACAGATGCCTGGAGGAGTGTACTTGTCCTTACAGGGTACTCTTTATGTTTCTTCTCCTTTTTATACTTTGACATAGCACAAACATTTTTAGAAGTATGCCTAGCTGCTTCATGGGCATAACAGTGCTGTACCACTTGGTCAAGGGACTTAGTAGGTATGATACGGATTAATTCCTTCACTAAATATTGATCCCTAATACCCATTAAAATCACCTGTTTCATCTGAGTTTCCTCACAACTAACATCACCTCCCTTACAGACATCCAATACTTCAGATAAATTCTTTACTCGAACAAAGAACTCATTGAACTGCTCACCTGCCTCCTGTTTACAACTAAACAACTCACATCTTCTCAAGGCTTCATTCGTTTGAGCCTTGAAGAACCTGTCAAGGGTTGCGAGAACGACTGTGATAGGTGTGGAGTCGTCCTTTGGCACTTGTAGACGGTAGTGTAAAGTGTAGAGCATTTCAGGTGTAAGGCCCGTAGTTTAAAAAAAATGAGGGCCCTTACTGGAGCTCTGTGAACCCTCGAAATAATCCAGGCCACAGAACCCTTCAGTATTTCTAATTGGGAATCAGTTGCCTGGAGTAGTTTGGAGAATTCATAGAGCTCCAGTAAGGGCCCTCAATTTTTTTTTTAACTACGGGT
>JAWZYT010000452.1:115000-285000 GCA_034508575.1 Petrolisthes manimaculis
AACAAATAACTCAGTGGCTTACACACACACACCTACACACACACATCAACCAACAGACAACTCATTGGATTACGCACACACACATATAATGAGTATTGGTGTTAATATTTTTGTGTTTTTCCCTCTCTTATACTCACTATGTGTGTTAATATTTCAGACATTATGCAAGATGTTACGGACATTGAGAAAGATATCACGGAAATTAAAAAAGAAATGTCTGACCTTGAACCCAACACTACTGACTCTGAACAAGATACAAACTCAACACAGAAGATAACGTTGTGTGACCAGGTGTGGAAAGCAGAAATCCGGAGTGTGGCATTGTATTTGCCGAGGCTGGAAATTGTGACCTTGGCCTTAGCCACAATAATATCTGCATTTATATACTTATCTTGGATTAGGTTTGTGGACATTAACATTATGCTGTACCTTGCCCCAATGTATCGTAGGCTGGCTCTCTTTCTTTATAAACGAGCACAAGTACCAGACAACCAGTAACAAGGAAATACACACACATACAGACACAAGTACCAGAGAACCAGTAACAAGGAAACACACACACATACAGACACAAGTACCAGACAACCAGTAACAAGGAAACACACACACATACAGACACAAGTACCAGACAACCAGTAACAAGGAAACACACACACATACAGACACAAGTACCAGACAACCAGTAACAAGGAAACACACACACATACAGACACAAGTACCAGACAACCAGTAACAAGGAAACACACACACATACAGACACAAGTACCAGACAACCAGTAACAAGGAAACACACACACATACAGACACAAGTACCAGACAACCAGTAACAAGGAAACACACACACATACAGACACAAGTACCAGACAACCAGTAACAAGGAAACACACACACATACAGACACAAGTACCAGACAATCAGTAACAAGGAAACACACACACAAACACACACAAGTACCAGACAATCAGTAACAAGGAAACACACACACAAACACACACCTACACACACAAATGCCAACAAACCAGTAACAATGAAGCACACATCACATTATGAACTTTGTTTACTCTTGATAAACAGTATAACCTATTTTATATTTATCATAATTATTATCTAATTTCATGTTTTCAGTAAAAAGTTTTAATACCATCTTTTTACTAATAATTTCAATGTTTTATTATATGACAAAATAAACTGCATATTTTATTAATTTAGTTGATATGTTTTATATAAAAGACTTGCTGTTATATTGTTATACTCCACTATAAGGAGTTATAACATAATATCAACAACTTGTATTATTTCTATGTACTTACAATAAGGAGTTATAACATGATATCAACAACTTGTATTATTTCTATGTACTTACTATAAGGAGTTATAACATAATATCAACAACTTGTATTATTTCTATGTACTTACTATAAGGAGTTATAAAATAATATCAACAACTTGTATTATTTCTATGTATTTACTATAAGGAGTTATAACATAATATCAACAACTTGTATTATTTCTATGTACAGTCATGGCTGATAGTGCTGGACCACGGTCCAAGGAGTGTTGGAGAGCAACTAAACAGAGTTCCAACAAATTATTTTCCAAACCATTCTCAAAAATGAGAGAGGTTTAGAAGACTTAATTTTTTGAACTCTGTTGTTTTTCTCTCCAACACATCTTGGACGCTGGTGCATCATTATCAGTCATGGCTGTACCCACTATAAGGAGTTATAATATATGTGTGTGTGTATTTTAGTTTTGGTTTATTGTGAGAGGGATAGAGAAAGAGACACACAGAGAGAGTATGTGTGTTTTGTTTCTTGTGTGTGAGAGAGAGGGAGAAAGAGAAAATGTATGTGTGTGTTCTATACCTAGAATAAAATGAATTAGTGATTTTCATACTGTTGTTGCACTGACACACACACACAGACCTTTACTGTTTTTTTGTACAGACATTTACTTTGAATATAAACTGTATTTTAATGAGATAGTGGTCTATTCTTTTGGTACAGCCACAATCAGATAACCAACGACACTTTCCTTCCATCGTACAGCCGGCAGCATAAATTTGTGTCTGTCTCATGACTTTAATAATGTTAATATGACCAGATAGTTGCATTCTCAAATAGTTTTTATACCAACAACATACGTAATTTACCACATGTGAACTATATCTGTCATCTCTGCATTTACATTGTGTAATATCATCATTATAGCTCACACATACATAGGTGGAAATGAAGCGAACTTATGCTGCCGACTGTACATACAAATTAATCAGTATCTTTTCACAATATAATCATAGAACAACTTATGTCAACTCAACCTCCATCAATTGTTATTATGAGGTGCTGCAAAATTATACAAGTGTTGTTCTTTATTACCAAGATAATATTTACTACGATGGAAGGAAAGTGTCGGTGGATATTTGATTGTGGCTGTACACCTGAGCTCGTAAATTCGCGACCACGTACTTATATGTTTATGTCATTTGAGCTGGTAACATTTATTTGGGACCACGTACTTCGATGTTTATGTCATTTGAGCTGGTAACATTTATTTGGGGAGGAATAAGAGTTGGTGGAACATAGTAGATGGATATGATACAATCTTTCACTTACAACGACACCTTCTCCACACAGTGTTACCAGCTCAGATGACATAAACATTTTGAGGATGTGGTCGCGAATTTACGAGCTCGAGTGTACATTGGAATACCTTGATTCACCCAAAGTATGCCAGGAAATAATTCCAGATGAGTAAAAATAATTGTACCTGATATTGCTGGGAATAGTTTGTTGGAATTATTTGCTTTGACTGTAACCTGTGATTTAATAAACACAAAAAGTTTGCATTTGTTGCAAATCAATGTTTTATTATCAGTCCTCCTTTGTTTATTAATTAAAGTATTTTTATCTGTGATGGACCATAAGGGTGAAGTGATACATACATACATACATAGAAGTAACAAAGAACTGATGATAAACAACATTACTCTATAAAAAGGAAAAGAAAATATAAACACACACAGACACAGAAAGAGTATTAAATTTTGTAGAATATGTTAGTTCAGACTTACTGTAATAAAACGTTGGTATTATTATGGTTATGATTATGAAACCTGAGTATTGACCAAGATGATAAAGGACATATTGCTTGGCTGTTACCGGAGAACACACACACACACACACACACACACACACACACACGTTCTCTCTCTCCTACACAAACACACGCACACACTATCTCTCTCTTACACAAACACACGCACACACTATCTCTCTCTTACACAAACACACGCACACACTATCTCTCTCTTACATAAACACACGCACACACTATCTCTCTCTTACACAAACACACGCACACACTATCTCTTACACAAACACACGCACACACTATCTCTCTCTTACACAAACACACGCACACACTATCTCTCTCTCTTACACATACACACATACACATGTTCTCTCTCTCTTACACACACATACACACGTTCTCTCTCTCTTATACACACACATACACATACATAAAGTAGTAGTGGCTGACAGTGGTAGTGAACGGATGTGTTTCTGTAAGGCGTCTCTGAGCTTCGGGATATTTTGAAGACAACAAGTGGAGCCCGGCTACATTCTCAACTTTGGTCACCTGGTAAAGTTTAATATAAGGGTGAGTGAGTGAGGAAATCCTGTCTCCAAAAGTTTATATATAGGAAATGCGATAGTTAAGGGGGTGTGGGAGTAGGGGGACAGGCTTGGGGGGTGCGGGAATAGGAGGACAGGGTTTCTACCCACTCCAAACTTGTCCCCCTATTCCTGCACTCCCTCAGTCCCCCCCCCAAGCCTGTCCCCCTACTCCTGCACCCCCCCAAAACTCCCCAAGCCTGTCCCCCTATTCCCACACCCCCTTAAGGACCCTGTGATCGTGTATGAGACTTGGTGGCTTCTGATTCCTCCTTACTATGCCACGAAACAAGCTCCTTCCATATAGGTGTGTATGTGTGTTTCATAGCAATGTTTGAAGGACTCACTAACCTCCAATTTTCTAACTACAACACGGGGTCACTTAAAATAAGTAAGAAATAAAACGTAATAAAAGTGTAGGTGACGAAAATGAATTTGGCTAGACATAGTTGTGAGAAATTCCAGGCAGAGAGAAACAGTAACGAGCACTAATAAGTTTACAGCTCTGGTTGAAGCTTTGAACAGGACAAATTCACCAACGAAGTAATTCCAATGGAGATTTTATTGTGCATTTATTTACTGTCTCTAGGTATTGAAACACACCTGAATATTTATTAGTGCTCGTGACTGTACATGAGATGACTGTACAGTCTCCTCCACTCCCGCTTTCACCAGTTCAGCGTTACCATCGTATACACCAGGCATTGTGTGAGCTACCAGTTCCGTCTCTCACATCTGAAACACCTGCCATCAACCCTTACTCTTACTCGCCTCACCTGCTTCGCCGAGACAAGCAGTGTTCATGGACTCGAGAAATATGCACGTTTTCTACACCTAATAATATCGAGTCTATGAAGATCGCGTGCCTCGGTGAAGCAAGTGAGGCGACAGGACTTTTGCCGCCGACTGTACATCAGATGATAAAACAGAGAAAGGTTAAGAAGGGAGGGATAGTGAAAGGACAGGACGAGAATATGAACTTCAAATTAAAAGGGTTACACCATTTTCTTTTTCTATACCTCAACCTCGGGGCTGTAGGCTATCAGTAGCCCGTGACTGTTGTGAGGCCCCGAAATTATTGGGTGTCGCACCAGATGAAACAGTAGTGGAGCTTCGTGGTGATGTTGGTACCGTAGCTTCTCTTCTGTCCCACTAGATGACGACACCTTATTTATATACGTCACTATACAGGAGACAAGAGGAGTTACACACACACACACACACACACACTACTATGCATTTCAGGCCTCGCGAATCACAGTTTTTCGCGATTTTCAGCCGAAGTAATTGTTTAATAGGTTTGGTACTTTGGCACAGTGAACAACACACCCCAGCCTAATTTTAGTTGGATTTTGTTAAAAAAAAAAAAAACTTATGTCACTAAGGAGTATATTATTGTATTATTAATGATGTACAGTATTGTATGTGTGGGATGCGCATGGCACTGCTGCATTGTTGTTTATGCTGTATGATGGGAGACTGAGACTCCCAGCTGTTTACATAGAATACATAGATCCCGGCAACTCGTTGTTTCTGTGATCCTCACACCCTCCAGTCTCCTACAAGATGTCATCAACTCTAACAGGTTATGGGCCCAGACACAGACTAGTGTTTGATGGAGATGGAGAAAAATTTGAAGTGTGGGAAGCCAAGTTTCGAGGTAATTTGATGACCAAGGAGCTTGATGAAGTTTTACTGGAGGGAAGGACGCCGGAAGAAAGTAAGAACAAACAAGTATATGCAGAGTTGATTCAGCTACTAGATGACAGAAGCATTGCCTTGATTCTTCGCGATGCAGCAGATAAAGGCAAGGAAGCATTGCAGATCCTAAGGAACTATTACCTGGGTGCAAGCAAACCTAGGGTGATTTCACTGTACAAGAAACTGTCAACACTCAGGCTGGGCGGAGACGAACAGTTGGTAGACTACATAATAAGAACAGAAGCAGTGACAGCAGCACTAAAGAAAGCAGGCGAAGCAGTAAGTGATAGTATGACTATGGCGATGGTGCTGAGTGGACTCCCTCAAGCATACGACACCTTCAGCACAGTGGTGGAACAACGGGAGAAGGAAATGACGTTCCAGGAGTTCAAGAAGGCCCTGATGAACTATGAAGAATCAGGAAAGTTAAGAAGCTCCCGTGAGGAAGAAAGTGTGATGAATACAAGCAGATTCCCACTGAAATGTTATGAGTGCCACCAGCCAGGTCACAAGTCCTTCCAGTGTCCCCAGCGAGCCCAGCAGAACCATAGGTGGTGTAACAAGTGTAAATCCAATAACCACAACACACACCAGTGCAGGAAGAAGAATGCCACCACAGCAAACACAGTAAGCAGTGAGGGAAACCAAGCACCAAGAGGAGAGGACAGTGACGAGGGTGACAACTTCCACAACTTTGCATTCCAGGCCAGCACACAATCTCTCAAGGATAATAAGGCAGGTACCAGTACATTGTTGGTGGACAGTGGTGCATCAGTGCATATTGTAACAGACAAGACCAAGTTTATTAGATTGGACAGAGACTTTGAACCAGATAAACAAGTGATGCAACTAGCAGACGGAAGTAGACAAACTGGAGATGTATTAGGCAGAGGTGATGTTAGTGTGATGTTGTATGATATAAATGGGAAATGGTGATGAAAAATGCTTTATACATTCCCTCATATAAGTTTAACGTATTTTCGGTTCCAGCTGCAACAAGAAAAGGTGTATGTGTAAACTTTGAACCTAACCATGCAGAACCAGTTACACCAGATGGTTCTGTATTCAACGTGAAAAGAGAGGGTAACTTATACTTCAGTAATAATGTTGAAAATGTGCAAGTGAACGTTGAGGAGTGGCATAAAATCCTAGGCCATTGTAATTTTAAGGACATTATATAACTTGAGAAGGCAGTGGAAGGTATGCATATTTCTGGTGAAAAGGAAAAAGTTCATTGTGAAGCCTGTAGGTATCTTAGGAAAAATGAGTACATCTACAAACAGGAAACCAGATAAAAGAGCAACTAGGAATTTAGATTTAGTACACAGTGACTTAGCTGGCCAAATGAATGTAGTGGATAAGGGAGGATTTAAATATGCAATTACATTTGTGGATGATCATTCAGGAGCCTTCATGGTTTACCTGATGAAAGAAAAGAGTGATACAATATCAGCCACAGATAAATTTCTAGCTGACAGTGCACCTTATGGATCTGTAAAACGTTTACGGACTGACAATGGTGGTGAATATATATCCAAGGAATTTAAATCCCTCATGGTGAAACACAAGATTAAGCAGGAGTACTCAGCACCTCATTCCCCGCATCAAAACGGTACAGCAGAACGTTTTTGGAGAATCATGTGTGAAATGGGACGATGTTTCTTACTAGAGGCTAATTTACCCAAAATGATGTGGCCTTATGCTATGAAAGCCTCTGCATACATAAGAAATCGCTGTTTTAATCCAAGAACAGGCAGAACTCCAGTAGAAGTATTAACTGGGAGTAAACCAAACTTAAGTAATATGCATATTTTTGGTACAGTATGTTATGCTTATATCCAAAATTGTAAATAGTTAGATGCACGCTGTGAGAGGGGAGTGTTTGTGGGATATGATTGACAGAGCCCAGCTTATCTTGTGTATCTTCCAGAGAAGAGGGAAGTTAGGAGAGTAAGATGTGTAATATTTACAGAGAGGTTTGAGATAGAAATGCCAAAGATTCTAGGGTATGAGAGTGGTAATGATGATGATATGCATTGTCCTTCCAAGCCTCTGTGCAGGCAACCAACTAAGGATTATCCAGATCATGTAAAATACAAGAATAAAACTAATGGAGCCAACACTGACGAGGGTTATGCAAGACAAAACTCTTCGAGAGTGAGAAACACTCCCAGCTACCTGAAGGATTATGTTTTAGAAAGGGATGATGATGATGAAAATGATATGTTAGCAGGGTTTACTATCCATTATTGTCATAAGGTATGTGAGACCCCTAATACTTATGTGGAAACAATACAATCCCCAGACTCACAGTTATGGCAAAAAGCTATGAAGGAAGAGATTGATGCCCTAACTGAGAGTAATACATTTGAATTAACAGAGCTACCTGAGGGGAGGTCTTTTGTAGGGAGTAAATGGGTCTACTCAGTGAAAGATGATCCACATAATGGGGAGAGACACAAAGCCAGATTTGTAGCAAGGTTTTTTTTCCCAAATTTATGGGGTAGACTACCATGAAACTTTTTCTCCAACTGCCAGACTGACTTCATTGAGAATGTTATTACAGTTAGCTATACAAGATAATTTACAGATTCATCAAATGGATGTAAAGACTGCATATCTGAATGCAGATATTGATTGTGATATATACCTTGAGCAACCGGAGATAAACTTGTCTGTAAATTAAAGAAATCCCTGTATGGTTTAAAGCAGAGTGGCAGAAATTGGTATAACTTGTTGCATGATAGTCTGGTTGAGGAAGGGTTAGTTCAATCATAATCAGACCATTGTGTGTATCATAAGATAGATGAAGACTCTACTGTACTGATCCTGTTCTGGGTTGATGACATAATAATAGCAGCTAGTGATGCTGAGGTATTGAATTCTATGAAGGTAATATTGTGTAAGAAGTTCAGAATGAAAGACCTTGGCCAACTGTCATGGTTTCTTGGAATAGAATTTGTGTCAAGTGACCATTGTATAATAATGCACCAGAAAAGGTACTGTGAGAAAATTCTAGAATGCTTCAACATGTCAGACTGTAAACCTAAGTGTATTCCATGTGATCCCAGCATCAGTAAGATAGCAAATCCCAAACTTTACAAGGAAATAGTTGGAAGTCTTATTTTTCTTATGGCTGCAACCAGACCTGACCTATGTTTTGTAGTTACAAAATTATCCCAATTTATGTCAAAACCAACGGTAGCTAAGCTTGGTGTAGCTAAACATGTATTAAGGTATGTCAAAGAAACAATTTATCTTGGTTTGAAGTTTTGTAAATCGGAAACAGGATTAAAATTGACTGGTTACTGTGATTCAGACTGGGGATCTTCAGAGGACAGGCGTGGTGTTACGGGTTACTGTTTTAGGCTGAATATTCATGGCCCTCTCATATCTAGGAAATGTAAGAAACAAAATATGGTTGCCCTCTCTACTTGTGAGGCAGAATATGTAGCCACTAGCCATGCAGTTCAGGAGTGTAATTTTCTATCACAACTATATGCAGATGTTACTGGATCCCAGAGGGATAATGTAGTATTATTAGTGGATAACCAAGGTGCAATTGCATTAGCTAAAAACCCAGTCGATCACAAAAGGTCAAAACATATAGATATTAAGTAGCATTATGTTCGAAGTCAGGTAGAAGATGGTAATGTCATATTAGAGTATATACCATCAGAAGATAATGTAGCAGACATGTTCACAAAGCCTCTCCCCAAGGCTAAATTGTTAAAATTTAGTGTGGTCACAGAGTGACTTCAGTTTGTGAGGGGGTGTTAAAAATAACAAACTTATGTCACTAAGGAGTATATTATTGTATTATTAATGATGTACAGTATTGTATGTGTGGGATGCACATGGCGCTGCTGCATTGTTGTTTATGCTGTATGATGGGAGACTGAGACTCCCAGCTGTTTACATAGAATACATAGATCCCGGCAACTCGTTGTTTCTGTGATCCTCACACCCTCCAGTCTCCTACAAGATGTCATCAACTCTAATAGGTTTAGCAATGATTAATGTTGTTTATTACGGAGTTTACTCTTAGCGTTTTAAGTCGAAGCCATGTGAGTCGGTATGACTAACGTACACATTGGAACGACGTCCAGACCCCATCCCATTCCATCCCTAGTCCCTCACCTCTCGTGTCTTCCACCCTCCCCTGCGTGTGAGTAATTTGTTTTTTGTTTTGATACATTTATTACGCTATTTATTAGCGTCATTCCATTTCATATTGTTACTGGACACCAGCTTGACATACTTAAACAATAATTCTTAATACAATTCAATACCATCTAATTGTAACATCTTAATTTTAATTCATTCATAATTAAAAAAATTCGGAAGGTCAAATACATGCTGCCACATTTTCATTCTGTCTTGGCTATTGCCAGCCAAAGAATCAGTCAAACCAAGATCCTCCACAGAAACTCACATCCCCACTGACATTTATTAAAACAAAACATTATTGTGAAGGTTTCATTAACTCCCACCAAAACATGGAAAATGCACAAGAATTTCGTCTAAGTTTTCGTGTGACAGATGGTGATGACATACAGTTACCGACGAATGGATCGAGGACAGGCCTCTCAGAAACATGGTGCTAGGATGCCTTTTGCACTTGGCAACACTGTCGTTCATATTATGAATCTTTATCATGGGGTTTATTGGTCTGGAGGATCGAACCGAATATGAAGATTTGTCGAGATAAAAACAAGTCGTGAGCTGATGGGATGGAGACACGAGTACACTCATCATGGGGTCATTTCTACCTAACGAGTTATTGAGGGGTGAAGTGAGAGAGAGAGGAAAAGATGAGGGCAGGTTTTGGAGGGGCTGGTGGAGTGTTGACACTTTTGACTCATATAGAACTATCGCACCATCCACTGAAAGTTTTATTCGAAGCATTCACTGGAGGGAGGGAGAGACGGGAAGGAAAAATGATAGTGGTTGGGGCTGACTGTATGAGCGACGTGAGTGAAGATATGGCAGGCTGAATTGAATTAGTTGTGTCTACGAGTTAGATGGACATAGGGATATGTAATAACTGATTAATGTTTTCGAGTTGGATATATAACTGATATTATTTCGCCACACTAAACACACCATTGTGAACTATGTGATAGTTAGCTCAAAAATTTCAAGTAATAAAAATATTGTTATCCATTGCAACTTAACATTAATCAATAATTACATAACCAAATTATGTAAAAAATTACCGCAAATCCACTGTTTCTATTAAACCTGGAGAATCAAAGGTGACAAACATATATTTTCTTTGTCGGGAGAATAATATGTTACAATTCTAACCTTAAAAATACATTGGTATGCTAGAATGCCAACATTAATAATTAAGTCTTGTGGGTAATAACTTGATATATATATATATATATATATATATATATATATATATATATATATATATATATATATATATATATATATGTAATGTTTTATAGAAATGGAACTAGAATTTGTATTTCCGTCTGTTGTATTTTACTTTAATGTTGTCACTATTAAGAGTTTTATTATATAAATATTGTGGAATACAAGGTGCAATAATATCTTTATAAAGTAAGTATTAAAAGTAATAGCAAGATGCTGATGGTAGTCTTCTATTGAATTAATCCTTTATATTATAGTGTGCACATAAATACTCGTCATTATAAATTTGTAGGGTTATGAAGGCTGACGTCTCATAGGTTGTCACCACTGATTATCATATGTTTCACAAATAGTAACTAGCTTTATTCTACTATGTATACGTGTTAATGATTTACTTGTTATGGGCAGAAATTTACTTGTAATCCAATAATACACTATATGTAACGTAGGACAAGTTAAATTTTCCCTGTGTGTTAAATTGGTAAGCCTGCGAAAGCTACAAGATGTGGGATTGGTGTGTGTTTGTGTGTGTGTGTGTGTATAAAGAGAACTGTGGTTCACATGACTCGAACCCTCACTTCATCAGAAATAAGCCTATATTCTGCAGGAGAGATTCGATTGTCTCATTCCGTTCCGAAAAATATTCTTTTCACATAATTATATTATATGGATAATTGTGGTTCTCATAATTTTGTTTAATATATTCATTATTGTTGAAACATTTATCATTGAGTAAAGCCATTTCAGTACATATGCCCAAGTTATATAGACATCCATCCTATCTGATGTCATTACAGTTCTGCTGATATCGAACAATACTTAGCCTACAGATGAGAGTAGAAAATATGATGACAATGATAAAATTCAATACATAATTATATAGGTTTGTTAATGTGAACTCCATCTCCATTAGTCCCTTCACCCAAAATTAACCATAAATCATCAAGATACAGAAAAACGTCTCTACAGCCACTGTTATTGGCGTCTGTCTTGTTCTTTCTTTCTCCACCAGACCCTCCATACTCCCCCCCCCCTCTCAGTGCTCCCCCATAACTCGTCAGGTAGAAGCGACCCCATGATGAGTGTACTCGTGTCTCCATCCCATCAGCTCGCGACTGTACTTGAACATTCATTGACCATATGTGCCTCCACTGCACAACTGACTGGGCTGGGGTTAGGTCCAGATTTCGCACTCGTCTTGTACACCAAACATGTACTATGACTGAGAATTTCACCAGGAGTTTGGGGGTCGTCTTGCACGCCAGCATATAAGGTACATGTACAGTTGCCAAACAAGGTACTGCGACAACTATTGATACAACATTAAATATATTAATGACAATTGTTGTTTGTACGGATTATAAGTATGTATTACAGAAGGATTTGTATATTTCCTTCTATTATACATGCTTATAGTCCCTACAAATAGTTGTGGATATTTACTATGGTTAAAGTTCTATCAAGATTTGTCGCAATACCTTTTTTGGCAACTGTACCTTTGTATGTATTTACAGTACTTTGAAATGGGGGCGTGGCTTTCCTAGCTGGTTCCCGACTTCCTGCCTCTACGTGCAGTGTTGCCAGATTTACGAATACTTACTTGTTTTAGGCAAATTTTGTCCACACTTGGGAAATTGTATGAAGAATGTTAAAAAAGCAGCCCAATTAAGCGAGAAATTCAATAATTAAAAATTGGGATAAATATTTTTTTGGTTACCAGACAAAATAAACTGACCTATGTAACCTAACCTAGATTGTTGCAACGTTTGGGACCCAACTTAATGTCCTTAATGTCCGTAATATTTTGTTACAGTCAAAATTTGGAAAAAAAAGAGAAAAGAAAGGAAAACACAAGGATTAACATAAACTAAAGGAAAGGAAAATATTGAAAATAATAGATAAAGAAAAAAAAGCACAGCATTTGTAACACTGTCTGACCGACCTCAGTTTGTCCCTCCACTACAGAAATGTCGTATCTTAAAATTGATATATCTAACAAAAAATACATTTCACATGATTTTTCCATTGAGTATTGATAAAGGTAATCGATCCCTACCTAACCCACCCTAACCTAACCTAACCAGTAGTTCACCAGAGCAGATAATATCACTATTACCCAAAATTAGTAAACATCTCCGGTATTCATCTAAAGTATTGCCATTATGTAGCAGTGTTGCCAGATCTCGTTAGGTCCCACATTAGTAAAAAATTAGTAAATATTGTGAGAAGTATGTATGAAAACACAAGAGCAATGTACAGGCTGGGAGATCTAGAAACAGAATGGGTAAGAAGTGAGAGAGGAGTTAGGCAAGGATGTATACTTTCTCCAACCCTATTTAGCTTATATACAGAAGAACTAGCCATGAGAACAAGAGGAATGAATGCAGGAGTAAGGGTTGGAGATGACAAGATATGTATGTTACTGTATGCAGATGATGTGATTGTTATGAGTGAAACAGCAGAGGAACTGCAAAGGATTTTGGATGTTGTAGGCTAGGTGGGTATGGGAGAGATTTTGGTGTGAAATTTAGTAATGAGAAAAGCCAAGTAATGATTGTGAATAGAACAGATGATGAGAGAGAGCATACATGGAGAGTGGGAGAGAATGTTCTGAAACAGACTGAAGAATATAAGTACTTAGGGGTATGGCTGAGTCCAAGTGGAAGTGAAAAGACAAAGAATGAAAAAATTAGCATGACGAACCAACAGCGAGGCTGAGAGCTAGCAAGTATGATCTGGTGAGAGAAGTATGGAAGAGTGTGGCTGTCCCGAGCATTATGTATGGCATGGAAGGAGAGTGAGATAGACAAGTTAGAGGTGGGACAGAACCGAGTAGCGAGAATGGCACTGAATGCACCAAGGTATGCAGCGACAGCAGCTTTGAGAGGTGATATGGGATGAAGTACATTCAGAGAAAGACTGGTGAAAGTAACTCTTAGATACAAAGTAAGACTGGAACGAATGGAACATACAAGACTGGCAAGGAAGGTTTATATGTGGAACATTAGAAATAGCAAATGGGGAAAGAAGTGTGAGAGAATGGTATACATGAATGGTAAGGTAGTTAGAGGAATAATGCATGAGTGGAAAATAATGAGCAGGAATAGAGAAGGGCTAGACTGGGATGCAAGAAAATGGAAAAGTGAGATTGACAAAGAAGTGAAATGCCTGGGGCTAAGAAAGTGGAAAAATGAAATGGAACAAAAGGAAACTGTTGTATGGTATAAGGAGAACGAATGTCCAGAGTATGTGAAGTGGTATGAGGGAAGTCTGGGTGGTGATCTACTCTTTGGAGCCAGAGCACAATGTATGGAGGTGAATGCAAGAAGTTATAGGTGGTCTGAATCCCGAAGCAAGGTATACCAGATGTGTGACACAGGAGAGGATGAAACGGTAGAACATGTGATGCTGGGATGTGAGAAGTATGAGAGAGACAGAACAGAGATGATGCAGATCATCTTGACTGAAATGGAATGTGATGGAATGGAATTAACAGGGAGAGAATGGATGATGTTACTGCTAGGCTTGTGTGAGCAGAGCACAGATGATATATTGGTGCTGGGAAAGAATTCTTGGAGAAAATGTGGTATACAAGATGTAGAAAGTCAATAGATATGCGTGGTATTTTTTTTTTTTTTTCTATTTCTATTTACAGGAGCTGCTGATACAAAGGCCAACCCTGGAATAAACACCCGGGGTTCCTGTAACAGCAAAGAACAAGAGCAAGGGTGTGTAGCCTTTTCAACGGCACATATCTTATTTGTTTTATCCTTTGCTGTTGTTCCATGTCTCCTTTTTTAATTAATTAATCTTATTTTTACTTTATTTTCTTTTGATTTATAGAAGTTATATAACGCTATATTTAATCTATGATATATTGCCAGCATCACTGATAACTGTAACTTCTGGCAACACTGACAACAACCTGCCCTGGCACTGGCAACACTGACATTCTGACAACAACAACTTTAAGTACTCAACACCTCATGGTTCATATTAAAAAACATTCGTGGTGCATACGATGGCATAGTACCGATACGATGACTCCACATACAAACCAGAGAGCCGTCGTACAGTACCACACCATCGTATACGCCACGGATGTTCTTTAATATGGCCTATTTAGTTGTATTTTTCTTATCTGTTTCTACGAGGCCATGTGCCTTCTATAGATAATATGGACATGTATTATATAATGAAAAATAATAATTTGGTATACAAATAATAAAAATAATTTGGTAAATATTGAATGAATTACCGTTATTGTGTACAGTTTTTCTACCTTCATTATTCACTTATTTATACCATTCTATGACTATTTTCTACCTTTATTATTCACTTATTTAGACCATTCTAAGACTATTTTCTACCTTCATTATTCACTTATTTATACCATTCTATGACTATTTTCGGTAATAGTCAAGCGTTTGTCCATAATCTGCTTTCGACTCAAGGATTTCAGATTGCAATGTTTTATAGTGTGTTTTGAACTAATTTAGGTAATTCTGCATAAAAGTTCCACATGTTTTTGTTGTTTTTAAGTTGTTCCTGCCTATTTTTACTTGTTCTATTCATTAGTGACCATAATATTGATTGGAAACCACTTGGTTTATACATATTCCCTAACCCCTTTCATCTTGGGGGAGAGCACTGGGAATCGGGGGTTTGGGTTGTGGGAAAACACGTAAATTAGTTTATCTTGGGTTTTATAGTAGTTTGTTGGGAAAATATGTACAGTAAGATCTCGCATCTAACGAATAATAGGTGCCAA
The DNA here is from genome assembly GCA_034508575.1 of Petrolisthes manimaculis. NCBI lineage: Eukaryota > Metazoa > Arthropoda > Malacostraca > Decapoda > Porcellanidae > Petrolisthes > Petrolisthes manimaculis. The sequence goes on from JAWZYT010000452.1 coordinate 130,535, forward strand.
AAAAGGTGCGTTAGATATGAATTCTTTAGATGCGAATACATAAACATATGGGGAAAATTATAATCGGTATCAAAAATACAACTGAAACTCAATTTTCTTTCTTAATTTACATTATTGGCTTGTATTTACGGCATACAGTAATTAAAAATATACAAGAAATTTGTAAAATAATAAAGAAACATGTAAAAAAGTCCGTTAATCCGACCACGGATACTTCGAAAATCCCAATAGTCCAATTTTTTTAAAGTGGTAATAAAAATGTCAATTTTGGTGCCTGAGAGGCCTATGCGGGATTTTCCGGGTGTATTGTCACATATGCCTACATGATTCACATACAGCTGGGCCAACCACTCTCCCAGCTATTAGGCGTACCTATGCGCAAATTAATATTAAGTGGAAGTGATTTTTCAAAGAAAATTACCAAAATTAATTAATACAAACTAAGGAATGTTTGTGCACGAATGAAAATTCAATGAGTTTTAGTGATGACTGAAATTTTCACCCCACTGTCACTCTCACATTGGCTTGCTACACTAGTCATAAGCCTAACCCCTTTATAGTGAACAACTCAATACGGGCATTTTTCATACTTTTAACACATATCCCGGTACAGACATTTGATATGGTGAAAAGTGCAAGTGATGGTATGAGAAAATTACAAAGAATAATTAATATAAACTAAGGAAATGTGATTGTATGAGTAGAAACTCATGAATTATTGGTGATAACTGAACTTGTCAACTCGTCACGCACTACACACACGCTATTAGGCCTAACCTTTTAGAATGAACAGCCTTTAAAACCATTCATTTTCCATACTTTGGGCTCGTGTTTAGAATTATTATTAGTCATTAGCTGTATTCGGTGGCAAAAATTCAACTTGAACTGATGGGTGACAACCAACTAGGTAACGTGGCCGATATCCAACAGTACAAGAGACGTAATCCACCACCACAAAGAATAACATCACCACTACGCGCCTGACCATAAGGGTGATAACACTAGGACTGAGGCGGCAAGCGTCTCCGAAGCGTGTAGGCGGGAGCAGTGTTGCCAGGTGCAGGGAAATTTCTCTGTTTTAGGGAGGGAAGGAGGCAGTCGGGAGTGGCTGTTTGTTCGGGATTTTTCACTGTTCATTTAGGATTTTTTCGTTAGATTTGAAACTATACTCGTTAGATGAGAATATAGGTAGATGTCCAAAACGTCGTTAGATACGAATTCGTTAGATTGAAACACGTTAGATGCGAGATCTTACTGTACATAAGTCCCACACGGCAAATATGTACTATTTATGTGTATTTCAGTATGGAATAATGTTATATGTTCGTGTGTAATGAATATAATTGGCGGTTGCACTTACTTTAGCCAAATAGCCTTTCAAAATATTGCGAGCGTAAGTCCAGCGCGGCGATTCAGACCAAGTCCAGCGTAGCAGTATAAGTCTACGGTGTCTATATCCTAATGCACTACTCAGCACTAGCCTCATTGCATTATCTACATTCTCGTGACGAAGTAGTTCCGAAATAACTACACAGAATTACATATATTTGCAACTCAATCTGTGGTTACATGTCAACATTACATGCATTTTAACTACATTTATTATTCTTAATGTCTAGTTGTCTTATATCGATGTTATTTTCAATTTTCCACAATTTTGTATTTCCTTTGTCCCTTTTTTATATATTTATGTGTCGGGTAAGGGTATATTTACATTGTGATATCTGTCTACACTGTACCTTCCACCAAGATACACGTTGCTCCAGGAGTCCATCTACTATAGTGTCTTCCACATTATCTACATAGCCTAATTGTACATCCATGTCGCTATGTAATTGTTATTGTTAAGATTAGTGTTTATTAATCATGTTGGTTAAGAGTGTATTAACGTATTTCTTCTTTGTTAACGTGAACAATCACCTCTTAACCCCTAAAGGCCGGTTGACGTGATAGACCGTCTTACGTAAGGAACCGGGCAACTGCACCTACCGTCACAGTGAGTTAGCGCTATTTCGCGCCCTGTACGGCTAGTTTTTCTTGTCGTTGGGCGAGAAAATACACTCACAATATCGATCCGCTACCCACTCAGTCGATTCTGGGACCCCACGATGGCTGGGCGATTTTTAAGTAATTGCTCTTTTCCGAATTTGTGCTCTAACGATCGTAAGAAAATACTGTAGTGAATATATGTAGGTGAGTGACACCATGATATTCCTACAAGGTTACAAATTATTATTTAGTGTATAGATCATGACACACGATATATAATGGGGTAGTAATAAGAAAATAACACCACAAAACATACCCATACAGGCACAAGTGATAGTAAATATACGTGTTTCCTTCGGTACAAGTCGGTTTGTTTATCATTTTTTAAGTGACAGTTACACGATGATATATTCCTACAAGTGTTCATACTATTTTTAGTGTTGAAATCATGACATACGATACATAATAGTAGTAATACGAGTGAGTTGACAAAGGACTTGGGCGGGAAACTGAACTCGCCATGCCGTAGTCACACCACACTCACGCGTACACACAGACACACCGCTGTCTCGCGCGCAAACATATGTATCTTTTCTATTGTTTGTATGTGTGTATGGGTACAGTACAGTATTACAGTACAAAATTACAGTATGGTAGGCCTATGGTATTTTATAATCTACCAGTACGGTATGAAAATTCTTGTTAAGTCCAGATACCAAAATACCTTTTTTGGCAACTGTACACCAGTATAATGCCATATTTTGTTGAAATGTCTACCAGTTATACACTATATGACAAGGTAATTTACTTTTCAGGTTGGTTGACAGGTTGTTGGAGCCTCACTGGAACATCACTACGAGGAACCCTACAGTGAGTGTTAAAAACATTGTTATGTTGGTTTATAGAGGTGCGGGAGTAGTGGACACACACACACACACACGTACACACATACACGTACACACACTTGTACACGTACACACACACATACACACACACACACACACACATGTACACACACACATACGTACACACACACACACACACACACACACATACACACACACACACACACACACGTACACATACTGTACACCACGACAATCTGCGACGATTTAGCATTGGTCTGCTAAGAAATCCGAGTCATCGTGATATGCTTCCACCTTCCCTTCCCCCACCACGACAATCTACGAGGCACAACAATATCTTAAAGCCGATAAGAGCACGTACTGACCGTTACAATAACAGCCCCATCCATACCCACTATGGTCAGAATCATCAATAACAAATAATGCTATATCTTTATCTCATTTCATTGTTGTATATATAAAACCCTTCTCATCAATCATCATATAATGTACTGTGTATTTTCAGCCTTATGGCTGCTATTTCAATAAACCGTTTATTATTATTATTATTATTATTATTACACACACACACACGTCCACAGGTACACACACACATACACACACACATACACATACACACGTACACACACACGTACACACACACGTACACGTACATACACATACACGTACGTACAGACGTACACACACATGTACACACATACATTAATTTTGTTGTACTGTACATATCTATGTATATATGTAAATGCCTACATTTTATTTTTATCATTCATCATGTAAATATCTTTCTCATAATTAATTATATTGTAATATATATATTTTCAGCTTTAGGGCTGCCAGCCCCTATATAAACCATTTATTATTATTATTATTATTATTATTATTATTATTATTATTACATACACACATACACACACACATGTACACACACATGTACACACACACATACACATATGTACACACACATATACACACATACGTAAACACGTTCACATGTACACACACACATACACACATACACATAGACAGACACACAGGGCCTCTGGTGGAATTTTCTGAGGTTGATATTTCTATGTGCGTATGAGTGTGTGTGTGTACGTATGGAGTGTATGTATATTCATGTTTTTTCGCGTACATGGAATTGTTGATAGTTACTGGGATACACAGAGGTTGATATTTCTATGTGCGTATGAGGGTGTGTGTGTACGTATGGAGTGTATTTATTATTGGCAACACTGCTTTTATTATTAACAACATTTTTTTCATATTTTACTATTTTTAGTCAAAAATATCTTATATAAAGTAAAATTTCGTATCTTAAGAAATATTAACCAAAAGATGGACGATAAAATTATCTATTAGATGCCATCAACACATTTTCAATAGATAGATAAATAGACGAGTAATAAATGAATAAATTAAGACATTTTTCAATTTTTAGTTAAAAATATATTATATAAAGTGAAATTTCTCATCTTAGGAATAAGATAAATACATATATGTATAAACCAAACGATAGACAATAAAATTATCTATTAGATGCCATCAACAAATTGTCGATAAATAGATAAATAGACGAGTAATTAACAAGAAAATTAAAACACTTTTGTCATATTTTACTATTTTAAGTTAGAAATATATTATATAAAGTGAAATTTCTCATCTTGGAAAATAGATAAATAGATATATGTATATACCAAAAGATAGACAATAAAATTATCTATTAGATTCCATCAACAAATTGTCGATAGATAGATAAATAGACGAGTAATTAACGAAAAAAGTGGGATACTTTGGTCATATTTTACAATTTTTAGTCAAAAATATATTATATAAAGTGAAATTTCTCCTCTTAGGAATAAGATAAATACAAATATGTATAAACCAAACGATAGACAATAAAACTATCGATTAGATGCCATCAACAAATTGTCGATAAATAGATAAATAGACGAGTAATTAACAAGAAAATTAAGTCACTTTTGGCCATATTTTACTATTTTTAGTTAAAAATATATTATATAAAATAAAATTTCTCAACTTAGGAAACAAATAAATTGATACATGTATATACCAAAAGATAGACAATAAAATTATCTATTAGATGCCTTCAACAAATTGTCGATAGATAGATAAATAGACGAGTAATAAATGAAATAGTTAGGACACTTTTATCATATTTTACAATTTTTTGTAAAAAATATAATATATAAAGTGAAATTTCTCATCTTAGGAATAAGATAAATAGATACATGTATAAACCAATCGATAGACAATAAAATTATCTATTAGATGCCATCAACAAATTGTCGATAGATAGATAAATAGACGAGTAATTATCGAAAAAAGAGGGACGCTTTGGTCATATTTTACAATTTTTAGTAAAAAATATATTATATAAAGTGAAATTTCTCATCTTAGGAAATAGATAAATGGATACATGTATATACCAAAAAATAGACAATAAAATTATCTATTTGATGCCATCGACAAATTGTCGATAAATAGATAAATAAACGAGTAATTAACAAGAAAATTAAGACACTTTTGTCATATTTTACTATTTTTAGTCAAAAATATATTATATAAAGTAAAATTTCTCATCTTAAAAATAAATAAATAGATACATGTATATACCAGAAAATAGACAATAAAATTATCTAATAGATGCCATCAACAAATTGTTGATAGATAGATAAATAGACGAGTAATTAATGAAGAAATGGGACACTTTGGTAATATTTTACAATTTTTTGTAAAAAATATAATATATAAACTGAAATTTCTCATCTTAGGAATAAGATAAATACATATATGTACAAACCAAACGATAGACAATTAAATTATCTATTAGATGCCATCACCAAATTGTCGATAAATAGATAAATAGACGAGTAATAAATGAATATATTAAGACATTTTTGTCATATTTTACAATTTTTAGTCAAAAATATATTATATAAAATGAAATTTCTCATATTAGGAATAAGATAAATACATATATGTATATACCAAAAGATAGACAATAGAATTATCTATTAGATGCCATCAACAAATTTTCAATAGATAGATAAATAGACGAGTAATAAATGAATAAATTAAGACATTTTTGTCATATTTTACAATTTTTAGTAAAAAATATAATATATAAAGTGAAATTTCTCCTCTTAGGAAAAAGATAAATTGATACATGTATATACGAAAAGATAGACAATAAAATTATCTATTAGATGCCATCATCAAATTGTTGATACATAGTTAAATAGACGAGTAATTAATGAAGAAATGGGACACTTTGGTAATATTTTACAATTTTTTGTAAAAAATATAATATATAAAGTGAAATTTCTCATCTTAGGAATAAGATAAATACATATATGTATAAACCAAACGATAGACAATAAAATTATCTATTAGATGCCATCAACAAATTGTCGATAAATAGATAAATAGATGAGTAATTAACAAGAAAATTAAGTCACTTTTGTCATATTTTACTATTTTTAGTTAAAAATATATTATATAAAATGAAATTTCTCAACTTAGGAAATAAATAAATTGATACAAATATATAACAAAAGATAGACAATAACATTATCTATTAGATGCCATCAACAAATTGTCGATAGATAGATAAATAGACGAGTAATAAATGAAATAATTAAGACACTTTTATCATATTTTACAATTTTTTGGTAAAAAATATAATATATAAAGTGAAATTTCTCATCTTAGGAATAAGATAAATAGATACATGTATAAACCAAGCGATAGACAATAAAATTATCTATTAGATGCCATCAACAAATTGTCGATAAATAGATAAATAGACAAGTAATTAACAAGAAAATTAAGACACTTTTGTCATATTTTACTATTTTTAGTTAAAAATATATTATATAAAGTGAAATTTCTCATCTTAGGAAATAGATAAATAGATGCATGTATATACCAAAAAATAGACAATAAAATTATCTATTAGATGCCATCAACAAATTGTCGATATATAGATAAATAGACGAGTAATTATCGAAAAAAGAGGGACACTTTGGTCATATTTTACAATTTTTAGTAAAAAATATATTATATAAAGTGAAATTTCTCATCTTAGGAAATTGATAAATTGATACATGTAAATACCAAAAGATAGACAATAAAATTATCTATTAGATGCCATCAACAAATTGTTGATAGATAGATAAATAGACGAGTAATTAATGAAGAAATGGGACACTTTGGTAATATTTTACAATTTTTTGTAAAAAATATAATATATAAAGTGAAATTTCTCATCTTAGGAATAAGATAAATACATATATGTATAAGCCAAACGATAGACAATAAAATTATCTATTAGATGCCATCAACAAATTGTCGATAAATAGATAAATAGACGAGTAATTAACAAGAAAATTAAGTCACTTTTGTCATATTTTACTATTTTTAGTTAAAAATATTTTATATAAAATGAAATTTCTCAACTTAGGAAATAAATAAATTGATACAAATATATAACAAAAGATAGACAATAACATTATCTATTGGATGCCATCAACAAATTGTCGATAGATAGATAAATAGACGAGTAATAAATGAAATAATTAAGACACTTTTATCATATTTTACAATTTTTTTGTAAAAAATATAATATATAAAGTGAAATTTCTCATCTTAGGAATAAGATAAATAGATACATGTATAAACCAAACGATAGACAATAAAATTATCTATTAGATGCCATTAACAAATTGTCGATAAATAGACGAGTAATTAACAAGAAAATTAAGACACTTTTGTCATATTTTACTATTTTTAGTTAAAAATATATTATATAAAGTGTAATTTCTCATCTTAGGAAATAGATAAATAGATGCATGTATATACTAAAAAATAGACAATAAAATTATCTATTAGATGCCATCAACAAATTGTCGATAGATAGATAAATAGAGGAGTAATTATCGAAAAAAGAGGGACACTTTGGTCATATTTTACAATTTTTAGTAAAAAATATATTATATAAAGTGAAATTTCTCATCTTAGGAAATTGATAAATTGATACATGTATATACCAAAAGATAGACAATAAAATTATCTATTAGATGCCATCAACAAATTGTTGATAGATAGATAAATAGACGAGTAATTAATAAAAAATGGGACACTTTAGTAATATTTTACAATTTTTAGTCAAAAATATAATATATAAAGTGAAATTTCTCATCTTAGGAAATAGATAAATAGATACATATATATACCAAAAGATAGACGATAAAATTATCTATTAGATGCCATCAACAAATTGTTGATAGATAGATAAATAGACGAGTAATTAACGAAAAAAGTGGGACACTTTGGTCATATTTTACTATTTTTAGTTAAAAATATATTATATAAAGTGTAATTTCTCATCTTAGGAAATAGATAAATAGATGCATGTATATACCAAAAAATAGACAATAAAATTATCTATTAGATGCCATCAACAAATTGTCGATAGATAGATAAATAGAGGAGTAATTATCGAAAAAAGAGGGACACTTTGGTCATATTTTACAATTTTTAGTAAAAAATATATTATATAAAGTGAAATTTCTCATCTTAGGAAATTGATAAATTGATACATGTATATACCAAAAGATAGACAATAAAATTATCTATTAGATGCCATCAACAAATTGTTGATAGATAGATAAATAGACGAGTAATTAATAAAAAATGGGACACTTTAGTAATATTTTACAATTTTTAGTCAAAAATATAATATATAAAGTGAAATTTCTCATCTTAGGAAATAGATAAATAGATACATATATATACCAAAAGATAGACGATAAAATTATCTATTAGATGCCATCAACAAATTGTTGATAGATAGATAAATAGACGAGTAATTAACGAAAAAAGTGGGACACTTTGGTCATATTTTACTATTTTTTGTCAAAAATATATTATATAAAGTGAAATTTCTCATCTTAGGAAATAGATAAATAGATACATATAAAACCAAAAGATAGACAATCACATTATCTATTAGATGCCATCAACAAATTGTCGATAGATAGATAAATAGACGAGTAATAAATGAAATAATTAAGACACTTTTATCATATTTTACAATTTTTTTGTAAAAAATATAATATATAAAGTGATATTTCTCATCTTAGGAATAAGATAAATAGATACATGTATAAACCAAGCGATAGACAATAAAATTATCTATTAGATGCCATCAACAAATTGTCGATAAATAGATAAATAGACGAGTAATTAACAAGAAAATTAAGACACTTTTGTCATATTTTACTATTTTTAGTTAAAAATATATTATATAAAGTGAAATTTCTCATCTTAGGAAATAGATAAATAGATGCATGTATATACCAAAAAATAGACAATAAAATTATCTATTAGATGCCATCAACAAATTGTCGATAGATAGATAAATAGAGGAGTAATTATCGAAAAAAGAGGGACACTTTGGTCATATTTTACAATTTTTAGTAAAAAATATATTATATAAAGTGAAATTTCTCATCTTAGGAAATTGATAAATTGATACATGTATATACCAAAAGATAGACAATAAAATTATCTATTAGATGACATCAACAAATTGTTGATAGGTAGATAAATAGACGAGTAATTAATAAAGAAATGGGACACTTTAGTAATATTTTACAATTTTTAGTCAAAAATATAATATATAAAGTGAAATTTCTCATCTTAGGAAATAGATAAATAGATACATATATATACCAAAAGATAGACGATAAAATTATCTATTAGATGCCATCAACAAATTGTTGATAGATAGATAAATAGACGAGTAATTAACAAAAAAAGTGGGACACTTTGGTCATATTTTACTATTTTTTGTCAAAAATATAATATATATAGTGAAATTTCTCATCTTAGGAAATAGTTAAATAGATACTTATAAAAATCAAAAGATAGACAATACAATTATCTATTAGATGCCATCAACAAATTGTCGATAGATAGATAAATAAATGAGTAATAAACAAGAAAATTAAGACACTTTTGTCATATTTTACAATTTTTAGTAAAAAATAAATTATATAAAGTGAAATTTCTCATCTTAGGAAATAGACACTTTTGTCATATTTTACTATTTTTAGTCTAAAATATATTATATAAAGTGAAATTTTTCATCCAAGGAAATAAATAAATTGATACTTGTATATAAGAAAAGATAGACAATAAAATTATCTATTAGATGCCATCAACATATTGTCGAAAAAAAGATTAATAGATGAGTAATAAATAAGAAAATAAGACATTTTTGTCATATTTTACAATTTTCAGTAAAAAATATAATATATAAAGTGAAATTTCTTATCTTAGGATATAGATAAATAGATACATGTATATACCAAAAGATAGACAATAAAATTATCTATTAGAAGCCAAAACAAATTGTCAATAGATAGATAAATAGACGAGTAATAAATGAAACAATTAAGACATTTTTGTCATATTTTACAATTTTTAGTCAAAAATATATTATATAAAGTGTAATTTCGCATCTTAGGAAGTAGATAAATTGATACATGTATATACCAAAAGATAGACAATAAAATTATCTATTAGATGCCAACGACAAATTGTTGATAAATAGATAAATAGACGAGTAATTAACAAGAAAATTAAGACACTTTTGTCATATTTTACTATTTTTAGTCAAAAATATATTATATAAAGTGAAATTTCTCATCTTAGGAAATAGATAAATAGATACATGTAAATATCAAAATATAGACAATAAAATTATCTATTAGATGCCATCAACAAATTGTCAATAAATAGATAAATAGACGAGTAATTAACAAGAAAATTAAGACACTTTTGTCACATTTTACTATTTTTTGTTAAAAATATATTATATAAAGTGAAATTTCTCATCTTAGGAAATAGATAAATTGATACATGTATATACGTAAAGATAGACAATAAAATTATCTATTAGATGCCATTTACAAATTGTCGATAGATAGATAAATAGACGAGTAATTAACGAAAAAAGTGGGACACTTTGGTCATATTTTACAATTTTTAGTCAAAAATATATTATATAAAGTGAAATTTCTCATCTTAAGAAATTGATAAATTGATACATGTATATACGAAAAGATAGACAATAAAATTATCTATTAGGTGCCATCAACAAATTTTCCATAGATAGATAAATAGACGAGTAATAAATGAATAAATAAAGTCACTTTGGTCATATTTTACAATTTTGTCAAAAATATATTATATAAAGTAACATTTCTCCTCTTTTGAAATCGATAAATTGATACATGTATATACGAAAAGATAGACAATAAAATTATCTTATAGATGCCATCAACAAATTGTCGATAGATAGATAAATAGATGAGTAATAAATGAAATAATTAAGACACTTTTGTCATATTTTACAATTTTTAGTCAAAAATATAATATATAAAGTGAAATTTCTCATCTTAGGAATAAGATAAATATATAAACCAAACGATAGACAATAAAATTATCTATTAGATGCCATCAACAAATTGTGGATAAATAGATAAATAGACGAGTAATTAACAAGAAAATTAAGACATTTTTGTCATATTTTACTATTTTTAGTTAAAAATATATTATATAAAGTGAAATTTCTCATCTTAGGAAATAGATTAATAGATACATGTATATACCAAAAGATAGACAATAAAATTATCTATTAGATGCCATCAACAAATTGTCGATAGATAGATAAATAGATGAGTAATAAATGAAATAATTAAGACACTTTTGTCATATTTTACAATTTTTAGTCAAAAATATAATATATAAAGTGAAATTTCTTATCTTAGGAATAAGATAAATAGATACATGTATATACCAAAATATAGACAATAAAATTATCTATTAGATGCCATCAACAAATTGTCGATAGCTAGATAAATAGACGAGTAATTAACGAAAAAAATGGGACACTTTGGTCATATTTTACTATTTTTAGTCAAAAATATATTATATAAATTGGAATTTCTCATCTTAGGAAATAGATAAATATATATATATATATATATATATATATATATATATATATATATATATATATATATATATATATATATATATATATATATATATATATATATATATATATATATACCAAAAGATAGACTATAGAATTATCTATTAGATGCCATCAACAAATTGTCGATAAATAGATAAATAGACGAGTAATTAACAAGAAAATTAAGACACTTTTGTCATATTTTACTATTTTTAGTCAAAAATATATTATATAAAGTGAAATTTCTCATCTTAGGAAATAGATAAATAGATACATGTAAATATCAAAATATAGACAATAAAATTATCTATTAGATGCCATCAACAAATTGTCAATAAATAGATAAATAGACGAGTAATTAACAAGAAAATTAAGACACTTTTGTCATATTTTACTATTTTTTGTTAAAAATATATTATATAAAGTGATATTTCTCATCTTAGGAAATAGATAAATAGATACATGTATATACCAAAAGATAGATAATAAAATTATCTATTAGATGCCATCAACAAATTGTCGATAGATAGATAAATAGACGAGTAATTAACGAAAAAAGTGGGACACTTTGGTCATATTTTACTATTTTTAGTCAAAAATATATTATATAAAGTGAAATTTCTCATCTTAGGAAATAGATAAATTGATACATGTATATACGTAAAGATAGACAATAAAATTATCTATTAGATGCCATTTACAAATTGTCGATAGATAGATAAATAGACGAGTAATTAACGAAAAAAGTGGGATACTTTGGTCATATTTTACAATTTTTAGTCAAAAATATATTATATAAAGTGAAATTTCTCATCTTAAGAAATAGATAAATTGATACATGTATATACGAAAAGATAGACAATAAAATTATCTATTAGGTGCCATCAACAAATTTTTCATAGATAGATAAATAGACGAGTAATAAATGAATAAATAAAGTCACTTTGGTCATATTTTACAATTTTGTCAAAAATATATTATATAAAGTAACATTTCTCCTCTTATGAAATCGATAAATTGATACATGTATATACGAAAAGATAGACAATAAAATTATCTATTAGATGCCATCAACAAATTGTCGATAGATAGATAAATAGATGAGTAATAAATGAAATAATTAAGACACTTTTGTCATATTTTACAATTTTTAGTCAAAAATATAATATATAAAGTGAAATTTCTTATCTTAGGAATAAGATAAATAGATACATGTATAAACCAAACGATAGACAATAAAATTATCTATTAGATACCATCAACAAATTGTCGATAAATAGATAAATAGACGAGTAATTAACAAGAAAATTAAGACATTTTTGTCATATTTTACTATTTTTAGTTAAAAATATATTATATAAAGTGAAATTTCTCATCTTATGAAATAGATAAATTGATACATGTATATACGAAAAGATAGACAATAAGATTATCTATTAGATGCCATCAACAAATTGTCGATAAATAGATAAATAGACGAGTAATTAACAAGAAAATTAAGACACTTTTGTTATATTTTACTATTTTTAGTAAAAAATATATTATATAAAGTGAAATTTCTCATCTTAGGAAATAGATAAATAGATACATGTAAATATCAAAATATAGACAATAAAATTATCTATTAGATGCCATCAACAAATTGTCAATAAATAGATAAATAGACGAGTAATTAACGAAAAAAGTGGGACACTTTGGTCATATTTTACTATTTTTAGTCAAAAATATATTATATAAAGTGAAATTTCTCATCTTAGGAAATAGATAAATTGATACATGTATATACGTAAAGATAGACAATAAAATTATCTATTAGATGCCATTTACAAATTGTCGATAGATAGATAAATAGACGAGTAATTAACGAAAAAAGTGGGACACTTTGGTCATATTTTACAATTTTTAGTCAAAAATATATTATATAAAGTGAAATTTCTCATCTTAAGAAATAGATAAATTGATACATGTATATACGAAAAGATATACAATAAAATTATCTATTAGGTGCCATCAACAAATTTTCCATAGATAGATAAATAGACGAGTAATAAATGAATAAATAAAGTCACTTTGGTCATATTTTACAATTTTGTCAAAAATATATTATATAAAGTAACATTTCTCCTCTTTTGAAATCGATAAATTGATACATGTATATACGAAAAGATAGACAATAAAATTATCTATTAGATGCCATCAACAAATTGTCGATAGATAGATAAATAGATGAGTAATAAATGAAATAATTAAGACACTTTTGTCATATTTTACAATTTTTAGTCAAAAATATAATATATAAAGTGAAATTTCTCATCTTAGGAATAAGATAAATATATAAACCAAACGATAGACAATAAAATTATCTATTAGATGCCATCAACAAATTGTGGATAAATAGATAAATAGACGAGTAATTAACAAGAAAATTAAGACATTTTTGTCATATTTTACTATTTTTAGTTAAAAATATATTATATAAAGTGAAATTTCTCATCTTAGGAAATAGATTAATAGATACATGTATATACCAAAAGATAGACAATAAAATTATCTATTAGATGCCATCAACAAATTGTCGATAGATAGATAAATAGATGAGTAATAAATGAAATAATTAAGACACTTTTGTCATATTTTACAATTTTTAGTCAAAAATATAATATATAAAGTGAAATTTCTTATCTTAGGAATAAGATAAATAGATACATGTATATACCAAAATATAGACAATAAAATTATCTATTAGATGCCATCAACAAATTGTCGATAGCTAGATAAATAGACGAGTAATTAACGAAAAAAATGGGACACTTTGGTCATATTTTACTATTTTAAGTCAAAAATATATTATATAAATTGGAATTTCTCATCTTAGGAAATAGATAAATATATATATATATATATATATATATATATATATATATATATATATATATATACCAAAAGATAGACTATAGAATTATCTATTAGATGCCATCAACAAATTGTCGATAAATAGATAAATAGACGAGTAATTAACAAGAAAATTAAGACACTTTTGTCATATTTTACTATTTTTAGTCAAAAATATATTATATAAAGTGAAATTTCTCATCTTAGGAAATAGATAAATAGATACATGTAAATATCAAAATATAGACAATAAAATTATCTATTAGATGCCATCAACAAATTGTCAATAAATAGATAAATAGACGAGTAATTAACAAGAAAATTAAGACACTTTTGTCATATTTTACTATTTTTTGTTAAAAATATATTATATAAAGTGATATTTCTCATCTTAGGAAATAGATAAATAGATACATGTATATACCAAAAGATAGATAATAAAATTATCTATTAGATGCCATCAACAAATTGTCGATAGATAGATAAATAGACGAGTAATTAACGAAAAAAGTGGGACACTTTGGTCATATTTTACTATTTTTAGTCAAAAATATATTATATAAAGTGAAATTTCTCATCTTAGGAAATAGATAAATTGATACATGTATATACGTAAAGATAGACAATAAAATTATCTATTAGATGCCATTTACAAATTGTCAATAGATAGATAAATAGACGAGTAATTAACGAAAAAAGTGGGATACTTTGGTCATATTTTACAATTTTTAGTCAAAAATATATTATATAAAGTGAAATTTCTCATCTTAAGAAATAGATAAATTGATACATGTATATACGAAAAGATAGACAATAAAATTATCTATTAGGTGCCATCAACAAATTTTCCATAGATAGATAAATAGACGAGTAATAAATGAATAAATAAAGTCACTTTGGTCATATTTTACAATTTTGTCAAAAATATATTATATAAAGTAACATTTCTCCTCTTATGAAATCGATAAATTGATACATGTTTATACGAAAAGATAGACAATAAAATTATCTATTAGATGCCATCAACAAATTGTCGATAGATAGATAAATAGATGAGTAATAAATGAAATAATTAAGACACTTTTGTCATATTTTACAATTTTTAGTCAAAAATATAATATATAAAGTGAAATTTCTTATCTTAGGAATAAGATAAATAGATACATGTATAAACCAAACGATAGACAATAAAATTATCTATTAGATACCATCAACAAATTGTCGATAAATAGATAAATAGACGAGTAATTAACAAGAAAATTAAGACATTTTTGTCATATTTTACTATTTTTAGTTAAAAATATATTATATAAAGTGAAATTTCTCATCTTATGAAATAGATAAATTGATACATGTATATACGAAAAGATAGACAATAAGATTATCTATTAGATGCCATCAACAAATTGTCGATAAATAGATAAATAGACGAGTAATTAACAAGAAAATTAAGACACTTTTGTTATATTTTACTATTTTTAGTAAAAAATATATTATATAAAGTGAAATTTCTCATCTTAGGAAATAGATAAATAGATACATGTAAATATCAAAATATAGACAATAAAATTATCTATTAGATGCCATCAACAAATTGTCAATAAATAGATAAATAGACGAGTAATTAACGAAAAAAGTGGGACACTTTGGTCATATTTTACTATTTTTAGTCAAAAATATATTATATAAAGTGAAATTTCTCATCTTAGGAAATAGATAAATTGATACATGTATATACGTAAAGATAGACAATAAAATTATCTATTAGATGCCATTTACAAATTGTCGATAGATAGATAAATAGACGAGTAATTAACGAAAAAAGTGGGACACTTTGGTCATATTTTACAATTTTTAGTCAAAAATATATTATATAAAGTGAAATTTCTCATCTTAAGAAATAGATAAATTGATACATGTATATACGAAAAGATATACAATAAAATTATCTATTAGGTGCCATCAACAAATTTTCCATAGATAGATAAATAGACGAGTAATAAATGAATAAATAAAGTCACTTTGGTCATATTTTACAATTTTGTCAAAAATATATTATATAAAGTAACATTTCTCCTCTTTTGAAATCGATAAATTGATACATGTATATACGAAAAGATAGACAATAAAATTATCTATTAGATGCCATCAACAAATTGTCGATAGATAGATAAATAGATGAGTAATAAATGAAATAATTAAGACACTTTTGTCATATTTTACAATTTTTAGTCAAAAATATAATATATAAAGTGAAATTTCTTATCTTAGGAATAAGATAAATAGATACAGGTATAAACCAAACGATAGACAATAAAATTATCTATTAGATACCATCAACAAATTGTCGATAAATAGATAAATAGACGAGTAATTAACAAGAAAATTAAGACATTTTTGTCATATTTTACTATTTTTAGTTAAAAATATATTATATAAAGTGAAATTTCTCATCTTATGAAATAGATAAATTGATACATGTATATAGGAAAAGATAGACAATAAAATTATCTATTAGATGCCATCAACAAATTGTCGATAAATAGATAAATAGACGAGTAATTAACAAGAAAATTAAGACACTTTTGTTATATTTTACTATTTTTAGTAAAAAATATATTATATAAAGTGAAATTTCTCATCTTAGGAAATAGATAAATAGATACATGTAAATATCAAAATATAGACAATAAAATTATCTATTAGATGCCATCAACAAATTGTCAATAAATAGATAAATAAACGAGTAATTAACGAAAAAAGTGGGACACTTTGGTCATATTTTACAATTTTTAGTCAAAAATATATTATATAAAGTGAAATTTCTCATCTTAGGAAATAGATAAATTGATACATGTATATACCAAAAGATAGACAATAAAATTATCTATTAGATGCCATCAACAAATTGTCGATAGATAGAAAAATAGACGAGTAATAAATGAAACAATTAAGACACTTTTGTCATATTTTACAATTTTTACTCAAAAATATATTATATAAAGTGAAATTTCTCATCTTAGGAAATAGATAAATTGATACATGTATATACCAAAAGATAGACAATAAAATTATCTATTAGATGCTATCAACAAATTGTCGATAGATAGATAAATAGACGAGTAATTAACGAAAAAAGTGAGACACTTTGGTCATATTTTACTATTTTTAGTCAAAAATATATTATATAAAGTGAAATTTCTCATCTTAGGAAATAGATAAATAGATACATGTATATACCAAAAGATAGACAATAAAATTATATATTATATGCCATCAACAAATTGTCGATAGATTGATAAATAGACGAGTAATAAATGAATAAATAAAGACACTTTGGTCATATTTTACAATTTTGTCAAAATTATATTATATAAAGTGACATTTCTCCTCTTAGGAAATAGATAAATTGATACATGTATATACGAAAAGATAGACAATAAAATTATCTATTAGATGCCATCAACAAATTGTCGATAGATAGATAAATAGATGAGTAATAAATGAAATAATTAAGACACTTTTGTCATATTTTACAATTTTTAGTAAAAAATATAATATATAAAGTGAAATTTCATATCTTAGGAATAAGATAAATAGATACATGTATAAACCAAACGATAGACAATAAAATTATCTATTAGATGCCATCAACAAATTGTCGATAGATAGATAAATAGACGAGTAATTAACAAGAAAATTAAGACATTTTTGTCATATTTTACTATTTTTTGTTAAAAATATATTATCTAAAGTGAAATTTCTCATCTTAGGAAATAGTTAAATAGATACATGTATATACCAAAATATAGACAATAAAATTATCTATTAGATACCATCAACAAATTGTCGATAGATAGATAAATAGACGAGTAATTAACAAGAAAATTAAGACACTTTTGTCATATTTTACTATTTTTAGTCAAAAATATATTATATAAAGTTAAATTTCTCATCATAAAAAAATAGATAAATAGATACATGTATATACCAAATGATAGACGATAAAATTATCTATTAGATGCCATCGACAAATTGTCAATAGATAGATAAATAGACGAGTAATAAATGAAACAATTAAGACACTTTTGTCATATTTTACAATTTTTAGTCAAAAATATATTATATAAAGTGAAATTTCTCATCTTAGGAAATAGATAAATTGATACATGTATATACCAAACGATAGACAATAAAATTATCTATTAGATGCCATCAACAAATTGTCGATAGATAGATAAATAGACGAGTAATAAATGAAACAATTAAGACACTTTTGTCATATTTTACAAATTTTACTCAAAAATATATTATATAAAGTGAAATTTCTCTTCTTAGGAAATAGATAAATTGATAAATGTATATACCAAAAGATAGACAATAAAATTATCTATTAGATGTCATCAACAAATTGTCGATAGATAGATAAATAGACGAGTAATTAACGAAAAAAGTGAGACACTTTGGTCATATTTTACTATTTTTATTCAAAAATATATTATATAAAGTGGAATTTCTCATCTTAGGAAATAGATAAATAGATACATGTATATACCAAAAGATAGACAATAAAATTATATATTATATGCCATCAACAAATTGTCGATAGATTGATAAATAGACGAGTAATTAACGAAAAAAGTGGGACACTTTGGTCATATTTTACTATTTTTATTCACAAATATATTATATAAAGTGAAATTTCTCATCTTAGGAAATAGATAAATTGATACATGTATATACGAAAAGATAGACGATAAAATTATCTATTAGATGCCATTAACAAATTGTCGATAGATAGATAAATAGACGAGTAATTAACGAAAAAAGTGGGACACTTTGGTCATATTTTACAATTTTTAGTCAAAAATCTATTATATAAAGTGAAATTTCTCATCTTAGGATATAGATAAATTGATACATGTATATACGAAAAGATAGACAATAAAATTATCTATTAGGTGCCATCAACAAATTTTCCATAGATAGATAAATAAACGAGTAATAAATGAATAAATAAAGACACTTTGGTCATATTTTACAATTTTGGCAAAAATATATTATATAAAGTGACATTTCTCATCTTATGAAATAGATAAATTGATACATGTATATACGAAAAGATAGACAATAAAATTATCTATTAGATGCCATCAACAAATTGTCGATAGATAGATAAATAGATGAGTAATAAATGAAATAATTATGACACTTTTGTCATATTTTACAATTTTTAGTCAAAAATATAATATATAAAGTGAAATTTCTTATCTTAGGAATAAGATAAATAGATACATGTATAAACCAAACGATAGACAATAAAATTATCTATTAGATGCCATCAACAAATTGTCGATAAATAGATAAATAGACGAGTAATTAACAAGAAAATTAAGACATTTTTGTCATATTTTACTATTTTTAGTTAAAAATATATTATATAAAGTGAAATTTCTCATCTTAGGAAATAGGTAAATAGATACATGTATATACCAAAATATAGACAATAAAATTATCTATTAGATACCATCAACAAATTGTCGATAGATAGATAAATAGACGAGTAATTAACAAGAAAATTAAGACACTTTTGTCATATTTTACTATTTTTAGTCAAAAATATATTATATAAAGTTAAATTTCTCATCATAAAAAAATAGATAAATAGATACATGTATATACCAAATGATAGACGATAAAATTATCTATTAGATGCCATCGACAAATTGTCAATAGATAGATGAATAGACGAGTAATAAATGAAACAATTAAGACACTTTTGTCATATTTTACAATTTTTAGTCAAAAATATATTATATAAAGTGAAATTTCTCATCTTAGGAAATAGATAAATTGATACATGTATATACCAAAAGATAGACAATAAAATTATCTATTAGATGCCATCAACAAATTGTCGATAGATAGATAAATAGACGAGTAATAAATGAAACAATTAAGACACTTTTGTCATATTTTACAATTTTTACTCAAAAATATATTATATAAAGTGAAATTTCTCTTCTTAGGAAATAGATAAATTGATACATGTATATACCAAAAGATAGACAATAAAATTATCTATTAGATGTCATCAACAAATTGTCGATAGATAGATAAATAGACGAGTATTTAACGAAAAAAGTGAGACACTTTGGTCATATTTTACTATTTTTATTCAAAAATATATTATATAAAGTGGAATTTCTCATCTTAGGAAATAGATAAATAGATACATGTATATACCAAAAGATAGACAATAAAATTATATATTATATGCCATCAACAAATTGTCGATAGATTGATAAATAGACGAGTAATTAACGAAAAAAGTGGGACACTTTGGTCATATTTTACTATTTTTATTCAAAAATATATTATATAAAGTGAAATTTCTCATCTTAGGAAATTGATAAATTGATACATGTATATACGAAAAGATAGACAATAAAATTATCTATTAGATGCCATTAACAAATTGTCGATAGATAGATAAATAGACGAGTAATTAACGAAAAAAGTGGGACACTTTGGTCATATTTTACAATTTTTAGTCAAAAATCTATTATATAAAGTGAAATTTCTTATCTTAGGATATAGATAAATTGATACATGTATATACGAAAAGATAGACAATAAAATTATCTATTAGGTGCCATCAACAAATTTTCCATACATAGATAAATAAACGAGTAATAAATGAATAAATAAAGACACTTTGGTCATATTTTACAATTTTGGCAAAAATATATTATATAAAGTGACATTTCTCATCTTATGAAATAGATAAATTGATACATGTATATACGAAAAGATAGACAATAAAATTATCTATTAGATGCCATCAACAAATTGTCGATAGATAGATAAATAGATGAGTAATAAATGAAATAATTATGACACTTTTGTCATATTTTACAATTTTTAGTCAAAAATATAATATATAAAGTGAAATTTCTTATCTTAGGAATAAGATAAATAGATACATGTATAAACCAAACGATAGACAATAAAATTATCTATTAGATACCATCAACAAATTGTCGATAAATAGATAAATAGACGAGTAATTAACAAGAAAATTAAGACATTTTTGTCATATTTTACTATTTTTAGTTAAAAATATATTATATAAAGTGAAATTTCTCATCTTAGGAAATAGATAAATAGATACATGTATATACCAAAAGATAGACAATAAAATTATCTATTAGATGCCATCAACAAATTGTCGATAGATTGATAAATAGACGAGTAATTAACGAAAAAAGTGGGACACTTTGGTCATATTTTACTATTTTTAGTCAAAAATATATTATATAAAGTGAAATTTCTCATCTTAGGAAATAGATAAATTGATACATGTATATACGTAAAGATAGACAATAAAATTATCTATTAGATGCCATTTACAAATTGTCGATAGATAGATAAATAGACGAGTAATTAACGAAAAAAGTGGGACACTTTGGTCATATTTTACAATTTTTAGTCAAAAATATATTATATAAAGTGAAATTTCTCATCTTAAGAAATAGATAAATTGATACATGTATATACGAAAAGATATACAATAAAATTATCTATTAGGTGCCATCAACAAATTTTCCATAGATAGATAAATAGACGAGTAATAAATGAATAAATAAAGTCACTTTTGTCATATTTTACAATTTTGTCAAAAATATATTATATAAAGTAACATTTCTCCTCTTTTGAAATCGATAAATTGATACATGTATATACGAAAAGATAGACCATAAAATTATCTATTAGATGCCATCAACAAATTGTCGATAGATAGATAAATAGATGAGTAATAAATGAAATAATTAAGACACTTTTGTCATATTTTACAATTTTTAGTCAAAAATATAATATATAAAGTGAAATTTCTTATCTTAGGAATAAGATAAATAGATACAGGTATAAACCAAACGATAGACAATAAAATTATCTATTAGATACCATCAACAAATTGTCGATAAATAGATAAATAGACGAGTAATTAACAAGAAAATTAAGACATTTTTGTCATATTTTACTATTTTTAGTTAAAAATATATTATATAAAGTGAAATTTCTCATCTTATGAAATAGATAAATTGATACATGTATATACGAAAAGATAGACAATAAAATTATCTATTAGATGCCATCAACAAATTGTCGATAAATAGATAAATAGACGAGTAATTAACAAGAAAATTATGACACTTTTGTTATATTTTACTATTTTTAGTAAAAAATATATTATATAAAGTGAAATTTCTCATCTTAGGAAATAGATAAATAGATACATGTAAATATCAAAATATAGACAATAAAATTATCTATTAGATGCCATCAACAAATTGTCAATAAATAGATAAATAAACGAGTAATTAACGAAAAAAGTGGGACACTTTGGTCATATTTTACAATTTTTAGTCAAAAATATATTATATAAAGTGAAATTTCTCATCTTAGGAAATAGATAAATTGATACATGTATATACCAAAAGATAGACAATAAAATTATCTATTAGATGCCATCAACAAATTGTCGATAGATAGAAAAATAGACGAGTAATAAATGAAACAATTAAGACACTTTTGTCATATTTTACAATTTTTACTCAAAAATATATTATATAAAGTGAAATTTCTCATCTTAGGAAATAGATAAATTGATACATGTATATACCAAAAGATAGACAATAAAATTATCTATTAGATGCTATCAACAAATTGTCGATAGATAGATAAATAGACGAGTAATTAACGAAAAAAGTGAGACACTTTGGTCATATTTTACTATTTTTAGTCAAAAATATATTATATAAAGTGAAATTTCTCATCTTAGGAAATAGATAAATAGATACATGTATATACCAAAAGATAGACAATAAAATTATATATTATATGCCATCAACAAATTGTCGATAGATTGATAAATAGACGAGTAATAAATGAATAAATAAAGACACTTTGGTCATATTTTACAATTTTGTCAAAATTATATTATATAAAGTGACATTTCTCCTCTTAGGAAATAGATAAATTGATACATGTATATACGAAAAGATAGACAATAAAATTATCTATTAGATGCCATCAACAAATTGTCGATAGATAGATAAATAGATGAGTAATAAATGAAATAATTAATACACTTTTGTCATATTTTACAATTTTTAGTAAAAAATATAATATATAAAGTGAAATTTCATATCTTAGGAATAAGATAAATAGATACATGTATAAACCAAACGATAGACAATAAAATTATCTATTAGATACCATCAACAAATTGTCGATAAATAGATAAATAGACGAGTAATTAACAAGAAAATTAAGACATTTTTGTCATATTTTACTATTTTTTGTTAAAAATATATTATCTAAAGTGAAATTTCTCATCTTAGGAAATAGTTAAATAGATACATGTATATACCAAAATATAGACAATAAAATTATCTATTAGATACCATCAACAAATTGTCGATAGATAGATAAATAGACGAGTAATTAACAAGAAAATTAAGACACTTTTGTCATATTTTACTATTTTTAGTCAAAAATATATTATATAAAGTTAAATTTCTCATCATAAAAAAATAGATAAATAGATACATGTATATACCAAATGATAGACGATAAAATTATCTATTAGATGCCATCAACAAATTGTCGATAGATAGATAAATAGACGAGTAATAAATGAAACAATTAAGACACTTTTGTCATATTTTACAATTTTTACTCAAAAATATATTATATAAAGTGAAATTTCTCTTCTTAGGAAATAGATAAATTGATAAATGTATATACCAAAAGATAGACAATAAAATTATCTATTAGATGTCATCAACAAATTGTCGATAGATAGATAAATAGACGAGTAATTAACGAAAAAAGTGAGACACTTTGGTCATATTTTACTATTTTTATTCAAAAATATATTATATAAAGTGGAATTTCTCATCTTAGGAAATAGATAAATAGATACATGTATATACCAAAAGATAGACAATAAAATTATATATTATATGCCATCAACAAATTGTCGATAGATTGATAAATAGACGAGTAATTAACGAAAAAAGTGGGACACTTTGGTCATATTTTACTATTTTTATTCACAAATATATTATATAAAGTGAAATTTCTCATCTTAGGAAATAGATAAATTGATACATGTATATACGAAAAGATAGACGATAAAATTATCTATTAGATGCCATTAACAAATTGTCGATAGATAGATAAATAGACGAGTAATTAACGAAAAAAGTGGGACACTTTGGTCATATTTTACAATTTTTAGTCAAAAATCTATTATATAAAGTGAAATTTCTCATCTTAGGATATAGATAAATTGATACATGTATATACGAAAAGATAGACAATAAAATTATCTATTAGGTGCCATCAACAAATTTTCCATACATAGATAAATAAACGAGTAATAAATGAATAAATAAAGACACTTTGGTCATATTTTACAATTTTGGCAAAAATATATTATATAAAGTGACATTTCTCATCTTATGAAATAGATAAATTGATACATGTATATACGAAAAGATAGACAATAAAATTATCTATTAGATGCCATCAACAAATTGTCGATAGATAGATAAATAGATGAGTAATAAATGAAATAATTATGACACTTTTGTCATATTTTACAATTTTTAGTCAAAAATATAATATATAAAGTGAAATTTCTTATCTTAGGAATAAGATAAATAGATACATGTATAAACCAAACGATAGACAATAAAATTATCTATTAGATGCCATCAACAAATTGTCGATAAATAGATAAATAGACGAGTAATTAACAAGAAAATTAAGACATTTTTGTCATATTTTACTATTTTTAGTTAAAAATATATTATATAAAGTGAAATTTCTCATCTTAGGAAATAGGTAAATAGATACATGTATATACCAAAATATAGACAATAAAATTATCTATTAGATACCATCAACAAATTGTCGATAGATAGATAAATAGACGAGTAATTAACAAGAAAATTAAGACACTTTTGTCATATTTTACTATTTTTAGTCAAAAATATATTATATAAAGTTAAATTTCTCATCATAAAAAAATAGATAAATAGATACATGTATATACCAAATGATAGACGATAAAATTATCTATTAGATGCCATCGACAAATTGTCAATAGATAGATAAATAGACGAGTAATAAATGAAACAATTAAGACACTTTTGTCATATTTTACAATTTTTAGTCAAAAATATATTATATAAAGTGAAATTTCTCATCTTAGGAAATAGATAAATTGATACATGTATATACCAAAAGATAGACAATAAAATTATCTATTAGATGCCATCAACAAATTGTCGATAGATAGATCAATAGACGAGTAATAAATGAAACAATTAAGACACTTTTGTCATATTTTACAATTTTTACTCAAAAATATATTATATAAAGTGAAATTTCTCTTCTTAGGAAATAGATAAATTGATACATGTATATACCAAAAGATAGACAATAAAATTATCTATTAGATGTCATCAACAAATTGTCGATAGATAGATAAATAGACGAGTAATTAACGAAAAAAGTGAGACACTTTGGTCATATTTTACTATTTTTATTCAAAAATATATTATATAAAGTGGAATTTCTCATCTTAGGAAATAGATAAATAGATACATGTATATACCAAAAGATAGACAATAAAATTATATATTATATGCCATCAACAAATTGTCGATAGATTGATAAATAGACGAGTAATTAACGAAAAAAGTGGGACACTTTGGTCATATTTTACTATTTTTATTCAAAAATATATTATATAAAGTGAAATTTCTCATCTTAGGAAATTGATAAATTGATACATGTATATACGAAAAGATAGACAATAAAATTATCTATTAGATGCCATTAACAAATTGTCGATAGATAGATAAATAGACGAGTAATTAACGAAAAAAGTGGGACACTTTGGTCATATTTTACAATTTTTAGTCAAAAATCTATTATATAAAGTGAAATTTCTCATCTTAGGATATAGATAAATTGATACATGTATATACGAAAAGATAGACAATAAAATTATCTATTAGGTGCCATCAACAAATTTTCCATACATAGATAAATAAACGAGTAATAAATGAATAAATAAAGACACTTTGGTCATATTTTACAATTTTGGCAAAAATATATTATATAAAGTGACATTTCTCATCTTATGAAATAGATAAATTGATACATATATATACGAAAAGATAGACAATAAAATTATCTATTAGATGCCATCAACAAATTGTCGATAGATACATAAATAGATGAGTAATAAATGAAATAATTATGACACTTTTGTCATATTTTACAATTTTTAGTCAAAAATATAATATATAAAGTGAAATTTCTTATCTTAGGAATAAGATAAATAGATACATGTATAAACCAAACGATAGACAATAAAATTATCTATTAGATACCATCAACAAATTGTCGATAAATAGATAAATAGACGAGTAATTAACAAGAAAATTAAGACATTTTTGTCATATTTTACTATTTTTAGTTAAAAATATATTATATAAAGTGAAATTTCTCATCTTAGGAAATAGATAAATAGATACATGTATATACCAAAAGATAGACAATAAAATTATCTATTAGATGCCATCAACAAATTGTCGATAGATTGATAAATAGACGAGTAATTAACGAAAAAAGTGGGACACTTTGGTCATATTTTACTATTTTTAGTCAAAAATATATTATATAAAGTGAAATTTCTCATCTTAAGAAATAGATAAATTGATACATGTATATAAGAAAAGATAGACAATAAAATTATCTATTAGGAGCCATCAACAAATTTTCCATAGATAGATAAATAGACGAGTAATAAATGAATAAATAAAGACACTTTGGTCATATTTTACAATTTTGTCAAAAATATATTATATAAAGTGACATTTCTCATCTTAAGAAATAGATAAATTGATACATGTATATACGAAAAGATAGACAATAAAATTATCTATTAGATGCCATCAACAAATTGTCGATAGATAGATACATAGATGAGTAATAAATGAAATAATTAAGACACTTTTGTCATATTTTACAATTTTTAGTCAAAAATATAATATATAAAGTGAAATTTCTTATCTTAGGAATAAGATAAATAGATACATGTATATACCAAAAGATAGACAATAAAATTATCTATTAGATGCCATCAACAAATTGTCGATAGATAGATAAATAGACGAGTAATTAACAAGAAAATTGGGACACTTTGGTCATATTTTACTATTTTTAGTCAAAAATATATTATATAAATTGGAATTTCTCATCTTAGGAAATAGATAAATATATATATGTATATACCAAAAGATAGACTATAGAATTATCTATTAGATGCCATCAACAAACTTTCAATAGATAGATAAATAGATGAGTAATAAACAAGAAAATTAAGACACTTTGGTCATATTTTACAATTTTTAGTCAAAAATATATTATATAAAGTAAATTTTTCATCTTATTAAATAGATAAATTGATTTGAGGTTTGAGGTTGAGGTTGAACCCAAAACCTCACCTAAAAATAAAAAAAATAAATATATATAAATGAAAGAATGAATGAATGAATGTATGATAATTTTTTTATTCACATGCTTTTTTTTCTAGACTATATAATTTTTAATAGTTACAGTGACACACATGTATGGTAACACTGGTAACCAATATGGTAACACTGCTAATGTGGATTTGAACAGAGAAGTATCAGCCAAGTTTTGTTTACATAACATAATTACTAATATCTGTTTATAATAATAATAACAGTTATTATATATTAATACTATAATTATTTATTAGCTAATGTATGCTGTGTTATTATGATTAGGAGTAGGGGACAGGCTTGGGGGGGACTGGGGGGTGGGGGAAAAGGGGACAGGCTTGGGGGGGACTGGGGGGTGGGGGAATAGGGGGACAGGCTTGGGGGGAACTGTGGGGTGGGGGAATAAGGGGACAGGCTTGGGGTGCATAGAACACTGTTTTGAAACAAATAATGGGTATTTATTTAAACTAATGCCGTTCTGAAACAAATAATGGGTATTTATTTAAACTTACGTACATGAGAATACGTACATGAGAATACGTACATGAGAATACGTACATGAGAATACGTACATGAATAAAATAAATACATGAAAATACACATGTGAAAAGAATACGCACATAAAAATACGCACATGAGAATAATATTATGCACATGGAAATAAAATACACACATGGGAAAATACACACATGGGAAAATACACACATGGGAAAATACACACATGGGAAAATACACACATGAGAAAATCTTTTGAATATATTTTTTAGGAGAGAGAGAGAGAGAGAGAGAGAGAGAGAGAGAGAGAATGCATGTATGTGTATGAGAGAAATAGAGAGAGAGAGAGAGAATGTGTGTGTGTGCATGTATGTGTATGAGAGAGAGAGAGAGAGAGAGAGAGAGAGAGAGAGAGAGAGAGAGAGAGAGAGAGAGAGAGAGAGAATGTGTGTATGGGTACAGTACAGTATTACAGTACAGAATTACAGTATGGTAGGCCTATGGTATTTTATATATATGGTATTTTATTATTTATGTAATTATTCTCATGTACGTATTCTCATGTACGTATTCTCATGTAAATATTCTCATGTACGTATTCTCATGTACGTATTCTCATGTACGTATTCTCATGTACGTATTCTCATGTACGTATTCTCATGTACGTATTCTCATGTACGTATTCTCATGTACGTATTCTCATGTACGTATATTGATGTGTATATATGTACACATATACACATGTATATACACACACTCACACACACGTATACAGGTACACACACGCATACACACACACAAACACACACATACACACACACGTATACACACACACAGGTCATAAGTGTATATATTTTATTTCCATGACCTGTATTTTATTTTCATGTATGTATTTTATTTCCATGACCTGTATTTTATTTCCATGACCTGTATTTTATTTTCCATATATGTCTTTTCAGGTTGGTTAAGGTGGTGGTTGTTTTTGGGTACATTGGAGTGCCAGGATTCCTCCAAAGTCTGCTAGGAAACAGGACCAGAGATAATATACATATACAGGATATATACAGGATAATATAAACTAATACAGGATAATAAATAAGTATAGGTTGATTGTGGAAAATAGACAAAGAGAGACTATTGTCATGAGTGATAGGAATGAACATATAGGAATTTTAGGAGAAGAAGTGAATGGAAATGGGGAACTTTTGTTAAATTTCAAGAAAGAGAACATACGTACATGAGAATACGTACATGAGAATACGTACATGAGAATACGTACATGAGAATACGTACATGAGAATACGCACATGAGAATACGTACAATTAGAATACGTACATGAGAATACGTACATGAGAATACGTACATGAGAATATGCACATGGAAATAAAATACACACATGGGAAAATGAAATAACTATCCATGTGAAAATACACACACGGGAAAATACACACACGGGAAAATACACACACGGGAAAATACACACACGGGAAAATACACACACGGGAAAATCTTTTGAATATATTTTTTAGGAGAGAGAGAGAGAGAGAGAGAGAGAGAGAGAGAGAGAAAGAGAAGGATAGATTTGATGAGTGACCATAAGAGAGAAGGATAGATTTGATGACTAACCATAAGAGAGAAGGATAGATTTGATGACTAACCATAAGAGAGAAGGATAGATTTGATGACTAACCATAAGAGAGAAGGATAGATTTGATGACTAACCATAAGAGAGAAGGATAGATTTGATGACTAACCATAAGAGAGAAGGATAGATTTGATGAGTGACCATAAGAGAGAAGGATAGATTTGATGACTAAACATAAGAGAGAAGGATAGATTTGATGAGTGACCATAAGAGAGAAGGATAGATTTGATGACTAACCATAAGAGAGAAGGATAGATTTGATGACTAACCATAAGAGAGAAGGATAGATTTGATGACTAACCATAAGAGAGAAGGATAGATTTGAGGAGTATGGAATAGACTATGGATGGAGGAGTGGATGAACTGAATGATTCCCTGGTTAGGAAAGTGACATGGGTGGGTGAGAAAAGGATAGGAAGGGTAAGGAATAGAAATAAAAGAAGTTTGATGAAGATAATGAGAATGTGAAGAAGAATAGGAAAGAGAGTAATAGGAAATGTAGAAGACTGAGGAAAAATGTAGGTAATAGGGGAGTATGTACTGAATATTTTGTTATATGCAGATGATGTGGTGATTATGAGAGAGACAGCTAGGTGAGAGAGACAGGTGAGAGAGACAGCTAGGTGAGAGAGACAGGTGAGAGAGACAGCTAGGTGAGGTTCGGTGGAGAATACTTGATGTAATTACAGAGTATGGGAATGATTTTAATGTCAAGTTTGGGAGTGATAAGATGGGGAAAAGATGGGGAGTACGTTTGAGGAGAGGATAGACAGTGAGAGAGTACCGTTGTAAAGGTGACACACAGTCATCATCATCACTGGCAACACTGACGCCTCAGATCATCACTGGCAACACTGACGCCTCAGATCATCACTGGCAACACTGATGCCTGGGTTTGTTTACCTCTGTGAAGCTCAAAGTCTGGCAGGGGAATATTTTAGTATTTATTTGCATTTTAAGGGCATTTAAGGATATTTTAAGGGCTCAAGATTATATTAAGGGTTAGTTAAGGGTATACAGTTAATGGTGAAGGGACATAAATAAGGGTAAGTTGGTGAAATAAGGGAATTTTGAAGGGTTTAAATAAGGGTGGATAATAATGGCTGTGCTAAAATGTTACCATAAATATTAGAATGACTTTGTTTTATTATTTTTAAGGGTTCACTGTTATTTTAAGGGTATATAAATAAGGACAAATTGAAGAAATAAGGGGATTTTATTGATAAGGGTTTAATTAACAAGAAATATATTAATTAACGTTACATTTATTTATTTCAGAAGTGGGATTACAGAAGAAGGATTTACATACGAGGATTTACAGAAGGAGGATTACAATGACTACACCAAGGTATTTATGTAGAAGAATTATTATGGGTAAATTTACAGAAAACCTGGGTTCACTATATTGTATATATTAGTATCATTCCCCACTATTTTGGACCATTCTAAGACACTTTTCATCTATGGTGTTTCTCTCGGAAATGCCTCGTTTTCGAAACATAATTTGGAAACTAGTCTTTACCTAACCTAGACCACAGCAGACTACCGGGACCTAACCTGGGCAAACTACCGGACCTAACCTGGGCAAACTACCGGACCTAACCTGGGCAAACTACCGGGACCTAACCTGGGCAAACTACCGGACCTAACCTGGGCAAACTACCGGGACCTAACCTGGGCAAACTACCGGACCTAACCTGGGCAAACTACCGGGACCTAACCTGGGCAAACTACCGGGACCTAACCTGGGCAAACTACCGGGTATAACCAGTGTAAACTATCATAAAATGACCTGGGCAAATTTCCAAGACCTAGCCTAATGTGGTAATACTGCTCAAGCCTAGCCGAAAACCCAGTTATTCTGTAATAATACATTATGATCTATCTATCTTTCTATCTATCTATAGCTCTGATGCCTCCCTCCCTCCTGGAACTCCCCCCAAGGGGATGGCCACGGCAGAAAAGTCTCCAGTCTTCCCTGTTCCAACACTCCCTCCTTACTTGGTCCAGCCCTCCCCTCCCCATCATGTTACTCTCCTTTACATACTCCCTCCTTACTCCGTACTCTGGCCCTCACATTACTCTCCTTTACATACTCTTCCACTCTGTTCCAACACTCTCTCCTTACTCCCTACTCCCTCTCATGTTACTCTCCTTTACATACTCTTCCACTCTGTTCCAACACTCTCTCCTTACTCCCTCTCATGTTACTCTCCTTTACATACTCTTCCACTCTGTTCCAACACTCTCTCCTTACTCCCTCTCATGTTACTCTCCTTTACATACTCTTCCACTCTGTTCTGCCATCTAACTGGTAGTCTGCCTCTCACATCACAGCCCACAACTTCACTTCCATACACCTTCTTTACAAACTCCTCACCTTGCATTCTCTCTACATGTCCAATCCACCTCAATGTATTACATTTCACATTATTATTATTACTACCATTTTTATTATTATTATAACTACTATTATTATTACTACTTCAACTACTTTTATGATTATTATTATCGGTAAATATTGAAAGAATTATAATTATTGTGTATGGTGTTTCTACCTTTATTACCCATTTATTTACACCATTCTAAGACTTTATTCATTTAAGTGATGAGTTCATTTGTAACATCCATTTTATTGTGCAAATTTAATGTTTTATCCATACATAAATAACCTAACCTATCCTCACTTAACCTAACCTAACCTAATCTAATCTAATCTAATCTAACCTAATCTTAACCATTGCAGACTACCAGGACCTAACCTGAGCAGACTACCAGGACCTAACCTGAGCAGACTATTGGAAGTTTTACAAGGTAAGTAAGACCTAAATCAAAGTTATTATTATTATTATTATTATTATTATTATTATTATAAAACATCTAAATTTAGGAAAAAAATTATGTGTCAATAATGGTGCAATTTTTATTATTATTATTATTATTATTATTAATATGAAAATTATTATTATTATTTTTATTACATATACCGTACCATAATACACCCAAACTTTGGACATTTTTTACGTGTGTTTGTGAATAATTGTGTTAATAATGGTACAATGTTATTGGCATTAGTGTCATGTGTTAGCCAGCCAGCCAGGTAGCCTACAGTACCTTACCTACTCAATACATATAACAAACAAAATTAACCATGTTAAATTGGCTTATTCTTATTCAATACATATAACAAACAAGATTAACCATGATAAATTGGCTTATTCTTATTCAATACATATAACAAACAAAATTAACCATGCTAAATTTGCTTCTTCTTTTTTTCAATTTTCAAGTGTCTGAAGTTGGGCAGAAATTTCCGAACTTGTGACAGCTCTTGCCAATAGGAGGTGCAAGGGGAGGGGGAAAATCTTACCACATACCTCCAGATTTGTTATTTTTTTATCATGAAATTAGCAGTTAACGGGGCCACCTTCTTTATTATTAATATAACCACATTTTTCTCATTCATATTATGTTTCTACAATGTTATTTAAAAGCTCATAAATACGTTTGTATTTGTTTTTTATACTGTTCTTTGATAATGACCGTATATGTCTCAGGGTGAAGATATACTTGTGGTACATATAATTAAACATGTAATATAATATAAATTCTTATATGAATGTTCTCAATGGTCGTCATCATTGGTATATATGTATATAATGGGCAAATTCGTTTAAGGAGGCTACGAGCACATTCACAGGAAAAAGGTATTATAGTCATAATATGAATAGATATTTAGTTATATATAAGAAAATAATCTTTATATTACTTGAAATTTACCATTGAATGTTCATATACGTTTATCTCCTCTATATAACTATATATCTACAAACTTTACTAAAGCAAGAAAAGCGTAGTTTATTATTAGGATGAATGCCGATCATAATTGACTACAACCTTATAATGCTACATGTTTATGCAAAAGGAAACTATTGTAAAGTCATAAATAATATTTTAAAGTCAAATTAGTCCGTGTGTGAGCCGTTAAATGAAAAAGACTAAGCACAAGCCTTATCACAAAGTAGAATTATCATAAGCCCGTACTCTCTGGTTTCTGGGGTGGCTGGGGTATGAGCAAACATAAACAAACTGGATGTTCTGCGCCTCTGTTGCCATTCTTATGGTTTTCGGGCCACATTGGGCTACTTTGCGAATGACTGCTGACGCGTAAATTGTTCATGTACGACCTTTGAATAATCCAAATCGTACATTAATCTTCACAAAATATGAATTTTTAAGAATGAATTACAATATAATGACGTATATACTAAGAATTTGTTCTTTCTCTGGCCACTGGTTGGGCTACTTTTGTTCGTTTGCCTAGACTTTAGGAGGTTTCCCGCCACCAAGTGGCTACAATATCCTGTAGCAACTAACAACACTGTCGTAGCAGATTCTGCTTGTAGCTCCAGCTTCGTCTTGGTTATAGTTATTTAACCATGACAAATTACGCATGTGCCGTGGCCGACTGCAAATCAGACTCAAGACAGAAAAAGAATATGAGACATCGCTACCTCAAAGGTTGGGCAAGGTTTCCAGCTGCTATGAATTCCCCTAAGAGAAGAAAGCTGTGTGAAGCAAGGTGCAGGAGGGGAGCAGGTTGGAAGGCCATGAAAAACAATGCTATTTGCTCCTTGCATTTCATAGGATGGGACAAAGGGAAACCGTAGGGAGAAAATTCCGACCCAGTTCTTTTTCATTATAATGGATGGGGAGATAAGACCTTGAGCTCTCGGCTGAGGCCGGAGCTAAAAACGTCATGGAAGTGATAACAAGAGAGAAAAATAGCCTTCAGTGTCAAGTCAAAGTACCTAATGTGGAAGTTGATGAACCATGTACAAGCATCCCTTCAAGCACAGCACCCACATCTAACGTTAGTCAACCTACAATAAGTGAGGAAGAGATGTTGCTTGATGACATTCAGGACTGGTGTGTGGTTGAAGTATCCAGCAATCAGAATGTGTCGGCATCTACACATGCAGGTAATTATCTCAATATTTGGTCATAATAAGCCACAGAGAAGGAATTTATTGACCAAATCTGTTTATGGTTTGAATGGTTATTTTTCATGTCTTACAGAACTGGTAAAACAGTGAAATAAAGTTATGTCTTTAATGTTTTCCTTTTCTATGACAAAATTCAATGTTATAGTTATCTTCTTTCTCAATCACTTTCATTTTGGTAGATAGACCACTTGTGGGAGAAGGCATTTTGTATAAAAAAGTGAAATATCTTTTAAAATTTTCAGTTCAAGAGAAGACAATGCTGGCTACTGCAGACCACACTTATGCGAGTGCACTTCCAGACAGAGAAGCAGAAGTAGGAATACGAGTAGGAGATTCAGGGGTGCAGATTGACCAGGTGAAGCATGATAAGACTGAAAAGGTTAGTGCTTTTATCTATACAATATGTACATCCTCTGAAAAAGGGGGAACTACCTGGACTAAAATGAGGACACACCACCATTCATTCTCACTTATCGGCCCCAGGCCTTAATGTTTACCCAGTTTTTTTGTATATTTAGTTGTTTCACGTATAGTGTCATTGTATGTGCAACCCATCATGTATTCCACAAGTTGGTGGCATCTGTATCTTTGCAATATATTTACTTTCATGCTGCAGCTTAGGTATAATGATAATTACTTTTTTCAGGTGAAGCAGAGTGGTGAGGGACCTCTGCGGACAGCCTTCACAACAAAAATATTAGAGAGTAGCAAAACTATTAAGAAGTATACAGGAATGGTTGACAGAGGACATTTAGATTATGTGTTTCATGTTGCCGAGGAAACTACGTCAGAAAAGAGATCTCGGTCAAACAGACTTAGGAAACTGTCTCACTTCGAAAAATACTTAATGACTCTTGTGTTTATAAGAGTAGGCTTTGACTACCAAATGTTAGGCCATTTTTTTGAAGTGAGTAGAACTATTGAGAGTAATACTGTCTCCATATGGGTACGTATAATCTACGATATATTGAATGGGTGCCTTATAATTATGGCCTAGTGCTGCAACAGTATGTGAGTGTCTTCCAGTAGATTATCCTTCTGAATTTGCAAACACTAGAATAATCTTAGACTGTACTGAGGTCTTTACAGTAAAAGCAACTAATCCTTCTATACAAGCTGCTACTTACTCATCATACAAGCATCGTAATACGTACATTGAAGTTCCTTGTAGTAGTAACACCTTTGGGACATATAACATTTGTATCAAGAGTTTATGCAGGAAATGTTTCTGACAGGTACATAACAGAAATGGAGTTTCTTGAAAAGGTAGAGCCAGGAGATGCTATTATGGCAGATAGAGGGTTTAATATTGGTAACTTCCTCCTTCAGCGAGGTGCAAAATTATATATGACACCTTTTACAAGAAAGATGGAGAATGGAACAAGGAGGACACTAAATCAAAATGAAATAACTACAACACGGAAAATAGCAGCCCTACGTATTCATGTTGAAAGGGCAATTCAGAGGATGAAGACTTTCAAAATTTGTTCTCATTCGGTGGACGCTACTCTGTGGCCAATCATGGATTATATTATTGTAATTGTAGCTGTTCTTGGCAACATGATGGTTCCACTTAAAGAATAGTAACTAATATGTATTTAAGCATGGTATTTACTTTGACTTAACTACAGGTGGAGCTCTGTTAAAGATTTACCAAAAAGGAGTAAACAAGGCTTTGTTTACAAACAAGAGTCTACTACTGCGATAGTCAAAGGAACAACAACATGAAGGAAATACCCTTCAAAAGCTCCGGCTCTTAATGATTCAAGTGAAATAATAAAATATCCATATGTAAAAGTCTCAAAAATATTAATTATGTGTTATCTTGATTTTCATATTCATATGGTTATATTGAAATTTTGAAAATGAACCCTTTTTATTGAGGGTGAACCCCTCGGATAAATGATTCAGTGTCGGTAAAAGAAAATGGATGGGAGGAGGAGAGTGAGTAAGTCAGTCAGTCAGGTTGGTGTGCGTAAATTATGAGTTGACATTTCTAGTCCTTCCAACCTTCGTTTTATATCTAGATCAATAATGTTTTTACCCTATTTGCAGAGATAGGTGATGCATCTGTCATATAAATTTCATCAACGTGTCTCTTGTAGATTTTGTGTAAAACGGTAATTACCTGTCAATTTGAGAGTTTTCGAAATTATGTAATGGCGGTAAAACTATGAATAGATTATCAATTTCCTTTGGTACACTGATAAGAGACATCCTGAAACACCTACAATGTTTTTTTGTAAACTAAGCAAATGAGAGAAGTAATTTATGCCACAACAAAAAATAGAAATAAAAATTTAATAAAATCGACTTTTAAAATTATAGCATATATGTATTTGATGGAGGTAAGGTATGATTGAGCTGACATTAGTAGATATATGCTGTGTGAACATTTTGAGAAAAAAAATATTTAAATTACATAATTACACAGTGAGATATTCTCACCTGGATGCGAGAAAATAACTTTTGAGATAAATGCACTTTTATGTTATAAAGTTTTCTACCCCATAAAAATGGTGGCAATTAATAACAAATTACATTTCTTACTTCCATATCCCTTCAGCATTTCATGGAACGTCTGTAGTGGAGGTTCAGGTCATTACATGTCATGTTTATGTCACCTGTGTAGCCCCAGTGTGGGAGAGTTCTCCAAGGTCAAGTAAACCTCTTCTAAAGCAAGGCTCCTGGTCCCCTGTTATTAATATATCAAATCTATATAATACTTGATAACAATATTATATATTTGTGATATAAAAATAACATATTCAGAGGGTATCGGTGGAGCCTACCCACCTCATTGTTGCCAGGAACATACACTTTAGTAACCACCAGGTTGGTAGTCAGGGCCAGGTGCTGTCTTGTGTTTTTTCTTTTTTTTCTTGGGGTTATTTTCTTGTTGTCCATTCTTTGCCTGGCTTCAAGACTAGATGATGTGGCAAAGAAACCGAGATATTGCAAGAATTTATTTGCCACGTACCCAAAATTGTGATCTATTATTGTCAGTTGTGTTGCAAAATTCACTCTGTTCATGCCAGCATGTTTGGCTTTGCTCTGGTGTTTCCAATGCTTGGAATGAAAGCCTGCATTTCTGTTCTGGCTTTCACCTTTCAGACATTTCTGCAGGAGCACAGGGCTTGATAAGTCACTGTAAATGTCTCTTATTCTGTCCTCATACTTCTTTTCGATTCTTATATAGTTTCTCATGATGTTGTGTGATGGGAGTGGTTTGTCTTCCTCTATGGCTTTCTTGAAGATACACCATGCTGAATCACAGTGAATGTGGTGATGATTTCCATCCCCATCTTTTGATATTGCATGCCAGAATCCTGACACGATTTTCAGTTTCATGGTTGTACAATCTGTTCTCACACTATCCCTGATTACCTTCCCATAATACCGTTGGAAGGCATCAATTTGCTTATCTGTCAGTTGGTGTTTTCCACCAACTAAACTTCTCTTGATAACTTTCCCGGTTTTTGTGGTTTTGTCTTCCTTTAGCTTTCTTAGACGTGTGCCCATTCTTTTCTGAACGTGGTTCACACACTCTTCCTTCACTACAGTTACATCATTGTAAGGTCCTTTTCCTCCATTCATACTACTTACTGCTTTGAAGGAACTCGAGTCTCCATCTCCTAGGAATGTTTCTAGGCTCCTTCCCCATAACCTTACAGCTCCTTCTGCCTCCATACCACCCGACGTACCATCAAAGTTCTTCTGACACTTCCTTGCATGTTCAGTTCTCCTCCACTCCTCGAAGCTTTTCTTATCTTTCTTATTCTGTGCAACAACACATGGCCAACAAAAATTGGCAACGGTATGAGTAGGCAGTGGTGCCGCGTTTTCTACACAACAGTGTGGAATACTAGAGTGTTGCCATCATCAGGGCTACATTTTTCACATATAGGTTCTTAATTGGCAACTGAACACTGCGAGTTGTAATGTGTCAATATTCTGCTGATTAAATCATTCGTGTAGAAGAAAACGTATATTGAGGGTGAAATTAGTTAAAGTTTACACTTGTATCACATTACTGATGATTATATTTCTTTCGTTGTATTGTTGTGTCTCAAAGAACTTATTATTCAGAGCTCAATTGTTTATAAAGGGAATATGAATTATAAGTGTATATAAGAGTGTTTTAATTCCAAAATATATCAATCATATTTGTAAACTTAACAAAAATCAATGAACATATATAACAACTAATTGCATAAACATGATCCCTATTCCCGCACCCCCTTAAAGACAATCCGTCATTGCCTGAGATGGCTTAAACTTAAAACCCCCCCCATGCTGTCTGACTGCTTCTGAAATTTAACAGAATCTAAATTTAGCTTGTTTCTGATATCTGTTTTGATTAAATGTAATTTAGAAAATAGACGTTCTGCGTCAGTATTCGTGACAGGCAGTGCTAAAATGTTTAATGAAAATATTGCCAAATTCCTGAAAACATAATCATTACATTTTGTCACATTTGCAAGTTTATTGTAAAATGAAACGGGATCACACGATTTTGTATTCAAATCGGTGGGCAATGGAATGCTATCTAAAGTTCTCCATTCATTGTCAAGTTTTTGAATGTCACCCACATACATTCTCTGTAAACATTCTACTAAGGGGAACAATGAAGGCATCGTATCTCGCGATCTTGGCTCAATGAATTTTTCTGGAAGAAAGTATGAAGTCATTTGCAAGATTGGATCCTTAATGTCGAATCTTTTTTTTATTTCCTCACACAGTTTTATCATGTACATTCTGCACCTTCCCTTCACATCGTGTACCTTATCATTATTTCTACTATACTCCTCTTTTTGCAGTAATCCATGCACATATCAAAGTAAATATACATTACTTAAAGGAACATGATTACTTTCCTGGGCTGTGTCAAATGTCGATATATTAGCTCTATCAATTAAATCTTTGCGACAAAAATATTGCAATGTAGTTTTATAAAGTATGCTTAATTGAGAATGCACATGATAAATGGTGGAGTGTCCTTTTGAAACAATAGGTTTAAATTACTTAAAGTTGGCAAAATAAATTGTAAAAAATTCATATATAAAAACAGAAGGGTCATTTAGATCTTTTAAAATGAGGGTTACTGTTCTTAGTTTTTCTTGCACTTCAATTGTAACGAGTAACTCCTTTATTTTCACTATAGAGGTAAACACTTGCAGAATCACAAGCCACAGAACTTTGTTGTATATTTACACTTACCGAAGTTAGAGGGAACAAATTAGGTGATATAATTCCAACGAACAGTGACAGTGACAGCTTTGTTACCCAATTTATAAATATATTACAAATTTCGACTCGGATACATCTAATAAAATTTCTAAATTAATAATGACATCATATATTAGCTTGAATAAGGCTGATTATGAAATGTAGAATTTTATTCTACACTTTGAGGAATAAGAAAACTTCTATTTAATATGTGACAAAATAGAATTGAGGATCGTGCTTGTCAATGAAACACATGCAGTTTTTTATTTCATTTATTGTCTTACAAGTATCACATTATTTACTCATTACATATAGATTTATACAAAAAATTTCGTTGCCGACATTGGATGTAGAAAATTATTCTACGTGCGGTTGCCAGGTGTCGCTATTTTTCTACGTTAGCAACTAGAATTCTACAAAACGGCAACACTGTGAGTAAGCAGAGCTGCTGCCGGCCACTGAACACAGCCCAAAGTATCATACAGCAATAATACACAAAAAAAATTAGAAAAAGCAAGAAAAACGGATGAAATACAAGGAAAACAACTCATGAAGTATAGCCTAAGTGGGTGGAGTGAGCGCGCAGGCATTTAAATATCCAGCCATTTAAACCCGCCATTACGTGAACTGGGGCCCATTATGTGCCTGGCAACCCTCGCACTGGGTGTGCTAGACGGTCGGTCAGCCACACACAAATTTTCTAAAAAAAAAAAAAAAAATCCCCGAATCGACCAACCTCCCCCTTAAGAAGTTGTCGCCCCAAGAACAATAATTACGATAAAACCTAGAGCTCTCGGCTTAGGCCGGAGCTAAAAACTGTAAATCTTTAAAATAGCTCCACCTGCCACAGTGGAAAGGGCTGGAGTGACTTCTTACCTCCCATATCTATTCGTACATAATTTTATTTTATTTTTATTTTTTTTTTACGCTACCTACGGTAATATATCCTATCTTAACCTAATACAAGGTACCTACCTAACCAAATACTGTACAACCTACCCAATTTATTAAAACCTAGTTGATTTGTTGCTTTTAAATATTTATCTATTATAATTCCTTTCCTTCTACTGATTTCACATTATTTCTAAGAGTCTTAAGAGTGTATCTGATCCATAACTCTGTACCAGTTATACCATATTGGTGATAGTAATGTATAATATTAATATAGTACATAGTGTTACTTGCATTGTATGTTTGTACAAATAAATATATCATAAGTTTAAACACTTGTTTTTTTTTTTATCATGTCCTGTATTTGTGACTACTTTTTCTGAAGCCGTATTCTTGGGCATTTGTCAGTACAGTACTTCTGTTATTTTATTTTAAACTCGAGAGGGTCAGGGAAACAAATATAATAGTACAGTTTATTTATAAAGTATGCAAAATATATCTGAAAATAATTTAAATATGATTATCGAACATTATATAAGGAAGAAATGTTAGCCTATATTATAAGGAAAGGACAGTTGAAGAATAAGAAATGTCAAGCACTTCGATTTTACACTACTGGCATGGAGTTGCTAGTATTTTTGGCAACACATATTTATTGTAAAATTCCATGGCTTTCTTTTT
Organism: Petrolisthes manimaculis; assembly: GCA_034508575.1. Classification (NCBI taxonomy): domain Eukaryota; kingdom Metazoa; phylum Arthropoda; class Malacostraca; order Decapoda; family Porcellanidae; genus Petrolisthes; species Petrolisthes manimaculis. The sequence goes on from JAWZYT010000452.1 coordinate 172,910, forward strand.
TACACTCTGTAAACCTATCCTTATCAAAATATATCCTTTCTACAGTGATGTCTTTCTGTGTGAACATCACAAAATTATACCATAACAGACCAGACACACCTAACTGTGTCTGTATTTGAGTGTACCATGGAGAAGATAGTTTGAGAAGAACCTTCCCATTTTCCCCAATGGTGACAGCCTCTGGTCTGGCTTTTCTATGCCGTGACAAAAATGGCATTTCTCTGCGCTAAAATTTGTAATTTTTTCTTCATGCCTTACTTATTTCACATAATATTTACTTGGCACTTTGGTAACTTAACAGAATAATGATAGAGGATTACTTTTATCGTAAAAAAAATATCCATATCATTATAAATAAACGATTAAATACAAGTTGAAAGGAAATGAGCTGCTAAAAATGTTTATACCACTATTTTTAAATGTGGATATTTATTTACAAATATTACGCTACCATGATTAAAAATAGGTGGATGATGCAGAGAAAATCCTCCTGCATGTCATGGTGGTATAAGATTGTAGATAAGACAGAAATTATTGCTGGAAACGTAAGTTTAATGTTACGATGTCACTATCACTGCAAGGTGTACCCAGTGTTGCCAGCTGCAAGGAAATTTATCTATTTTAGGGAATTTTGGAGTCCACACAGGGAAATAATATACAGTTCGTTCAAGAGTAAACAGGGAAATTTCTACAAGATTAAATACCAAAAAGACCATCCATGTTCAGGAGTAAACTAGGAATAATAATTATTGTATTCAAGCGCGAGGCCGGCGGAGTGGCGGGAACACCTTAGTGACACCTGGCGGCCAACAATGATAATAAACCCCGCACTCTATGATTTATAAAATTTCAATTTCTTTATTTTTAGATTGCCTTACAGTTGACTGATGTAACCACGAGTTTGACGTAAGTTGAGACCGACGTAAACCGGGACCTTACTGTTCAGCCGTTAGTATTGTAGCAGTGTCCGGCAACCTCCATGCAACTGCTTTATTTTGTTGTGGTATATAAATACCGGCACCAACTGAAGGAGGGTCAGGAATACGGGAGCCGTCGGAATATATTTGGATGTGTTGTTTGTATTTTGTAAGTAGTATTGATAAGAAAAGTGTTTTACCCCTTGCAGGGCAGTCGGCCTTAGACCAAGGTATATCTGTATGGAGAGTTTGAGATATTAGAGCAGATAAAGTTCGGGGGAAACTGGTAAAATCCTCCCGTATTGATACGTCGGATCGTCATCACCAGCGATCCAGCACTTAACTGGCCACTCGCCCAGCATGACCACCGACTCAGGCACACTTACCAGGCCGTCGATATTGGCCACACTAAACTTCAGCCCTCGCCCTTTGCCAGTGGTGACCAGGGTATTCTCAATATACTTTTTTGCAAATATGGACTTAAATATTGCCTCTGACACCCTCTTGGGGTGCACAAAACATTGTGAACCGTCGACAGATTTCATTAAAATGGTTATATTGGTGTTATTATTATCATGGTGTTTGTGTACAGCATTAGCATTAGCATGGGGTGGGTTATTTATAACATTAATAAATCTTGGTGGTGAAGCTGCTACATCAGCAGATGATTTTTTACTTTTTGTGGTGATGAATACGTCACCCGGTGTGTCTGGAGATAGAGTCCTCTTGTTGTTGGTGGTGGTACATTCCATGTTTACTGTTGTTGTTGTTGTTTGCTGATGGTTGGCCGGTTGTTCGTCCCCCATGTTCGTCACTTCCGGGTTCTTCCAGGCCCAATGTTTACCTTGAACATTACTCACTTAAAGTCACTTTCTTCTTCTTCTGCACTGTCTGGATGATGTCTGTATGTGTTAGTATGTGTGTGTAGGTATGTTGGTTGATATGTCAGATTGCTCAAAATTTTGAAAATAAGCGGAGCTCAAGCACTGACGTCCTATCGCTGCCACGTCTTACCAAAAAGTTTAACCAGCCTCTGAACCTTTGTTTGTAAAAATGAGACTTGAGGAAATATTTGTTATGTTTCGTTTTCTCTTATTTTATTTAAATAAGAGAGAATATACTATTTTAAGTATAACTATAAAATAACCTACGTCTGATATAATAGTATAGTCGCTTTTAAGTTTAAGTTTTTGGGTCCCGCAGAGGGCTGCTCGTGGGCAGCATAATATGCGGGGGTTGTGCGGGGGATTTAGGGATCCAGGGTAGGATTAGGAAGTGGGTTAGGATGAGGGTGGATTGGGTCAAGGACTGTGGGTTGAGGATTAGGATTGGGGAGGTAATGATTGGTGATCCTATTTCTAAAAGTGTCAAGAGTGGGGCTATTAACTATATGAGATGGGAGATGATTCCACTCTTGGATGCTGCGGGGAAAGAATGAGTGTCTAAATATATCAGTGCTTGTCTGGTATGTATGGTATTTTAAGTTGTGGCTGCCTCTAGTGGACCGTATACTTGTAGGGTGTAGGTATGTGTCTTTGTCTATGTCAACTAACTTGTTTTTGATTTTGTATATCATCTGTTGTCTGTGTATTTGTCTTCTTGTTGCCAATGGGTCTAGTTTTGTGTCTTGTTTAAGCAAAGTGACTGATGTAGTGTGTCTGTAATCACGTCTGGCCCATCTTGCAGTTTTGTTTTGTATGGACTCTAATTTATTTATATTATTGTAAGTGTGTGGGTCGCTCATAAAAGTAAACCCTCCCTCCTTGTACAGGCACAATCCAATATCCACCGACACCCTCCTTCCATTGTAGTAAATATCTTGGTAATAAAGAACAACACATGAAGGATTTAAATATAATACATCAGAATTATGTGGACAATTATTATTTGGAAATATAAAAGATATATTAGTAGTAGAATTGTGGAAAAAAAGAGAAAAAAAACTCAGCAGGTACCATAGAAAACCCCCCACAATAAATAACAAAAATAACAAATAAATAAATAACAATAAATAAACAAAAAGGGAGCCGTTGCAAAGTTACATAATTGAACTTACTAAACCTGAGCTGGTAACACTGATGAGAGATCAACAAACATCTGAGCTGGTAACACTGACGAGAGATCAACACAGCCAGCAGACAGGTGATCATGGTTTCCAGACTAGAAGGTAAATATTAACTTTATTTAATTAATTAGTTATTCCCTGACCATTCCAAGGTGTTGATAAGTAAATAAATGACCCCTATGATGTAGATAAGTGACGATAAATGCATAAATAAGACGATAAATGACGGAATAATACGATAAATTGTGAACCTGTGAATGGAAAAATTTATCACTTGTAAATATTAACTTTATCTAATTAATTATTTATTCCTTGACAATTCTGAAGTGTTGATAAGTAAATAAATGACCCTTATAATGTAGATAAAGGATAATAAATGGATAAATAAGTCGATATAAGACGAACCGGTGAATGGAAAATATAGATAATGATTTTGTTACGGGTAAATGTTGTCTTTATTTAATTAATTATTTATTACTTGGTTATTCCAAGGTGTTGATAAGTAAATAAAGAATCCCTGTGATGTAGATTAATGACGATAAATGGATAAATAATATGATAAGATAATTATTTAATTATTACTACCTTTATTTTAATTATTATTTATTTCAAGATGTTGATAAGTAAATAAATGATGATAAATGGATAAATGATGATATAAGGCAACAACAGATAATTATTTGATTATTACTACCATTATTTTAGTACCATTATTTATTTCAAGGTGTTAAGTAAATCAATTATCCCTGTGATATAAATAAATGGTGATAAATGGATAAATAAGATGGGTAAAGTCCTATTTAATTAAATATTTAATCAATTTATTTATTAATTTAGTCAAGTTAAAATGTTTATAATAAATTTACAGAATTATTTCAATCACTATATTGTATATTTTAATACAATTACCTACTTATATAGATATTATACAGTATTTATTAATAATTACTATTTATGTAGACCATTCTAAAACATTTTTCATTATGGTGTTTTGGTAAATATTGAATGAATTACCATTTATCATGTACTGTTTTTTCTACCTTCATTACCCACTTATTTAGAACATTATAAAACTAGTTTATTCTATGGCATTTCATCCACAAATTTCAAAGACATTCAAAGGAAGCATTTTGAAATTAACCTAACCTGACCTAACCTTACCTGACCTGACCTGACCTGACCTAACCTTACCTTACCTTACCTTACCTTACCTTACCTTACCTTACCTAACCTTACCTAACTTAACCTTACCTAACCTAACCTAACCTTACCTAACTTAACCTTACCTAACCTAACCTTACCTAACTTAACCTAACCTAACCTTACTTAACCTTACCTTACCTAACCTTATCTAACCTTACCTAACCTAACCTTACCTAACTTAACCTTACCTAACTTAACCTTACCTAACCTAACCTTACCTAACCTTACCTTACCTAACCTAACCTTACCTAACCTTACCTTACCTAGAGACCCTATAGAAAGAGAGACTGGACAGCCGCCATCTTGGTGATCACGGAGAAATTTTGTCGCTGTCTCTATTTATTATAGAGATGAGCGTTACGTTGCTAGATACCACCAGTCAGTTTATAATTGTTTGCCAATTATTGATGACTTTTAAGTATTTTTAACTCTGTGTTTGCACTAGGTGATGTCGTTTTATGATATAAATATGTAGCAATATGGTATATAGTTCTAAACATTATGTAAGTTAATATCGAAGCATATAAAGATGTGTGTCATTGGGTGAGAGAGTTTGCAGACGACGTTAGAGTCGGTTAGACAGACGAACGTCGAGTGTTTATATATTTTAGAGTTGAGCGATTAAAAACACTCAAAGTGGATACTGGTTACAATATTCATATAGCATTATCACATCTCATTCGTATGCTTAAATAAAAGTACCAATTATCATCATTGTATCGACTTTCATAATGAGTCACGTAATAGTGAACAATGTGGTATTTCTCCATACGAGGAAAAAAATCATTCTATATACCAGTTTAAGTAGATTATATTACTTTAACTTTTACATTACGGTGAGTTAAACATCTCTGCAGGACACATAACCACGCTGTTTATTATGACAATATACGGCTAAGGGTAGCGATCGTACATTTTTTTTTTAATATTTGGAAATTATCATTGAACCCTTTTCAGTCATTATTTTTGCTTTAATTATCGTATAATATTATCAACTTGAGAGGTATCAAACTTGGATGGTATTAAGTCAAGTAAAAGCTGCATATGTATTTTTTTTAATTGATGATACAATAATAATTTCACTACAAAAGTTCCATTACTACAATTTACATACTGGTTGCATTATTCTATTAATTAAGAGCATCACAGTCATTATTGTATGAAAATATTGGTTTTCCTTCACGCTGTCTCCTCCTGTGTATATTAAAGTATGGTGAATCATTATATTAATGGATAAACTACAAGTAAAATTAATTTATTAGCCTGGCTGAGTCTATGATTTTCATTGGCTGACCAGTTCGCTATTCAGACCTTATTTTCCCAATTTTTTCTTCTCTCAGCATCTCTTGGGAACCGAAACAGACGCATATGAGGTCCATTTTTGTTCTGACATCCATATGCAAAACACCCAACCATATTTTCTACCAAAAAAACACCAGTAAAACAACCATAACACACCATATTTAGCACCAGCTACCAGACGGATTCGTCACCATTGCCATTCGTCGCCAGTGGCGGTTTTTACGGAAGCAGTCATATATATATATGTGTAAAGATTGTTATACAACAAAAATCTTCATTTGTTCTAATAAAAATGTACCTAATTAACTAAAACAATATAATATCAGCCAATTAATCACATTCCTCAGTATGTGGGGAGATATTCTCTGTGACGAATCGGCAGGTGATCTGTATTTACTATTTTGGTGGATGAACCAAGATGGCGCCGCTCAAACCAACCAATCATTGGGCAGCAAAAATTGTTGGGTGTCCAGTCTCTCTTTCTATAGGGTCTCTAACCTAACCTAACCTAACCTAACCTAACCTAACCTTACATAACCTAACCTTACATAACCTAACCTAACCTAACCTTACATAACCTAACCTAACCTAACCTAACCTTACCTAACCTAACCTAACCTAACCTTACATAACCTAACCTAACATAACCTAACCTTACCTAACCTAACCTAACCTTACCTAACCTAACCTAACCTAACCTTACATAACCTAACCTAACATAACCTAACCTTACCTAACCTAACCTAACCTTATCTAACCTTACCTAACCTAACCTTACCTAACTTAACCTTACCTAACTTAACCTTACCTAACCTAACCTTACCTAACCTTACCTTACCTAACCTAACCTTACCTAACCTTACCTTACCTAGAGACCCTATAGAAAGAGAGACTGGACAGCCGCCATCTTGGTGATCACGGAGAAATTTTGTCGCTGTCTCTATTTATTATAGAGATGAGCGTTACGTTGCTAGATACCACCAGTCAGTTTATAATTGTTTGCCAATTATTGATGACTTTTAAGTATTTTTAACTCTGTGTTTGCACTAGGTGATGTCGTTTTATGATATAAATATGTAGCAATATGGTATATAGTTCTAAACATTATGTAAGTTAATATCGAAGCATATAAAGATGTGTGTCATTGGGTGAGAGAGTTTGCAGACGACGTTAGAGTCGGTTAGACAGACGAACGTCGAGTGTTTATATATTTTAGAGTTGAGCGATTAAAAACACTCAAAGTGGATACTGGTTACAATATTCATATAGCATTATCACATCTCATTCGTATGCTTAAATAAAAGTACCAATTATCATCATTGTATCGACTTTCATAATGAGTCACGTAATAGTGAACAATGTGGTATTTCTCCATACGAGGAAAAAAATCATTCTATATACCAGTTTAAGTAGATTATATTACTTTAACTTTTACATTACGGTGAGTTAAACATCTCTGCAGGACACATAACCACGCTGTTTATTATGACAATATACGGCTAAGGGTAGCGATCGTACATTTTTTTTTTAATATTTGGAAATTATCATTGAACCCTTTTCAGTCATTATTTTTGCTTTAATTATCGTATAATATTATCAACTTGAGAGGTATCAAACTTGGATGGTATTAAGTCAAGTAAAAGCTGCATATGTATTTTTTTTAATTCATGATACTATAATAATTTCACTACAAAAGTTCCATTACTACAATTTACATACTGGTTGCATTATTCTATTAATTAAGAGCATCACAGTCATTATTGTATGAAAATATTGGTTTTCCTTCACGCTGTCTCCTCCTGTGTATATTAAAGTATGGTGAATCATTATATTAATGGATAAACTACAAGTAAAATTAATTTATTAGCCTGGCTGAGTCTATGATTTTCATTGGCTGACCAGTTCGCTATTCAGACCTTATTTTCCCAATTTTTTCTTCTCTCAGCATCTCTTGGGAACCGAAACAGACGCATATGAGGTCCATTTTTGTTCTGACATCCATATGCAAAACACCCAACCATATTTTCTACCAAAAAAACACCAGTAAAACAACCATAACACACCATATTTAGCACCAGCTACCAGACGGATTCGTCACCATTGCCATTCGTCGCCAGTGGCGGTTTTTACGGAAGCAGTCATATATATATATGTGTAAAGATTGTTATACAACAAAAATCTTCATTTGTTCTAATAAAAATGTACCTAATTAACTAAAACAATATAATATCAGCCAATTAATCACATTCCTCAGTATGTGGGGAGATATTCTCTGTGACGAATCGGCAGGTGATCTGTATTTACTATTTTGGTGGATGAACCAAGATGGCGCCGCTCAAACCAACCAATCATTGGGCAGCAAAAATTGTTGGGTGTCCAGTCTCTCTTTCTATAGGGTCTCTAACCTAACCTAACCTAACCTTACCTACTTAACCTAACTTTACCTAACCTTACCTAACCTTACCTACTTAACCTAACTTTACCTAACCTAACCTTACCTTACCTTACCAAACCTAACCTAACATAACCTAACCTAACATAACATAACATAACCTAACCTAACCTAACCTTACCTTACCTAACTTAACCTTACCTTACCTTACCTTACCTTACCTAACCTTAGCTGACCTTACCTAACCTGACCTTACCTTACATAACCTAACCTTACCTTACCTTACCTTACCTAACCTGACCTAACCTAACCTTAGCTGACTTTACCTAACCTAACCTTAGCTTACCTTAGCTTACCTTACATAACCTAACCTAACCTTACCTTACCTTACCTAACCTGACCTAACCTAACCTTAGCTGACTTTACCTAACCTGACCTTACCTAACCTGACCTAACCTAACCTAATCTAACCTTACCTAACCTGACCTAACCTAACCTAACCTAACCTAACCTAACCTTACATAACCTTACCTAACCTGACCTAACCTAACCTAACCTAACCTAACCTAATCTAACCTAACCTAACCTAACCTAACCTAACCTAACCTAACCTAACCTAACCTAACCTTACATAACCTAACCTAGACCACATCAGACTACCGGGACCTAACCTGGGCAGACTACCGTGAAATAACCGTGGTAAAGTACGGGAAATAACCGTGGTAAAATACGGTATTTATTGAAAGAATTACCATGTTGTAGCAGTGTTGCCAGATCCGGCTGGGTCCCAGTATTTTACCCCGGTCATTTCCTGTACTTTACCACGGTTATATCCCGGTAGTCTGCCCAGGTTAGGTCCCGGTAGTCTGTCCAGGTTAGGTCCCAGTAGTCTGCTGCGGTCTAGGTTAGGTAAGGTAAGGTTAGGTTAAGTCAGGTTAGGTCAGGTTAATTTCAAAATGCCCTATTTGAATATATCCGAAAAAGAAAATAATGTTAGAATGGTGTAAATAGATAAGTGAGTAATGAAGGTAAAAAAATACATGCTTAATAAAGTAATTCTTTCAATATTTAGCAAAAAAAAAAGTGTACGGAATAACGGTAATTATTTCAATATTTACCCAAAAATATTATAATTAATATATATTTATTTTGTTAATTAATATTAATTTCATTACAAAATTGTCTAGGAGTACCGACACACACACAAACACACACACACACACACACACACAGACAAACAAGACAAACACACACATAGGGTACACACATACAACTACTAGTACAACCACAAATATAATTAAATATATATATATTTATTATATTAACTAATATTTATTTCATTACAGAATTGTCTAAATGAAGGACCAACTAACACACACACAGACGAACAAACAAGATGGCCGCCTCTACAACTCCTCCCCCCCACACACACACAACCTCTACAACCAAGATGGCCGCCTTTACAAACTCTGGGATATCAAGTCCTCTCTCTCTCTCTCTCTCTCTCTCTCTCTCTCTCTCTCTCTCTCTCTCTCTCTCTCTCTCTCTCTCTCTCTCTCTCTCTCTTTCTCTCATGAATTTGCCCCTTGGTGAGTTAGAGTACACTTACTTAAGCATACTTAAGCATATTCCGCAGACCAGTTGAAAGAAAGGACTCTACGCTGCGCTCCCAAGGTATCACATATTGTAATGGCTGTATGTTGGCTGTGGAGGTGACATGGACGGGTCCAATTTAAAACTCATGTCTTTCCAGTGGTTGTCTAGGCGGTTTTTAAAGGAGTTGATGGAAGCAGCCTCGGTGACTTCTCCCCCACGGGTCCAATTTAAAACTCATGTCTTTCCAGTGGTTGTCTAGGCGGTTTTTAAAGGAGTTGATGGAAGCAGCCTCGGTGACTTCTCCCCCACGGGTCCAATTTAAAACTCATGTCTTTCCAGTGGTTGTCTAGGCTGTTTTTAAAGGAGTTGATGGAAGCACAGCCTCGGTGACTTCTCCCCCACGGGTCCAATTTAAAACTCATGTCTTTCCAGTGGTTGTCTAGGCTGTTTTTAAAGGAGTTGATGGAAGCACAGCCTCGGTGACTTCTCGGGGGAGTCCGTTCCAGATACTGGTTGTCCGATGGTAAATTTTTTACTGTGAATACCATGCCTTCCATCAATGGGGCGATGCTGGTATAGCTGCTTATTGTGTCGTCGACCAGCTGGTGTTTCAAGTGGGGTGAAGTCTGCTGGAAGTATACCCCTCTCGTAGACATTGAAGTGTTTCCAGAGCTCTATCATATCTCCTCTGTGCCTTCTGTACTTTAATGTTGGTAGGTTAAGATTTCTTAGACGTTCTGCATAATGGAGATGTCCCTGGCCGTCAACTAATTGGGTTGCTCAATTTTATTTTGAAGACTCTTATACCTTGGAGAGCAGACTACTTGTGTATATTCCATATGGGACCTCACGAAGGCTGTATACAGAGGTATAAACATACTTGGGGGCTAAGATAGGTGAACACCCTGTGAAGGAGTCCCATCATTGAGTTGGCCAGCTTTATTCTACTATGTATATGCTCTTCTAATTTAAGGTTAGCGTCCATGATGATACCAAGATGTTTTTCAGATTCAACATGTTCCAACTCCCTTCCATAAATATTGTAGTGATGGACATAGACAATGTTTTCCAATGCACCCAAGGAGATTACCTTACATTTGCTTGGATTGAAGTTCAACAACCAACAATTAGACCAGTCTTGCACCCTTTCAAGGTCACGTTGCAACTCATAAGAATCCTGATGGCTAGTAATGTGTGGTACAATCTTGGAATCATCAGCAAACATGTAGAGATTGGACGTGACTGAATCTGGGAGATCATTGATATAGATGATGAATAGCAGAGGGCCAAGTACACTCCCTTGTGGAATGCCACTTACCACTGTGGCACCAAATGACCTGTTGCCATTAACTGCTACGGATTGGGACCTGCCAGTGAGGAAATTCTCCACCCATGTTAATGTTTATCTTGTAATACCATAGCTCTCAAGTTTAGCTAGTAGACGTGGGTGAGGGACAGAGTGGAATGCTTTAGCGTCATCCAGATATATTGCGTCCAATACCCCACCCTTTGTCATAACCTCTGTGCAGTAGTCAAGATAGTGATTGTGTCATATATACATCAATATCTTGATGGATCGTTGCCTGAATTTGGTCTCTAAATTCTCCTGACATATCCCATACCATATCCATTTTTTCACATATTTCAAGTTCCTTGGCTTCAAGTGTACCCAGTCGTGATTCAAGTAGTCCACTCTCTACCTTGCCAGCTTCTATGGTACTGTGAATATTACTAACTTTCTCTTCTAAGACATTCTGCCTTGCATTAATTTCAGACTGCCTGGTTGTAATGTTATTCAATGGTTTGTATAATTTACAACACCCTCTTTAACACAAGCTACAATGCCATTTTAGTTGTTTACCTGCATTATTCTACATCATAAATTTTAGCTGTTTACCTGCATTATTCTACATCATAAATTTTAGTTGTTTACCTGCATTATTCTCCATCATAAATTTTAGTTGTTTACCTGCATTATTCTCCATCATAAATTTTAGTTGTTTACCTGCATTATTCTCCACCATAAATTTGTAAACATCATCAGGGAAGTTTTCACAGCTTATATATAATAAATTAATTATGATACCATATCTCACAAATTTCACAAGACAATTTAAAGCCTTATCATTTTCTCTTAGCAGCATTTTTATCATTAATGGGAATGGGTTTGGTTTTATTAATTTCCACCATGTTTACATTCTGTTTGGACTTGGGTCTGGTAGCCATTTCACCAAGTAATTGAAAAAAAAACAGCTAAGTAATTGAAAAAACCCAGCCAAGTAATTGAAAAAAAAACAGCCAAGTAATTGAAAAAAAAACAGCCAAGTAATTGAAAAAAAACAGCTAAGTAATTGAAAAAAACCAGCCAAGTAATTGAAAAAAAAACAGCCAAGTAATTGAAAAAAAAAACAGCCAAGTAATTGAAAAAAAACAGCCAAGTAATTGAAAAAAAACAGCCAAGTAATTGAAAAAAAACAGCCAAGTAATTGAAAAAAAAACAGCCAAGTAATTGAAAAAAAAACAGCCAAGTAATTGAAAAAAAAACAGCCAAGTAATTGAAAAAAAAACAGCCAAGTAATTGAAAAAAAAACAGCCAAGTAATTGAAAAAAAAACAGCCAAGTAATTGAAAAAAAAAACAGCCAAGTAATTGAAAAAAAACAGCCAAGTAATTGAAAAAAAAACAGCCAAGTAATTGAAAAAAACACAGCCAAGTAATTGAAAAAAAACAGCCAAGTAATTGAAAAAAAACAGCCAAGTAATTGAAAAAAAAACAGCCAAGTAATTGAAAAAAAAAACAGCCAAGTAATTGAAAAAAAACAGCCAAGTAATTGAAAAAAACAGCCAAGTAATTGAAAAAAAACAGCCAAGTAATTGAAAACAAACAGCCAAGTAATTGAAAAAAAACAGCCAAGTAATTGAAAAAATAACAGCCAAGTAATTGAAAATAAACAGCCAAGTAATTGAAAAAAAACAGCCAAGTAATTGAAAAAAAAACAGCCAAGTAATTGAAAAAAACCAGCCAAGTAATTGAAACCCCAGCTAGAAATAGTAAATACGTTTCACTCCCTCACTGTAATATCCTTTATTAATACTCTGTATATGTTAGTAATATGTTAATATTATTACTACTACTACTATTACTACTACTATTATTACTACTACTACTACTATTATTACTATTATTATTATTATATATATAATTACTACTACTACTACTACTATTATTATTTTTATTATTACATATATTAATACTATGACTATTATTACTACTATTACTACTACTACTACTATTATTATTATTACATATATAATTACTACTACTACTATTATTATTATTATTATTATTATATATATAATTACTACTATTATTACTATCATTACAGTTTACTACTACGTTTTACTGAGGACACGTTTGATCCTAAACACAGTGTTACTATCGGTGTGGACTTGAAGGTCAACACTATTACTGTACTATCCACGGAAATAGTATCAAACTGGCTATATGGGTAAGTGGTGTTTTTTTTTCGGTGTTTTTTTGGGTGTTTCTTTTTGGGGGTGTTTTTTTTTTTTTTTTTTTTTTTTTTTTTTTTTTTGTATTTTTTTTTTTCGGTGTTTTTTTTTTGTGTGTATGTGTATGTGTGTGTTACTATCGGTGTGGACTTGAAGGTCAACACTATTACTATCCAGGGAAATAGTATCAAGTTGGCTATATGGGTAAGTTTTTTTTTTTTTTTTTTTCTTTTTTTTTTTTTTTTTTTTTTTTTTTTGCGTGTGTGTGTGTGTTTTTTTCGGTGTTTTTCTTTGGGTAAGTGGCCTATATATATATATGTATGTATGTGTGTATTTACTGTATATATGTATGTTTAGATCCTGTGTGTGTGTGTGTTTGTTTAGTATGTGTATGTGCATTTTTATGTGTGTATGTGTGTATTTTAATATCCCATGTGTGTGTATGTGTGTGTATTTACTGTATGTATGTGTGTGTGTGTTTACTAAAGGGTTCACTTAAATAATAATAATAATAATAATAATAATAATAATAATTAACACTTTATTTATATAGCAGGTCAGAGAGTGAATATTTATAAAGGTTAAGATTACATTAATACAGTATGTATATACGTATGTATGTATATATATACATATATATATATATATATATATATATATATATATATATATATATATATATATATATATATATATATATATATATATATATATATATATATATATATATATATATATATATATATATATATATATATATATATATATATATATATATATATATATATATATATATATATATATATATATATATATATATATATATATATATATATATATATTATATGTATTTATATACAGTATATTATATCTATGTATGTAAATTATGTACAGTATGTGTATACATGTATGAACAGTATGTATGTATATATATATGTACAGTATGTATATATATATATATATATATATATATATATATATATATATATATATATATATATATATATATATATATATATATATATATATATATATATATATATATATATATATATATATATATATATATATGTATGTATATATATTGTTACGATCTGGTTGAGCCCCAGATCAATGACAAGTTATGCCACTAACCTTACAACCAGGTCTTAACGGTTTAAGAAGACAAAAGTGAGGTTAAGGAGATGATGTATACACATTGAATAAAATATTTACAATTTATTGAATATAATCTAACCCAAGTTCCATTAACTTCAGGAATATCTAGAACAGGTTCTAGTACAGTCTGACTTGAAATGACTAAAGGAACAAGTAACTATCGCCTGTCACTCCCTATACAGTGTACAGTACAAAATATTACCCAACACCACTGAGAACAAAGTTCAACAACCCAACACCGTTTACAGTACACAGTAGTTACACACAATATCCTAACTTAAATATATAGAAACCCGTACAACCCTCTCGCAGCCAACAGCCCGGCAATACAAAAATTAACCTTACCAGCGCCTCACTGTAATCCCCAGTCACCACCACTCCGAGAACCACAGCCAAGCACCACCAAACCTTCACTGACTCTCTCTTCCCAAGTCGGGCCTTAGCAAACTTACTATTGTGACCATACACCATATTTAGTCCGACTAACACGCCCTCTGTACGGACGATCAAAAGAGGAAGAACTAGTGAGTGAAATAGTCTGCTTGAGGCTCGGTAGGGCTTCACTGGATCTCGGGGCACCACTGGAACTGGGGCTGGCTGGCTGGCTGGCTACGAGAGACTCGTAAAACTAAACCAGGGGTCACTGGAGTTTGTTCACTTCCGTAACACCTTCACCCTTAAAAGAGAATATGAGGGACAAATATTAGACATTCAATGCATTCTAGACAAGCAATCGGCTAGAACATTGTTGGCACCTTTAACATGCTTAATATCTAAGTTGAATTCTTGCAGGAACAAACTCCAGCGAGTGAGCCTTTGATTCTTATGCTTAAACTTATTCAAGAACTTAAGCGGTTGATGATCAGTAAAAATAGTTATGGCATCACAAGCCGACTGAATGTAAACTGCGAAATGTTGGAGTGCCCACATTAAAGCGAGCAACTCCTTCTCTATAACAGAATAGTTACGTTGGGCAGAGTTGAACTTCTTACTGAAGTAACCAATAGGGTGATCCACGGAATTGTCATTGTCTTGCAGCAACACTGCACCAGTACCTACATTGCTTGCATCAACAGCTATTTTGAAGGGTTGCATAAAGTTAGGCGCCCGTAAGATAGGGTAGCTGGAAAGAATTAGCTTGGTAGCATTGAACGCCTTTTCACATTCTTGAGACCACTTGAAATTTATCCCCTTCTTTAATAGGTCAGTTAATGGTGCAGTAATTTTAGAAAAGTTACAAACAAACCTTCTATAATATCCTATCATCCCTAAATAGCGCTGAATGTCACGCTTACAATTTGGAGTAGGAAAGTTATTAATGGAGTCTACCTTTGCTAAGGGTGGTGCGACTTGTCCATGACCTATGATATAACCTAAGTATTGCACCTGTGACTTAACGAACTCGCATTTAGCCAAGTTAATGACAAGATTAGCTTGGGAGAACCTATCAAAGAGAACTTCGAGTTGGTTTAAGTGTTCTTCCCAGGTATTACTGTACAAAACTACATCGTCCAGGTAGACCACACAACCCTCAATGTCACACGTTAACATATTCATAAGCCTCTGAAATGTTGCTGGGGCATTTTTCATGCCAAAGGGCATGACATTACACTGATAAGTTTGATTATGGACGACAAAACATGAAATTTCTTTAGCTCTAGGGGTTAGAGGGACTTGCCAATATCCTTTCATCAAATCAATCTTAGTTATGAATGTTGCATTACCTACGCTATCAATACAGTCATCTACTCTGGGCAGTGGGAAGGTATCAGTTTTCGTCAAGCCATTAATTCTTCTGTAGTCTATACAAAAACGATATGACCCACCCGGCTTTGGTACCAGTGTTACTGGGCTGCTCCACTCACTCACACACTTCTCGACCAACTTAAGGTGTAGCATGGTGTCCAGTTCGGCTTGCAGGACGCCCCGATGTTTTGGTCCAACTCTGTACGGTGGCAGCTTTACTGGTTCGGCATCACCCACGTCCACATCATGCACGATGAGGCTGGTCAGTCCGGGTGTGTCACGAAATACATCCTCATATTTGGAGAGGAGAGTTATTAGTTCAGTTACCTGCTTTTTGGGTAAATGGGAGAGTTTATCACACAGATCGCTCCAGGCAAGTGAGTTATCGGACCACCTAGGATTGTCATTGCTGGCAGGACAGTCTGGTTCGTCACTCTGCTCAGACACAGTTACACACACAGGTTTATTCGGCACCACTGAAACTGGAAAATATGAAGGACTGCGATAGTACGGCTTTAGCATGTTAATATGACATAGTTGACACTTCTTTTTCTTGTCAGGGGTAGCAACTAGATAGTCAGTTTGTCCAACCTTCCTTTCTATTTTGTAGGGACCTTGAAACTTAGCTGCTAAGGGTTGACCTTGCAATGGTAATAGTACTAGAACTTCGTCTCCAGGATTAAATTCTCTCACCTTTGCTTTACGGTCATACCATACTTTCATACTCTCCTGTGTCTTCTCCAAGTTCTTTTTTGCAAACTCCCATGCATGATGTAATCTACCTTTAAAGTCAGTCACATAGGTGAGTAGATTCATACCTTGGTCCGGTTCGATCCATTGCTCCTTGAGGAATTGCAGAGGTCCGTGCACATGGTGTCCGAAGATCAGCGAGTTTGGGGAGAAACCGAGACTCTCTGAGGGCACTTCACGGGAAGCGAACGCCAAAAAAGGTATCCCCTTGTCCCATTCCTTCCCAGTCTCCACGCAGTACTTCCGCAGCATAGCCTTCAAACTTTGGTGGTACCGCTCGAGTGCTCCTTGACTCTGGGGGTGATATGCGCTTGAAGTGATATGTTTTACCCCAAGTTCTTGAAGAGACTGCTGGAAGAGGTTAGATTTAAAATTACTGCCCTGATCGCTTTGAACTTCTCTAGGAAACCCAAATTTTGTGAAGAACTGGAGTAGCTCGCGAATCACTGTCTTAGCAGAAATATTTCTCAGAGGGATAACTTCAGGGTATCTCGTAGCCATGTCCAGGATCGTCAGCAGGTAACAGTGTCCTTGGGAGGTTTTTGGAAGAGGGCCTACTATATCTATCATTACTCTCGAGAAGGGAGTATCAAACGTAGGTAAAGGTACCAGGGGACTAGGCGGAATGGTCTGGTTGGGTTTCCCCACTATTTGACATGTGTGGCATGTACGGCAATATTGGGCCACATCCACAGCCATCTTTGGCCAGTAGAAATGTTGCCGAATACGGTCCAGAGTTTTCCGTACGCCCATATGCCCTGAGAGTGTAGAGGAATGAGCAATATTTAAAATTTCTTCTCTCAGCTCCTTCGGCACTACCACTTGTTCTACGTCCCATGCACCATCATCGGCAGGCAGGTCAGAGGGTTTCCACCGCCGATGCAGTATATCCCTTCTCATAAAAAAACACTCTTTAAGCTCCTTCTTACTTTCCTCCTCACTTACTGCCTTTTCTAACAAGCTGCTACACTCTGGATCCTTCCTCTGAAGGTTCGTAAGTTGTGTGGCACCCAGTAATTCCTTATTATGAGGAATGGCACCACCAGGCAGATCAAATAGTACATTCAAATCCAAACTAACCTCATCCTCCACCGTGGACTTCTCTCCTGCGTCACAAATAGCATCCACGGTACCTACACTGTCAGAAAGAGGACCAGAGCTAACGTCAGGAGTGTCAGGGTTAGTAGGTTTAGTGAGACGAGCCCGAGCTATAGATCTCGTGACTGCACAAACAGGAAAAGTCTCTGGAAATTTTTGTTCGAGTTTCCTGGTTGATGACTCTACTACAGGGGATACTGATACTACTGGGTTTGTTGCAATCTTGCCTCCAGCTATGTCATTCCCTAAGAGAAAATCAATACCAGGCAGGGGTTGATACTCTAACAACCCAACACTCTTTACACCAGAGAAAGGTCCAAACTGCAGCTCAACATCGACCAAGGGAGTAGGTTTCTCACACCTATGTACACACCCTACCAGAACATACTTTGAGGGGTTTAGTTTTTGACCTGTGGGATTAAACATTACTGACTGAAAAGCACCCGTGTCTCGGTACAGTTTTACAGGGAAGACCTTATTATTGATTTTCACTGAGGCATCAGCCAGGAAACTTTCGAACTCTGGCAAGGGGTTATCAGGAGAACAGTTGCTTAAAACTAGTTTGGGGACCACCTTTCCCCCTACTTTTACATACTCTATCTCATCCTGACCTAACCCAGTACCCTCTCTGGGTGCTTCTGTCTTTGGAGTTTCAGAGAGCGGATACGCCAGATTGACTGGTTTTGCCTGACTCCTTTCATCCTTTTGTTTTTTCCAGCAGATCGGTGCGGTATGCCCCCTTTTACCACAATATGAGCATCCGTCATCCGACCGCTGTTTGTTACCTCGAGTGAAGTTTTGATTTGTGCTGGCTGTTTCGGTTTCTCTAGGTTTAATAGTTTCGAACTGAAAATTTTCGCTGAATTTAGCATTGGTATTTGACTTGTTGGGTGACTGGGGTTCACGAGGTTGATTCATATAGTGAGGTTTTCGGCGGTAAGGGGAGACATTCAGGATATAATCATCTGCAAAGATGGCAACTTCCTCTAACTTATCCATTTTATGTTCTTTGATATACATTACTACAGAGGGATCAATTTTCCAAAGGAAGTTTTCAACCAAAATAAGAGCCCGGAGGGAGTCAAAATCAGTGACACCTTTGCTTTGTAACCACTTATCAAAAATTGAAGTCATCTCGCACATGAACTCTATGTGAGTCTGACTAATTTGTTGGTGTAACTTACGAAACTTCTGACGGTAACCCTCAGGTCTGAGCTGATAAGCATCTAAGATTACCTTTTTTAATGAATCATAGTCTTTCCTTATTGCGGGAGTGGCCGCAACGAAGGCTGTACGGGCTTTTCCTAATAGGACAGGTTGTATGATGAATGTCCAGTCAGACTTCGGCCATTTTCTACCACTAGCTATCTCCTCAAATAAGGTGAAGAACTCTGAAACATCTTTCTCAACAAAAGGGGGAAGCATTTTAATACTGTAACGATCATACTGAGCAAGAAAGTTAGAGTTAATAGAGGACTGGTAATTGGAAGTGGCCTTCAATTGAGCCATTTTGTACTCATGTTCAAACTCCAATCTTTTAAGTTCTAGGTATTGAGCCACAGTAAAACCAGGGGGAACAGTTGCCCGAGCTGAGGACTGAACCTCACTACCACTTATATTAGAGGCACCATTGTGGTCCCCACAGATCCTTGAATCAAGTGGTGTCTCATCACTAATGGGGGGCAGTGTTTCAAATAGCTCGAACTTCACCTTATTTTGGAGGGAGGATTTATTAAGACTGGCCATGTCAAGGAAACCCAAATACTCTCCTAGGACAACTAATTCATCACGTGAGAGTTGGTCTACCTGTGCTTCAGTCACATCATCTTTGACGAAAGCACAGGCATCCTCACCCGTGATGATAACCATGATTATGATATTGCACTGATATAACTAAAACCCTTTAGTTCTAGATATCCTGGCGAGGTCGCCAATCTGTTACGATCTGGTTGAGCCCCAGATCAATGACAAGTTATGCCACTAACCTTACAACCAGGTCTTAACGGTTTAAGAAGACAAAAGTGAGGTTAAGGAGATGATGTATACACATTGAATAAAATATTTACAATTTATTGAATATAATCTAACCCAAGTTCCATTAACTTCAGGAATATCTAGAACAGGTTCTAGTACAGTCTGACTTGAAATGACTAAAGGAACAAGTAACTATCGCCTGTCACTCCCTATACAGTGTACAGTACAAAATATTACCCAACACCACTGAGAACAAAGTTCAACAACCCAACACCGTTTACAGTACACAGTAGTTACACACAATATCCTAACTTAAATATATAGAAACCCGTACAACCCTCTCGCAGCCAACAGCCCGGCAATACAAAAATTAACCTTACCAGCGCCTCACTGTAATCCCCAGTCACCACCACTCCGAGAACCACAGCCAAGCACCACCAAACCTTCACTGACTCTCTCTTCCCAAGTCGGGCCTTAGCAAACTTACTATTGTGACCATACACCATATTTAGTCCGACTAACACGCCCTCTGTACGGACGATCAAAAGAGGAAGAACTAGTGAGTGAAATAGTCTGCTTGAGGCTCGGTAGGGCTTCACTGGATCTCGGGGCACCACTGGAACTGGGGCTGGCTGGCTGGCTGGCTACGAGAGACTCGTAAAACTAAACCAGGGGTCACTGGAGTTTGTTCACTTCCGTAACAATATGTATGTATATATGTATGTATATATATGTATTTATGTACATGTATATGTATATACAGTATGTATGTATGTTCTCAAGCTGTTGTTGTTGCTTTAAAGGCTATACATAAAAAACAAACACACACACACACACACACACACACACATATAAAAAAACAGAAAAAACACACACACACAAAAAAAAACATACAGTACATGAAAATACATACACAATTTAATTTAATACATACATACTTATATACACATATAATTTATTATCATTATATTGTGTGTATGTATGAGAGAGAAAAAGATAGAGAGATGCCTGGTGTCTGTATGTGTGTATTTAGGTCCTATATGTGTGTATGTATGTGTAGGGTCTGTTTGTATGTATGTATGTGTGTTTTAATAATCCATGTACGTTTATTCAATTTTAATCAATTTCATGTGTGTTTTTTGCAAATTATGTGACTGTATGTGTGTATTACAGAGAGAGAGAGGGAGAGTGAGAGAGAGAGAGATAGAGAGAGAAAGAGAGAGAGACACAGATAGAGAGAGAGAGAGAGAGAGAGAGAGAGAGAGAGAGAGAGAGAGAGAGAGAGAGAGAGGCTGTATGTGTGTATTTCAGAGAGAGTGAGAGAGAGAGAGAGTGTATGTGTGTATTTAAATCCTATATGTGCGTATGACAATTATGTATGTTTTTGTGTGTATGTATGTGCGTTTTTAACCAATTTAGTCGAATTTAATCAATTTGATGTGCATATTTTACATTTTAATCGAATTTATGTGCGTTTTCTCAATTTCATGTACGTTCTGTGACTGTGTGTGTGTGTGTGTGTATGTATTTAGGTCCTATATGTGTGTATGACAATTATGTATGTGTTTGTGTGTATGTATGTGTGTTTTTGACAATTCTATGTGCGTTTTACTAAATTTAATCGATTTTCGGTGCGTTTTTTGCAAATTATGTGCGTTTTTTGCCATTTAATCCATTTGATGTGCGTTTTTTGGTGTTTTGTGACTGTGTGTGTATTTCAGGACACGGCAGGGTGTCATACTGGTATACCACGTGTGTGTGTGTGTGTGTGTGTGTGTAATTCCTTCACCAAATTGATAAGGTGAGATTTAATACTTTTAGGCTTTTTTTAATTTTTTTAGGCCTATTTTAATTTATTTATTTTTTATTTATTTTTAGGCTTTTTTTATTTTTTTTAGGCCTGTTTTATTTTTTTAGGCTTTTTTTTACTTTAATTTGACTATTTAGTCTTTTTTTAATTATTTTAGGCCGTTTTAATTTTTTTTAGACTTTTTAATTATTTTAGGTTTTTTAATGTATGTATGTATATGTATGTGTGTATGTATGTATGTATGTATATTAATGTGTGTGTGTGTGTATGTATGTATGTATATTAATGTGTGTATGTATATTAATGTGTGTGAGTATATGTATGTATGTATGTATATGTGTATGTATGTATGTGTATATGTGTGTATGTATGTATGTATGTGAATGAACGGACATTATTATAATGTTGTTGGGAATAAAATTGATAAAGTGAAATTTTTGGACATTAATTTGATTTTGTTTTTAATTTTCAGAGACTAATTTGACTTTTTTTTTTTTTTGAATGTTCAATTATTTTAGACTTTTTAAAATTATTTAGGCTTTTTAAATTATTTTAGGCTTTTTCAGATTTTGATTTGATGTTTTTAGGCCTTTTTTAATGGGGATCCCGTGCCGCCAGCTATCCCGACAGATGGCGCTGATGAAAGTGCGCCACTCGAATCAGAGACTCGATTGTAAACAATACCGTCAGGAGATATAGTGACACTGACATTTGTTCGAGTTTTTCTTCAATTCTAATCATGCCTACTCAGTGTTGCGTCCCATTGTGTACAAACAAAGGTGGTCATCGATTTCCGAAGGATAGTATATTGCGAAAAAAGTGGATACAAGCTGTGAAAAGGGGTGAACACAAGTGGAAACCTTCTTCACGTTCTGTTGTGTGCCCCAACCATTTTGATGACAGTGATTATAAAACAACCACTAACGAAGGTAGGTAGTTATTAAGAACGTGTATTAATGAATTATGGTATAATACTGACAATACATCTATAATGTAACAGTTAGTATGAACGTCGGAAGATTCAGTTTAGTCTAATACTGCTACCATTTCTGTAGGAGATCCTGCTCAAATACGGAGGCTCAAGACAGATTCTGTGCCACACATATTTCCTTGGAAATCAGCCTTAACCCCAAGTCAGAGACAAAGAAGAGAAAGGGGAAGAAAACTACAGGCAACTGAGGATAGCAGATCTGCTTGGAAGGATGTTGGGGCAAATGTAGAGATTTCACTGGAGGATTTTGAGCAAGAAGGTAAGACTTGTCATTC
The DNA here is from genome assembly GCA_034508575.1 of Petrolisthes manimaculis. NCBI lineage: Eukaryota > Metazoa > Arthropoda > Malacostraca > Decapoda > Porcellanidae > Petrolisthes > Petrolisthes manimaculis. Next base: position 195,698 of record JAWZYT010000452.1, read on the forward strand.
TTCCAAGTTAAGGATTTTCATTATCAAGGCAAAATGCACTTACCTGGTTATGATTTAAGAATGACATAATTTATTGCTGAGAGGTTTGGCTTCCTAAAATTTATTTCTAAATCTTATTTCTTCCCTTTTACTGTACCAATATTTGCTTAATTTCTTTTACAGGACATGAAAATGATTCTGGGATGCAGCCATGTGTACCTCAGCCCATAAAGGAAAGTGTAGACAGCCACAGCCAAACAGATTTCAACGGACTGCATGCTAGAGATTTTGCACTTAATGATGACACTTTTCACAAGCTAACAGGACTTATTTCATACAATAACTTTGCCATGGTATTTGCAACATTTGGGGATGAAGTAGAGAACATGAACTATTATTATGGATGGAAGCCTAAAATGGACCTTGAAGATCAGTTTTTCTTAACAATAATCAGACTGAGAATGAATAAGCCAACTTGGGAGACTGCCATAATGTTTAGAATTCATGATAAAGAAGTATCCAATATGTTTATCACATGGATAAACTTTCTGTACTTTCATTTCAAATATTGACTGGTGGCCGTCTCGTGATTTAGTGCAATATTTTTCCCCTACGGATTTCCGAAAGAAATTCTCAACAACTCGAGTAATAATCGATGGAACAGAGATCCCGCTGCAAAAACCAAAAAAGCCCATTGCTCAACAGGCAACATATTCAACTTACAAAAATCGAAACTCTGTAAAGGCTTTAATAGGTGTTACGCCTGGTGGGTTGATTTCTTTTGTATCAGATGTTTTTGGTGGTGCAACCAGTGACCGGCAGATTTGTGAAAGAAGCAACCTTTTGAACAAAGTAGAATCCGGTGATTCTATAACGGCTTCAACGTCCAAGACATGTTTATCGATCCAAATGTTGAAATTAATATCCCAGAGTTTTTCAGGAAAAAAACAAGGCTATCAGAGAAATCAGTACTGAAAGACAGAAAGATTGCCAGCAAGCGGGTCCATGTTGAACGGTTAATAGGACTGGCAAAAACTTTTAAAATGTTGACAAGCCCACTGAGCGTTACTGATGCACCATTAGCTGATGCAATTGTGACCAGTGCATTCTTTCTGTGCAACTACAGACCCTGTATTGTACCAACAGATGCATGAAAGGAAGCTACCGGCTGTAGTTTAAAACAGAATTTTCAGGCTAAAAATGTACTTGAGTCTCGGAGTGTATTTATAAATGAAAACAGTTGTCAGCTTGAGACGAAGATTATTGTTGGTACAGCTAAAATAAAGACAATGGTAGGCCCTTGTCTTTATTTTAGCTGTACCAACAATAATCTTCGTCTCCAGTAGAGAACTGTCTTCATTTATAAATACAGTCCGAGACTCGTCAAGACATTCATCTGAAAATACTGTACCGTTATACACTACGGCCGCAAAGACCTTGCATCATACCAAATGCTGAACTTTGAACAAATATTTTGTTTATGCATGCTTATGACCATTAAATAACAAACATATTAATTGTACATTTTATTTATACCTATTAAAATGAGTGAATTCACAACATGGCTTCATACCACTACACTCAACTAACACCCTTCTTACAGACCTCACACAAAGAATTTTTGATGGCATCAACTCAGATAGGCCCCTACACAGAACACTCTTAGTTACACTAGACATCAGTAAAGCATTTGATGCCATCCCCCGCCACATCCTTCTGACATATCAGAAGAGGCTGGATGAAGCCACTGCGGATGCCTGTCCAGGATGCAACACAGCACCCCATACTATTAAACACATTATTGAAGACTGCAATACACACAACATACACTCTGAGGGCACTGTGGGAAAGCCCGGTTCAGGCCATGGCCTTCCTCAGGAGCTCGGGGCTGCTCGGCCAGACAGCTTGAGGAACTTCAACAACAACAACAATGAGTGAACTCATTAAGGACTGAAGTGATATAGATGCTCATCTTTATACACATACTTTTTTATTATGGCAGCCTTAAAATGACTCTCATAAAAATCTAGCAGCACTTTAGTCATAAAATCTATAAATATGTCATCACGATGAACATCTACAACCTCCAGTCCTTTTAGGGTAAAAACTACAAATTTGCATATTTGTCTTTCTGTACACAGCAGCTGCCCTTGCACTTGAAAATAGTATTTATGATCTTTATTCAGTATATATCCACCACTATGACTTGCAGTTAAATAAGGGACACTTGCTGCTGTTATTGTATCATTTCTAGCTGCATAGGGACATTTTACTTCAACAACAGCATCATCAGAGATCAGCCCATCAGGTGATGCTGCTAGCATGGGATATTTATTAGACACAAATAATCCACATTTTTGAACTTTTAAATGATATAATTCTTCGAGTTTGCTTATAGCAACCTTTTCATATTTTCTTCCATGGGCTATGGCTTTTGTGTAAATATCAGCAGAGTCTATCAAAGTACTTAATAATTTTTCCATATCTCTCCTTTCTGTTGTTTTACATATCATTCCGAAGTTGGATGATGTGATCCTCTTCCCTCGTTCCTGTTTCCATCTTTTGGAGTTATCTTGTCCTCTGGTTGCCAGTTCTATTTCTTGTCTGTCACTCTCAGTCACATGTGATATCTGGAAAATATATTGTACAGTTCTTAGGTAATCACAGGAACAATATTATTATGTACCATTATCAATACTGTATCCAATATCTTCAGCAACAAAGGGTGGCAAGGTTCAGTGCTGAGAAAGTTATTGAATAACAAAGAAAAAAATTAACTAACCTTTTCATCTATTAGATATTTTTTTTCTAGGGGATACTCCATGTAGTCGTGGTCACTTCCCACAGCCTTACGGTTTGCTGGTGGAAAGAGCTGCATCACTGCAAGTCTGGCTGGTTTTTCCTGTGGGAAATGTAATTGTTGAAGATTTATCCCTATTTTAGATTATATATACATTATATACTGTACTGTATACAGCAATCCCTAAACGACCTATCATATTATGGGCATAAGGTTAGGTACAAATAAAATCCGAATGTGGGCAAATACACGTGGAAATTTAGCGCCAATAAATACTTGTATGCACCATTTAACTTTACACTTAGTCTAGTCCCTCACAGATGCTTTAGTGTAAAATTAAGAGCCTACAGGATATTGTTGAAAATTGTCTTTCTTGCCTTTCCGCCTTTCCCAGCTCCTGTTACCTTAAAGTTTGGTGGGAAACAGGTTTTATGAAAAAAAATAAAACAAGAAAAAACATGAAGACAAAATGGAACCTAACCTAATCTATGGGCAGAGCATATAATTATACTTTACAGTACGTCCAAAGCCTTACGCTTTGCTGGTAGATAAACTTGCATCACTCGAAGTCGAGATGGCTTTTCCTGTAAAAAATACAATAGTTAAGACAGACTTATTACAACCTTCTCAAAATTATGTTTACATATTATAAACTATATGTTTTTCATGGTAACCTACAAAACATTACATTATTCCTCAAGCCAACTGCAGTATATCAGTTTTCAAAGATAAAAAGTGTTACTGCACACTCAAAATAGGTAATGATGATTATGGAACTGATAAGAAATGAAAGGAACTCACAGGCCAATTTATGATGACATCTCTGTGGCGTTTCCTGATTTTATCTTTGTTGACTACATTTGCTTTTGAATCATAGAGTTTATGGCCACTTTCTTTCCCAGTTGCTTCATGGAAGTTCTTGAGTTTCAGTGGAGAGCCCTTATGTACATTAGACTTGTGGAAAGTTTGCAAAACCAGAAAGAAAAAAAAAAAAAAAAATATTAGTAGTTCAGTCTTCCCAAGTTTACTGTACTGTATCTGTATTGTATTCCACTTTGACACTACATGAGAAAAATATTATTGTTTAGAGTTTTGACTAATAGAATTTAATTAAATGACATAGGTTATTATTTATATTTTACCTGAGGTCATGTCAGATCTGTCAAGAGCTCTCCATCCTTGCAAAATGCAACAAGAGCAAAGAGAACAGTGATGACATGATTGCAATGGGCAGCTGGACCCTGGCCGGCTGCACACTCACACTGACTCTCACTTACTACACCATCTTTGGTCAAACTTGCAACAACCTTGTAACTGACAGTCTTTTTCATCTCGGCCCAAACTGATGATGTCACATAAACTAAATTTTCATGCACTGCAGTCCGCACATACTGAATGTATCTGGAAAATAAAAGGCAACTTTAGCATGACTATCCCATCATCTATCTCTTTTCTAGAACTGAATTTAATGGAGCTACAGTATATAGTTTATTGGAAAATTTAATGTAGATTAAAATGCAGCAACAGTATACAGTATATTGCATGCTGATGATAACGGCTATGTGAGAAGACATTATTACATGTACTGTATAAGTTAATTTGAACAGCATATATTTCTGCAGTTATCACTGTGTTGATAGCCATACCACATAACTATTCAGACTATTAAATGAAGGTACATTATTTATTTAACAAGCAAAAAGTTTGCAAAACCTGAAAAAATAATATATACTGTATATACATGTACAGTATATATATAAATATTAGTAGTTCAGTCTTTCCAAGTTTACTGTATCTGTATTGTATTTCACTTTGACACCACATGTATCTGGAAAATAAAATGCAACTTCAGCATAATGACTATCACATCATCTATCTTCTAGAACTGAACTTAATAGAGCTATATACTGTAGTTTATTAGAAAAATTAATGTAGATTTAGATCCCGGTAGTCTGCTGGGTCTAGGTTAGGTTAGGTCAGACTAATTTCCAAATTATGTTTGTAAAACATAGATGAAAGTGTTTTAGAATGGTACAAAATAGTGGGTAATGATACTAAAATATACAATATGGTGAATGGAGTACTTCTCTTCTTTAATCAAAATGTCTTTTGCATTTATATGAGGTTAGGTTAGGTCATACCTGGTATGCAGGAATTTGCTGTAATATGTATATTGGTATAAGTTAGATAACTTAAGTAATGTGTGAGAAATTGTGCATGCATACTGTACATACCTTCCCTTGTATAAATCAGCTACTTTGGGGTTGAAGTTTGTGTAACAAGCAGATAAAAAATCTTGCAGTATCTCCATGGTAACTGCTGGTATAGTCTGGTCAGCGTGCAAGTCTTTATATGTTGAATATTCAGGCACAACCATATGAAATTCAACTTCTGGTTCATCCCTTATATTGTGCACATCATCAAACATTAACCTGCAAAATTGCAAAAGTTTTCACTTACTTTGTAAATATTGCAACCGTTTTCAATTTATATGACAACCACATTACAGATTTATTTCAAGTCTGGTCATCAAGGTAAAATGATCTACAGAAATTGAGCTTCATCTAGACTTACCTTTTCACAAGCTCTGCCTTCTTTCCCGACACTCTTAACTTGCGTGAACGCAAAATTTCTTTAAGATCTGCTGATGTTTTCGTGCCATAATATTGTCCTTCCATCTTGATGTTCAAATAAGCTTACAATGAATCCTGTTGGCCGTAAAATATGGACTAAAAGTAAGCTCTTCTTCCAAGTAAATACACAGCCTCTTGAAATTAGCGCCGCCAAGCGGATTAGTTCCTACTCGCCCCCATTGTGATACTCTACTTTTCTAAATATGCCAGCAAATCTTAAGTATTTATATTAGGGGCAACACCAGTCTTTAATTATGCCTTGCCGGAATGTGCTATATGGCTTTTCCCAGTGGAAGATGATACGAGACTCCATTAATAATCACTATCAAATGTATAATAAATATTTACCTCAATATTAACACTTGACGTCACTTTTGTAGCAGCTGTTTTAGTAGTTACCTTTACCCAGTGGAAGACGACACGAGACTGACTGTGAATCCTTGCCACAATTCATTCTCGCCTCTCCCCCCCCAGTCCCAGCTCCTACACGGACACAAACTAGTTCCTCCTGCTACATTTTTCTATTATATTAAGTATTCCTTCCTCCCTGATATATTTCTTAGTTACAACTAATGATTATTTAACCTCTCTTAATACTTCAACCCATTATCTCTTATCCTCAGCCACATAGCATACAATTATTCCTAATATTGGTTACAAATATTGTTCCGCCAATGAAAACATCTCGTCCCTCTATTGGGACTCCATCCCTCACTCAACTAATTTTCTAAGTAAGTTACCAGAAATAAATGCAGGTATTTATGGAGAGTGAAGCTAGTAATTATACATTAATTAAAAAAAAACATCCTAAATAACATACATAATAAAATGGGGGTGTTACATTACAGATAAATGAAAATACTATAAAAAAACTAAAGAAAGAAAAGATTAAAAGGAAATTTAGAGAAAAGGAGAATTTAAGCCAAAAACAAAGTTTAACATTATATAAGAAATATAATAAATAAATAAAACAAGAAAATATATTATATGATATTACGTATGGATCAGTTTTGTTATTTAAGTTAAGAATCGACACCCAAAATGTAAATAAGTGATAGAAAGTGATTTATAGGAAAATCAGAAAAAAATGTGAAGAATGTATGTGTGTGTGTGTGTGCAGAAAAGGAACACTTAGAATATTGTTTACTCTATTTTCCAAATTTACAGAATATAAGAATTAATACATTAGAATTATGTGGACAATTATTATTATTTGAAAATATAGAAAAAAACTAAAAGATATATTAGTAGTAGAAGTGTGGAAAAAAAGAGAAAAAAAAACTCAGCAGGTACCGTAGAAAAAAACCCATAATAAATAACAAAAATAACAAATAAATAAATAACAATAAATATCCCAAAGGGGAGCCGTTGCAAAGTTACAGTATTGAACTTACTAAACCTGAGCTGGTAACACTGATGAGAGATCAACAAACATCTGAGCTGGTAACACTGACGAGAGATCAACACAGCCAGCAGACAGAGGTGATCATGGCTTCCAGAGGGTAAATATTAACTTTATTTAACTAATTATTTATTCCCTGACAATTCCAAGGTGTTAATAAGTAAATAAATGACCCCTATGATGTAGATAAATGACGATAAATGCATAAATAACACGATAAATGACGAAATAAGATGATAATAGTTGAACCGGTCAATGGAAAAAAATAGATATTGATTGTCAGGGTAAATATGGACTTTATTTAACTAATTATTTATTCCCTGATTATTCCAAAGTGTTAATGAGTTAAAAAATGACCCCTGTGATATAAATAAATGGCGATACATAGATAAACAAGGCGATAATTGATGAAATAAAGACGATTAATTATGAAAATTTTATCACGGGATAGTAAATATTAACTTAATTTACTTAATTATTTAATTATTTCTTATTCCCTGTTTATTCCAAAGTGTTTATAAATTAATAAATAATCCCTGTGATATAAATAAATGGTGATAAATAGATTAATAAAACTATGAATAATGAAAAATTAAGTCTAACTAACTAACCCAAAGAGTTAAAAATAATATTTTATTAATTAATGTATGTATTCTTTTATTTAGTACATTAAGAAAAAAAATATGGTAAATTTAAAGAATTACTTCATTCACTATATTGTATATTTTAATATAATTACCCACTTATATAGATATTATACAGTCTTTATTAATAATAATTATTTATTTAGAAAATTCTAAGACATTTTTCATTATGGTGTTTTGGTAAATATGGAATGAATTACCATTTATCATGTACTGGTTTTTCTACCTTCATTACCCACTTATTTAGAACATTATAAAACTATTTTCTTCTATGGCATTTCATCCACAAATTTCAAAGATATTCAAATGAGGCATTTTGAAATTAACCTAACCTAATCTAACCTAACTTAACCTTACCTAACCAAACCTAACTTAACCTTACCTAACCTAACCTTACCTTACCTAACCTAACTTAACCTAACCTAACCTAACCTAACCTAACCTAACCTAACCTAACCTAACCTAACCTAACCTAACTTAACCTTACCTAACCTAACCTAACCTAACCTTACCTAACTTAACCTTACCTAACCAAACCTAACTTAACCTTACCTTACCTAACCTAACTTTACCTAACCTAACCTTACCTAACCTAACCTTACCTAACTTAACCTTACCTAACCAAACCTAACTTAACCTTACCTTACCTAACCTAACCTTACCTAACCTAACCTTACCTAACTTAACCTTACCTAACTTAACCTTACCTAACCAAACCTAACTTAACCTTACCTTACCTAACCTAACCTTACCTAACCTAACCTTACCTAACTTAACCTTACCTAACCAAACTTAACCTAACCTTACCTTACCTAACCTAACCTTACCTAACCTAACCTTACCTAACTTAACCTTACCTAACCAAACCTAACTTAACCTTACCTTACCTAACCTAACCTTACCTAACCTAACCTAACCTTACCTAACCTAACCTTACCTAACTTAACCTTACCTAACCAAACCTAACTTAACCTTACCTTACCTAACCTAACCTTACCTAACCTAACCTTACCTAACTTAACCTTACCTAACCAAACCTAACTTAACCTTACCTTACCTAACCTTACCTTACCTAACCTAACCTTACCTAACCTAACCTTACCTAACTTAACCTTACCTAACCAAACCTAACTTAACCTTACCTTACCTAACCTAACCTTACCTAACCTAACCTTACCTAACTTAACCTTACCTAACCAAACCTAACTTAACCTTACCTTACCTAACCTAACCTTACCTAACCTAACCTTACCTAACCTAACCTTACCTAACCTAACCTTACCTAACCTAACCTTACCTAACCTAACCTAACCTTACCTAACCTTACCTAACCTTACCTTACCTAACCTAACCTAACCTTACCTAACCTAACCTAACCTAACCTTACCTAACTTAACCTTACCTAACCAAACCTAACTTAACCTTACCTTACCTAACCTAACCTTACCTAACCTAACCTTACCTAACCTAACCTTACCTAACTTAACCTTACCTAACCTTACCTAACTTAACCTTACCTAACCTAACCTTACCTAACCTAACCTTACCTAACCTAACCTTACCTAACTTAACCTTACCTAACCTAACTTAACCTTACCTAACCTAACCTTACCTAACCTAACCTTACCTAACCTAACCTTACCTAACCTTACCTTACCTAGAGACCCTATAGAAAGAGAGACTGGACAGCCGCCATCTTGGTGATCACGGAGAAATTTTGTCGCTGTCTCTATTTATTATAGAGATGAGCGTTACGTTGCTAGATACCACCAGTCAGTTTATAATTGTTTGCCAATTATTGATGACTTTTAAGTATTTTTAACTCTGTGTTTGCACTAGGTGATGTCGTTTTATGATATAAATATGTAGCAATATGGTATATAGTTCTAAACATTATGTAGGTTAATATCGAAGCATATAAAGATGTGTGTCATTGGGTGAGAGAGTTTGCAGACGACGTTAGAGTCGGTTAGACAGACGAACGTCGAGTGTTTATATATTTTAGAGTTGAGCGATTAAAAACACTCAAAGTGGATACTGGTTACAATATTCATGTAGCATTATCACATCTCATTCGTATGCTTAAATAAAAGTACCAATTATCATCATTGTATCCACTTTCATAATGAGTCACGTAATAGTGAACAATGTGGTATTTCTCCATACGAGGAAAAAAATCATTCTATATACCAGTTTAAGTAGATTATATTACTTTAACTTTTACATTACGGTGAGTTAAACATCTCTGCAGGACACATAACCACGCTGCTGTTTATTATGACAATATACGGCTAAGGGTAGCGATCGTACGTTTTTTTTTAATATTTGGAAATTATCATTGAACCATTTTCAGTCATTATTTTTGCTTTAATTATCGTATAATATTATCAACTTGAGAGGTATCAAACTTGGATGGTATTAAGTCAAGTAAAAGCTGCATATGTATTTTTTTTAATTGATGATACAATAATAATTTCACTACAAAAGTTCCATTACTACAATTTACATACTGGTTGCATTATTCTATTAATTAAGAGCATCACAGTCATTATTGTATGAGAATATTGGTTTTCCTTCACGCTGTCTCCTCCTGTGTATATTAAAGTATGGTGAATCATTATATTAATGGATAAACTACAAGTAAAATTAATTTATTAGCCTGGCTGAGTCTATGATTTTCATTGGCTGACCAGTTCGCTATTCAGACCTTATTTTCCCAATTTTTTCTTCTCTCAGCATCTCTTGGGAACCGAAACAGACGCATATGAGGTCCATTTTTGTTCTGACATCCATATGCAGAACACCCAACCATATTTTCTACCATTAAAACAACCATAACACACCATATTTAGCACCAGCTACCAGACGGATTCGTCACCATTGCCATTCGTCGCCAGTGGCGGTTTTTACGGAAGCAGTCATATATATATATATATATGTAAAGATTGTTATACAACAAAAATCTTCATTTGTTCTAATAAAAATGTACCTAATTAACTAAAACAATATAATATCAGCCAATTAATCACATTCCTCAGTCTGTGGGGAGATATTCTCTGTGACGAATCGGCAGGTGATCTGTATTTACTATTTTGGTGGATGAACCAAGATGGCGCCGCTCAAACCAACCAATCATTGGGCAGCAAAAATTGTTGGGTGTCCAGTCTCTCTTTCTATAGGGTCTCTAACCTAACCTAACCTAACCTAACCTAACCTAACCTTACATAACCTAACCTTACATAACCTAACCTTACCTAACCTTACCTTACCTACTTAACCTAACTTTACCTAACCTAACCTTCCTTACCTTACCAAACCTAACCTTACATAACCTAACCTAACCTTACCTAACCTTACCTTACCTACTTAACCTAACTTTACCTAACCTAACCTTCCTTACCTTACCAAACCTAACCTTACATAACCTTACCTTACATAACCTTACCTTACCTAACTTAACCTTACCTAACCTAACCTTACCTTACCTTACCTAACCTTAGCTGACCTTACCTAACCTGACCTTACCTAATCTAACCTTACATAACCTAATCTAACCTTACATAACCTAACCTTACATAACCTAATCTAACCTTACATAACCTAACCTAGACCACAGCAGACTACCGGGACCTAACCTGGGCAAACTACCGTGAAATAACCGTGGTAAAGTACGGGAAATGACCGGGGCAAAATACGGTATTTATTGAAAGAATTACCATGTTGTAGCAGTGTTGCCAGATCCGGCTGGGTCCCAGTATTTTACCCCGGTCATTTCCTGTACTTTACCACGGTTATTTCACGGTAGTTTGCCCAGGTTAGGTCCCGGTAGTCTGCCCAGGTTAGGTCCCAGTAGTCTGCTGCGGTCTAGGTTAGGTAAGGTTAGGTTAGGTTAGGCTAAGGTTAGGTTAAGTCAGGTTAGGTCAGGTTAATTTCAAAATGCCCTATTTGAATATACCCGAAAAAGAAAATAATGTTAGAATGGTGTAAATAGATAAGTGAGTAATGAAGGTAAAAAAATACATGCTTAATAAAGTAATTCTTTCAATATTTAGCAAAAAAAAAAAGTGTACGGAATAACGGTAATTATTTCAATATTTACCCAAAAATATTATAATTAATATATATTTATTTTGTTAATTAATATTAATTTCGGTAAGATCCTGCGTACCGGGTGTAATTGTTTATTTCAACACTAATGATTTATATTGGTTGTATGTTATGGTAATATTTTTGTTACCTGTTTCCTGATTTTATCCTAGAATATTAACCCCGATAGTAGGGGAGGGCATGAAATATATCAGGGAAAGAGAGGGGTTGAGATACGGCTATGAAGATGAACGTCGGCCATGTAAACATACTAGAGAAACAAGATGGCTTGTATCCTTGCTTGTGATTGGTTGTATGTCATGACGTCATCGGCCTAGGCAGCCATGACGTCATGACCTGCTCAGCCAATAGCATTACACCATTTATTTACACCCGCTTATTTACACCCGGTTATTTACACACAAATCCTATTACATCATATGTATGTGATGTATAATGATATTATGAAATAAGTAAAGGAAATACATAATTGGATATAAATTAAAAATGTAGAAAATAATAATTTGAAATTAACAAAACAAAAGATACCCCTGTTTTGTCGTATTTTTCATTTTTACACCCAGTTAAATTTAATATCCTATATACACGTACTTCCTCTTAATTACGAGAACTCCGTCTCTATGTTTTGAATTCTATATTGCATTTCATACATATATTATTTTATGAAATTGAGTAGAAATAACTGTTAATTAACATTACCTTACCTGACCTGACCTAACCGAAACTGGGAGGGGACAGACTACCGGGACCTAACCTGGGCAGACTACCGGGACCTAACCTGGGCAGACTACCGGGACCTAACCTGGGCAGACTACCGGGACCTAACCTGGGCAGACTACCGGGACCTAACCTGGGCAGACTACCGGGACCTAACCTGGACAGACTACCGGGACCTAACCTGGGCAAACTACCGGGACCTAACCTGGGCAAACTACCGGGACCTAACCTGGACAGACTACCGGGACCTAACCTGGGCAAACTACCGGGACCTAACCTGGGCAAACTACCGGGACCTAACCTGGGCAGACTACCGGGACCTAACCTGGGCAGACTACCGGGACCTAACCTGGACAGACTACCGGGACCTAACCTAGGCAAACTACCGGGACCTAACCGGGTGTCTTTCTGGACACCTGGTTCCTTTAAGCAGAAAGAGTACCAACTAATTAAAAAATGTACATTACATACCTTCTTCAAGTCCTTCTGTTTATAAAACTATGCAATATCATGAAGAAAATGGTTAGGGAATGTGTCCTTGTATTTCCATCTATACAGTTAACTCTCTCGTATAGTTCCTCGGAAGTATGGCGTTCACCGTTCAAGATACGTAGCTTTAGCATAGTATCCTTCAAGAAATTTCTATGATCTGGTCACTATAATCACTTAATTAACTCCTCCACGAATAATTATTTTATCACTGTCTTGTATGTGGATTACATCGAAAATCCGATTCGTATTAGTATAATTTATATCACCAGGAGGACGAGAGTGGGAAGTACACCACTACCACACAGACCAACAATATTATCATTACTGGCTCAGGCTCCAATTAATCAAATATACAATCCATTATTTGGCAACCACTACAAAGAATGCCAACTGCATGAATGTATTAAAGAAGAAATGCACCAGCAATATGTCCACATAGTAATCTAAAAATGTAAATGATGAACATGTATTACCAAAGTAGGCTATAATATTTAACAATATCCACATATACAGGTTTAATGAACTGATTGGATAGCATTTATTTGCATGCTTGTATATTGTATGGTAGGACAACCCTGCTTTGCTTATTTTTCAGCCAATAATAAGTGGTAAAGTACTGACGTTTTTTTATATAGGAGCCAATAATAAGTAATCACAAACGTTGATGACGACATTTTCATCAACATCCAATAAAGCGGCGACAAAGTTGGATGACGTCACCTCACGTTTGGACCAATACCGTGCGTCCTTACAACAAGACTTTGGGACACTCAGTCTCAAGGATAATAGACTATAATCCTTATAGTCTATCATCCTTGCTCAGTCTCAAGGATAATAGACTATAATCCTTATAGTCTATTATCCTTGCTCAGTCTCACCTCCAACACCTCTATAGACAGTGACCACAACAAGTGCCCAAATTGACATTTTTATTCTGTAATTACTATTTATAATGCGTAACTTCCATGTTTAATCCTATTAAACAATCTCAGACATACAACACATATTAAAACTACAAGTTAACCATAAAAGTATTGCATTATAAGTGAAATATGTATAAATACAGTTACTCCCGGTACGCAGGATTATACCCAGTTATTTATTTATTGTTTGTTTGTTATGGTTACTGAGTGCCAATGAGTGCCATCTTTATATATTCCCCGTCACTATGGTACTCACACACCATTATAACAACCCTTAATTAACCATGTCACATCATAATTGGTAAGAATATCTCATTATTATGATAATTATAAGTTACAGTGTTGATTAATTACGAGATTTAACTGTTAGGTGTAATTATTAACGTTAGAAGTTTTAATTAACCATGTCACATCATAATTGGTAAGAATATCACATTATTATTATGATGTAGGTTTAATTAATTACGAGAGTTATCTGTTATGTTAATGTTAGGTGTAATTATTAACGTTAGAAAATTTAATTAACCATGTCACACCATTATTAGTAAGAATAACATGTTATTATGATACACAGTGTTAATTACAATTGTAATAAGTGTTATTTAAGTGTATTTAAGCTGTTATTAATGTGTTCATTTATGTTGTGGTCATCTATGTTATGTTATGGTTATTTTATGTGGTTACTTATATGTTATGTTAAGTGTATTAAGTTCTAAGTTAGATATTTTGCCTCGGTCCTAATTAACGGGAAATTCTTTTGTTGGTGAATTAGTAGGTCTCCGATTCCTCCAAACTATACCAATTGAAAGCACTTGTAAATTTGGTTGTGAAACAGAGTTACCGGTATTATTTAAATATTTTAGAATTAGCCAGACCAGACCTAACCTAATCAAACCTGACCTGACCTGACCAGACCTAACCTAATCTAATCTAATCTAATCAGGACCGGCACCTAACCTAACATACCCTAACTGGTATTATTGAAAGAATTACCATTTTGTAACAGTGTTGCCAGATCCGGCTATGTCCCAGTATTTTGCCCCGGTCATTTCCTGTACTTTACCACGGTTATTTCCCGGTAGATTGCCCAGGTTAGGTCCAGGTAGTCTGCTGTGATCTAGGTTAGGTAAGGTCAGGCTAATTTCATAATGCCCCATTTGAATATGCCCTATCTTGAAAATGGGGCATTTGCAGTGGAAACAGTCTTAGAATTGTCTAAATAAGTGGATACCGTAATGTAGGTAGAAAAACCGTAGGCAGTAACGGTAATTCTTTCAATATTTACCCCCTAACCTAATCTAACCTTACCTAATTATTGGCTGAACTTGAACAGTTGGAAATGGCAACTCAACTTTTACCATCTGATTGATGTGTTATACGACAAAGCAGAATTATTAATTAACCCACCAGGTGCACTTTTAATCTGATGGAGAAATTTTAGAAAGCAGCAGGCCAAGTTATAAGACATCCGCCTACTGTCAATGTGTTGGACAGATTAACAATGGTCACAGATAGAAAAAATACTATAGAGAGCAGTTTCACATCACATTGCTTCACTGTGTAGCGAATTATTCATTGGTATAATTACTACATATTTACTGTAGTAGCAAACCTAATGACTGTATAACTGGTTTAATACTCTATAATCTTTTCATTCCAGATTTATACTGATGGCTACTTACCTTCCGGACATGATGATAGGAGAGGAGGGGGGAGTGGGTGGAGGTGAGGTGTTAGAGGATATTTTCCTTGACACCCCCATTGAAGGAGCCCCACTTACTGCAGGCAACAGCTCCTTCATTAATGACGTTATAAAGGATGTTCAGGTGCTTTAGGTTGTATTTGTTACATTATAGAGGCTGTGCTTGACAATGCTGTGATGTTTATTATGAGAAGAAAAACATTCATATAGGATAAATAAGTAAATAGGATATACAGTATAAGTACTGTACCGTCAATTGGAGTCACAGATAATGATAACCGATTCTCTGATTGCAGAATGACCCTGACCTTGGATACCTGGTTCTTTCTTTGCTGATTGCATTTTCCTGGTCCATATACATAATTCTCTTCAATGCCAGGGTGCAGGGAACCATCCTAACCACCATCCTCCGGAGATTTGTAAAAAGTGGTGATCTGACTATTGGTGAGCTTTTTGTCTGTTATTGATTGCTGCCCTGTATAGTAAATATATACCCGGTATAAGCTGCTCTGAGAGAATTGAAAAGTAGTAGACAGTCATTCTCTTTTGAGCTCAAATTCCACCATGCTGTAGATTAATTTTGAAGTGGTAGAAAAACACCCACAAAGAAACATGAATGAGTCCTGTATATTGAGAAGGTTTACAATGATCGGCTCCTTGGGCCCTACTCATTCCATATTCTTTAACTTTATTTTCTAGGATGTCTGGTACTTACTGATGATTTTGTGAAGTTTATCAAGCTGTAACACTTTAGTTAATTCAAAATATAATACCTGTATACTGTAGGGGTAAATGACTGAAAACCAAAATAATAGGAGAGGAAACTAAAATTTTCTACCTGACAAGTTGTCACATCATACATCTTCCATTCTCACACTGTGTATATGATTGAATTAAACAGTTGTAGGGTATCATAGTTGAAAAAAAAAAAATTGGTTATCTACTCCACTGTTTAGAGAACTGATGTTTTGTAGTAATTCAATGTTTATTCATTAAGTGAGTTGTGCTTAGCAGCGCTCTTATGGTATATTCTATTTACAGGTTCTTTTTCTCTGTCAGTGCTGTCTGGCAAAATAATGTTCCGCAGTGTTATATATGTGACTGAGGATTACAGCCTAAGGATAGTGGATGGGATCCTCAAGTTCCGATACTGGTTACCCTACGTCAAAAGGGACCTGTCTGATGGTAAGTACAGGAAAACCAGTAGTCACTTATAATGTAGGAAAAATAACTCATTTCTTATCTGTTATTACAGTTGAAGTAACTTCCTAGTGTTTAATCCACCCACAAACTCTGCAATTACAATATCAGTTTTGTTTAGTTGTCACCAATAAATGTAATGCCAATTGAGTTACGAGAGGTTTTGGATTCTCATGTAACATATATGTGAAAATGAAATTTCTTCTCTCAACCCCAATAGATATGTCTCACTGTGACCATCGTGTGTGGGTGGAACTCAATGGGCCAGAACTGCATATTTACAACCGTTCCAATCTCTATGCTCGCCTGGAGAAGACATTTGGTTTAGAGAGTCAGCTGCTGGGAACAATTGGGAAAATAGGGAAAGGTGACAAGGATAAAGATAAGGATGGGGATGGGGATGTGGATGTGGAGGAAACTGCAGGACAACAGGTGCGAGACATGAGTTTCTGGCAAGACTGGAGGGATCTCATCCCAGTTATCAAAGTAGATCTCAACATGGTGAGTTTTTATTTGTACATACAGTACTGTACATCTTGCAAACCTTGTAGGGAAGCATTACCTCAAGGCAAGGGTCTTAATGGTACATTTTCTACTATTGGTGTTTTCTGTTTCGGAGAGTTGCAATTCATGGCTACTGAAATCTGCATACAATATGTACAGTATTTTAGGTCAGGCATTAACTGAAATTTTACTGTTATGCAATTTTTGTCAAGTTAAAAGGGATACCATGTCCTTCATTCACTTTTGGGGGATGACTTTATTCTACCATTACATTTGTCATAATACTGTGTTTGTAACTGTTGTGTGACAGGCAAGGTTTGTATTTGGCAATCGCCTTGTACCATCAACACTCCTGCTAATCACTGACAAGGCCGAGTGCACCTACACCACCAAGCCTGCTGCATGCTCCCTTGACTACTTCATGCAGGTTGTCACAGCAAAGGCAGAAAATTTTAGGGTAAGTCTTATATTGATGAGCTGATTAAAATTTACCAGCTGAACAAGTCTTGGGTGACTTGTGCTTTCCTCATTATCTGAAAAATGGTAATAACTTTGTTTGAAGAGTTAGATTATTTCTGAGTCAGACTAAAATGATGAATTGATCCCTATTAAACATGTAAAGCATGAATAAAAAATGGTTGCTTTTTGCTAATTTTAGATTATTTTGTTGTTGTCCTTACTGTCTTTCAAGATTTATTACTGCAAATATTGTTAGCCCCCTTTTTTTTTGGCTCATACAGTTTGGGGAACTTGAACCCTTCAGAACGGTGCTATATTAACCCTTAACGTCCGGACCGCGGTCATAGACGGACCCAGGAAGCCTCCGGGTGGTGTCTTACACCCGTGCCATGTGGTGACCGGGCGGGATGAAGCACCGCTATTGCCAATGTCGGCATTTGCGAGCCCAATTTGGCGTGTTTTTTTTACTTGGCTATACTTCACCACCATCCCTACAAATCACCATCGTCAGTCAGTGTGTTACTGACTGTAAACATGGATGGATGTGGATTAGATTTCTCGTGCGTGTTCGATTCTGTGGTGCGCCACGCTTACTTACAACACTGACCGCCACCCGCGCGGGCCACGTTCAGTTGTCGTCACAGCCACGCCACCTAAGCGAACGCAGCCGTGCTCACACGAAAAAGTACCCTTCATTCCTCACTTACTTTCTCGGCAACGGAGAGTCGTAGAGAGCTGGGGTTGGTTTTATTGGAAAGAGGAAGAGTTGATGGTGCTAACAAGACCAAATTTAAGTTGTTCAGTATCGTAGTTTAGACGTACAGAGTAAGTGGAATAGAGCGATTTTGGAAAAATCGGCCAAAAGCGCCCGGCCAGGCAGTAGGGAAAATAAGACTAGCCCCGGACTGACAAAATGGCTATCCATAGTTATCCCGTCGCGGAGGGGTTAAAGGAGTCAAGTGATACCATATGATTTTTGTAGTTTTTCCGTTAATAGTAGCATTGTATTGTACGGTATTCTTATTCACAGGTAATCTTAGCACCAAGCCCCAAGTATACTGGTGTGCTGGATGAACCACCACGATTTATGGGAGAAGGCTTTGTTGTAATGAGCTCTAGCATTGTCCACTTATACTATTACATGGATGAACCAGGTTTGGTTCCACAGCACCCTCAGGTAAGCTCATATTATGAAGAATTAAAGTGATCAAAAAGTAGTAATAGTACAGTATATTGATGAAAATAATCTTTATAAGAGGTATCACTGCTTTACCTGTTTGAAGCAGATTAGTCAATTTGACATTTAGAGATATCCTATATTTATCATAATAATTACATTTATATTGGTAGAATATACAGAACTGTACTGAATTGTGTGTATTGAGGCAGAAATATGATAGTAAATACTATTGAAGGGATGGATTATGAGCATATAATTATATTAAAGTCCTTAAAAGTTTTTTTGATGAATTTTTTTAATACTTTAATACATCTACTGGATAACAGACAACTAAAATAAGTGGATAATTGGATATGGAGTGGATGGTGATGCATGTAGGGGTTGAAAGAGATGCCAGAGATATGTAGTTACACCTGTTATCTCTCTGTATATCATCAGACAATGCGACTACCCAATGGTGATGAAGTGACTGCCCCTACACCAGTGTGGGGGCTAGATATACAATGTGAGAAGGGTACAAACTTGAGCTATGGACCTTGGGCCGACCGCCAGCGTGAACAGCTGTTTCTCTTCTTTTTCCCCCAAGACTACCAAACCATGAAGGTTAGTATATACTGTATATCAGAACCAGGACAGTTAAGATTAGTTCAATTTCTTAGGTAGGTATATTACACCAATTTTGCAGATAAAGCATGTGATTAATAGGTATTTATATTTATTGCATCAGTCCCTGGAGAAATTCGTCAAGTGCAGCAGTTTGATGTGAGATTGAACATCCTGGCAGAAGCAACTGTTGACATTCTCTTTTCTAAGGTATGGATTTCTTTCATCACCTCCTTGGCTACTATATAATTATATACTGTGTTATTGTATTATTTTGTTAATGAGAAAACACTTGGTTTATTAGTATTCCTCCATTCTTCCAATTGAACTGGATTTCACTTAATACATAATTAGCTGTATTACTCAAATCCTTCATTGACTTGAATATTTTTGCCAGGAGGTCGGATCATTCATAAGCAGTACCATATATTAAGAAAATTGGAATAGCTATGAATGCTCTGATTAGTACTGGTATTGCTAGAGAGTTATATTAATAACATCATAATTTTCAGTTAATTATGCGTGATGGGAAGCAGGAGAACCAGACAAATGCTGTGCATATGAATGTACAACGAGGCTCCTATTTTGAAATGACGCTGCCTTGGACTGTTAATGATGATGGTTATGTCACCAAAATCAATGGCCAGTTCCTCCATGTTGATGCTTCATCCAGTCTTAATGTGAGTTTATAGGCATGTTTGCTTATGGATTACAGTACATTATGTATGCAGAAATGCAGTGTTGTTTCAGGCTAACTTGGGGAAAAGGATGATCAACAGGCTGATTTTTCCCAAAGTATGAAAATCTTAAGTTACTTCAGACTGTAGAAAAAATTGCTGAAGGAAAGAGGAAAATTTAAGTTTTGTGTGAAACTCCAGAGTGATTTCAAACTCTCAGAGAAAAGTGTGCACTGAAAGGAAAGGGGAAAGTCTGAAACTTCAGGGTTGAAAATGCTTTGCCTCCCTGTTTCAGGCCATTCTGAGGGTAAGCTGCAATAAGTCTCACTTGAGCAAAAATGGGCTATGTGATTGATAATTGGGTGACAAATATCCAAACCTTCCAACTGCTTGTACCACATTCAAACATACATGTTTTCCTGATCCACAATTTTCAACTCTGGTGGGTAAAATTACGTAATTGCAGCTTATTTTGTCACCTGTTACGTAAGTTTGCCTTACACACCTCATCAAATGATAGGGTACTGGGTATGTCAAGTTTGCTTATGTTAGTGATGACTTGATTCTTGATATAGGCATTAATTTTAAGTCCACATATGGAACCAGAACATAAAAAAACAAGATGTTATTCAATTAGGGATTTACCATTTTCTGATTATCCAACAGTACCGTAACTTGCTGGAAGCAGAGACTCTGGACTACCGGGTCAATGTGCACTACCCTAGGGTCTGGAATCATCATCAAACTTGGGATCTCGAGTTTAATGGCTGCAAAGCTACTTACCATTTCCTCTATGCTCACAAGGAATTTTTCCAAGGTTAGCTTTTTCTCAGTATGTACGACCAATTTTCCACATTGGAACTCCCTTCAAGGTGATAGTCACTAGTCCATCACAAAGGAGTTGTTTCATTCTTTGTACGGTGCCTGGGAAAGAGGTTGGTGGACTACTGTTTCCATCCCCCAGATGCCTACCTCTGTTCTGGGATCTCTGTTACCTTAATATTACAAACCTACCCTCTCATTTACTCCTTTGCCCTTTCCTACCCTTTCTCCTATGTTACTGATTCACATGATTTTGCATGTGATCCCAATCATGTACCATAAGCCACACATGAAAAGTGTGTTTCACAAATTAGGATAGATGATAGTACCGGTATATTGTAAGTCACCCACATAGTAGAAGATCAGTATCACCATCTACCATTTAAATCCATACTATCTTTCCACTATCACGCCTACCACTACCATTGACATTCTTCTATTAACATGCCAGTTGAAAAATGCACAAATGATAATATGATATATAAAATATCTGTATGCGGTGTTATGCACAATATACAATGCCCTGGAAGAGTAGTGTAGCAATGCCACATGTGAGAGAGAGGTAAGGTAGAAGGCAAAAAATATTCCTGGATGTAAGATTTGATGGTTAAACAGGCCATCTTCATACTGTACCTGAAACACAACAATAAATATTATTTTTCAACCCAGATATGATTGAGGACTGGTCATCCCGTGTACCCCCTGATCTGCTCCACTTTGTGCCATATTCCTGGAATTTCATCATTCGCATGCAGGAATTTGAACTGATTACCCTTGCCAATGGATACAACTGGGTGGATTGTGAACACCAAGCCAATGGTTAGTATAAATATCAGATGAATAGTTTCAATATTGTAGACCTCAGTCATGGATGGGAAAGGCTTGAACTAGCGAGGATGGAGTGTTGAAAGAGAGAGAACTGGAAATTTTTCTCCCTGATGGAAGGATCTGTTAAAAAAAATAATTTGATAGAGAACAGTAACAAAATGTGATGAAACTGTTCTGAAGGCTGTATTTCTATAATTTCTCATATGTCCTCATCCTGTCAGTACATATTTCAACTGAGGCTATGAAATATTTATTTTAATATTTAGGTAACGAGGTTGTATTGGCTGGTAATGTGTACTCTGTGGTATCAGCTGTACAGTTATGATCAGAAATCCTGCATCAGCTGAATAAAAGTGAGCTATTTGAGTGAATCTTATGAACCAATATTAAAAACCCCAACAGCTATAGTTATGCATAAACTCTATTGGGCATGACTGTACGTGTAAGTCTTACTTTTTTTTATCTAGCTTCCTCCATTTTATTTATTGATTGAAAAGGAGTCCTGTATATTACACTGTACTATGTACTTCATATGCATAACAAATTCTGCCTTTACTTTTCTCCTGATGATGTGTTTTATTGACTTTCAGCTCACATAGCATTCTGTGGTGAGCTGTTTGACCTGAGATTCACGCTGCCATTCACTGATTTCCTTCCTGAGACTGTCCTTCTCAAGTTCATCATTGTGGTACAGTATTAGTTATTTTGATTTGGGTAGTGGACTAGTTTTTCTGTGACAGGGTTCATATACTGTATAATGGTCAGATACAGATTCAATCACAGCCTTGAACAGAGTATGAGTAGCAACCCTATCATGTTGAAAACTACATATTCAGTGTATCTGTGATTTCATAGTTTTTTTGGGTAACTGCAATCTGTATGTAATCAAGACTATTCCTAAAAAATCTGTCCTCTTTATAGTATGACTTAAATTATAGATAGAAGCATTGAGCACTACATATTCTTCACCTCTCTTGTTGGTTTATTTAGGTTCTGTTTACCATGGTACTAATGTAGTTATATAGATCTTTTGAATTTTGTTTGTATTCAGGGAGAGAATGTTGACCTGAGCTTGTTCCTGCCACCTACCAACACCTCAAGTAACATCATCACTGCTCTCAGTCGCAATGCCAGATTAATTGAGAAGGAAGACCGTCCAAAACATTCTTTTTCAAGTGAAAAGTGGAGAAAGTTTTGTAAACTCAGGTAAAGTGGAGGTGTATGGTGTGAGTAACAAAGAGTTATTTATATTGAACTACATGGGAACACATTAAAGTTGTAATATGCAGATTTATTTGCTAATTTTTATCCGTATTTATCTCAACAGTAGTGGATGGGTGGACTGTTGGCACGTGCCAGAGCTGCAGCTCAGCATCAGCTATACGTATCACCCAGTGCCCCCTGTGGGTCCCTCACCACAGGCTAATGTATCCACCCCAGAGAAGGAGGAACTGTTACTTTCACCAATTAGGGCTCCTCACAGAAAAAAGTCACCCATGGAGATTATAAAGGTGAAATAAAGTCATGATTAATGACATTACTGTACTTCTATTGCTCAGATGTAATACATTGAGGTGGATTAAACACAGAGAATGTAGAATGAGGTATTTATGAAGAAGGTGCATGGCAGTCAGTGAGATTGGGGGACCAGGTGTGAGAGGGAAACCAATGATTAGATGGGTGGAAGACAACTTGAAGGATAGGAATGGGAGGGTATGAGCAAGAAGGAAATGCTGGAACTGGGAGAACACTAGAATCTTCTGTAATGGTTAACACTTTGGGGAAGTTGCTGGAGTAAAAGAGGTGTCAAGGCTGTAGATATACCGGTATGGAAAACTGTGAATGATATGTGCCTAGAGGGGGTCAATAATCAAGATATTAACTGTGAATATTTATTGTCATCTATAAAAATGTAACTATAGGCTAAGCAACAACAGATTCTCTAAAGCTTAAAATCGTGTCTATGTCAGTGTTGTTTTTTTTTCTCTACAGAATCTCACTCCAGAGCAGTTTGATCCCACTTCCGTCACTGCGGATTGCATAAATGTGGACCTGCGCATAACAAAACCATCAGAAATCAAGTTATATGGGTCTGTTCTTCGAATGTTCATAAATTTGAAAGTGAGTTGATGGGTAATGTATTGATTGGTAGGATAGGGTTTCCATAAAAAAATATACAGTATATAACCACAATGACAATATGGCTAACGATTTTGAATTATCAGAATTTTCATGGAAATCTCATTGGAATGAGTATTCAAACTTTTAAAGTGTAGTATTCTACATCATCCTGTGTAAACTACAATGATATTATTTGAATATTTTCAGTAAAATATATTTGGTGAAGATCAAAAATTTACTGACATGAATCAAACCCTACTGAAGAAGGAGAATCCAGCTGAAGTCAGTCAGCCTGAGGAATCTAAGTCCAGTAGTCTGGTAGAAGACAAAAAGTCTGAGTTTGATTGTCGCAAATATCGTCAGTTTGCAGTTACTGTTTACCTAGACATACAGAATGTTTTGGGACACTTATTAAAGGTAGACAAGCATTTTAATTCTTTCTACTATGCAATATGTAAAGGCAATTAATGAAGGCTCATATCATCTCCTAAAACTTCATTTCCATTTTCTTCAATCTTTTCTTTTGTTTGTTTATTATTTTTTGAGGAAGGGCTAGTTGCATGAACGAATGTGTGGTAGTGGTGGTTGTTGCCACCAGAAGTTTCTTTACTGATGGCATAGATTATATTAGCTTTCTTCCTTAATTTTCTTTGTACTACAGTGTAGTATTACCATATTATTTTGTTGTGTTATAATTATTGATCTAAGTAACAGAAAGTAAGGTTAGTGAGGAACAGAGGGGTTCAGGAAAAGTAGGGGATGCATAGATCATATCTTTAGATTCAAATTAACAGTAGGGAAATGACTTGATATTACTGTATGTATATCACACACACTGTCAGGAGTTTCATTTACATTTGGGTACTCACACATAAAGTATATGAAATTTCAGGCTCATATATTAATCCTTCTTTTGTATTGTATGCATTACACCCTGGAACACCAGGTGATTTAGATCAATTGCCAGTCTATAATTTCATATACAATACAGTACTGTACTTCCTGGTTGTTCCATCATTTCCTCTCCTATGAAAATAAGGTTTGAGATGGACAGTATGTAACAAGTCTCCCTAAAAAAAATTCCTTCAGGATTGCACAGAGCAGTACCCTCCATGTCCAACAGTGGCTCTTGACCGTCTGATCTTTGAGATGAACAAAAGATACTCTGAGACACAGCTGCAGGTGGTGGTGTCTCCTCTCATCCTCACCACCTCTGATGACCCCAACCACCAGCGGCTGTCAGCACACCAACACCTACACACTGGTTTCCTCATGCTGTCGGGACTCCAGGTATACTATACTTACAGATAATTTTAGGCAGATGGTACAGGCTTAAAGAGTACTTACGGTATCAATTATTTTTTCTTTAATTTTGTTATATGGCCACTAGAGGAGTTTGTGAATAAAGGATAAAGAAGGTAGAAAGAGCCTCATCAACATCTAACCTCATGAACAGAAATGGTGATACTGATGATTCATTATACCTGTACAGTATAGTGATGTGCAGGTACAGTAATTGGTATGCACATTAATTCATTCATATCTTTTCCAGATGCGGGGTGATGCCATGTTCAGTGCTGAGGAACGTTCCTTGGATGAAGAAACACTAGAGTATGCCTGGTTGGTGGAACTCACAGTTGGCACACTCAGCGGCAAACTCACAACCCCACAGGTGAGGCTAGATTTCTCATTATTTGAGTCCTGGGATATTGTGAGTATTATTAAGACTAGGATGTGTCTTGTATCATGGATGTGAAGTGAGGCAGCAAAGTTATGTGATTTTTTTTTTAGCCGAGGAAAGATGACCTCCCAAATTTTGAAAACTTGTCCTGGATGTTGTACTTCGACTGGCTTATAACAAGAGGGTGAGATTGCAAAATATTGAACTATGATTAATTGTGGCCAGTGATGTGTCAATACTGTCAGTGGTATCAGTTTCACACCTAACTGATGCAGAAGAAGTGCACCTTTGTTAAAAAAAAAAAAAAAAAAAAAAAAAAAAAAAAAAAAAAAAGTGATGAATTAAAATAGCTTGCAACATGTTATGCAAGTTATTCACCAATGCAAGGTGGTAACTGCATAACCTGGGTAGCAAAGGTACAAAAAGGTGGCCATGGAAGAAGAGTCTCAAGTACTCCCTCCTAAATTGGTCACACAATTCACTTCCAGTCAATTCCCCATCCATACACTCACCTCCAAGAGCAGTTACATATTTATCATAGCAGCCCTTTAGGCAATGTTAAAAAGTGAAATATAATCTATTTCCTTGAATAATCTGTACAACACTTTTGATTTACATTCTTTATTTTTTTTAAACAGTTGCAGAATATAATAACAGCCCTGGAAGCATTTGTGTTTACGGTAGAAGATGCAGAGAACTCCCTGAGACACCCAAGACCCTACTTATACTGCTATCATGGAACGCCCCAGCCACAGTGCCCACAGACCACCTCAGAGCACTTCTGTCCTACCACAGATACCATCAAATACAAGATGGTCCGTGCCTCACTGGATGGAATTTCTCTAAACCTAGTTGAGAGTGGGACTATTCTCTGTTTCCAAGTAAGTTTAACTGAGTGGCATCTTTTATTTATCATGGATAACACAAAAACTTCAAGTACTGTACTATAAATTACACCTGGGCACATTACTGTATTTCAGGTGTTAACTCACTTGTTTTTTACTCACCAGTTCCAGTTTACTGTCTCTCTTGCCACTGTATTGTTAAGTCTTAATTAATTATCCGTGGACACGATCATCACATATTCTGCCTGGCCAGGTCTTCATATTGTTCTCTATATCAGAACTCACTGTCCACTTCTCTTCATTGTAACTCCGTTAGGTGAGCACCCCTTGCTATCACCTCTATCCTCTGACTGCCCTTCTCGCCGGCAGACAAAGAACACCAGCCGTCACTAGGCCTACCTATGACGTCACTCCCTCACTCACTCGTTATGCTACCCAACGAGTTTTACTGTTTCACTGTTTCAGTTTCTTATATACGAACTCACTTCCGTAATTTGTATCCCACAACCATTATAAACTATACCTATAGTTTATTTAACCTTAACACATTCCCCTCTTTTTTTTTTTTTTTTTTTTTTTTTTTTTTTACTTTGTTTCAGGTCTGCTCAAATGTTTCATCAGCATCACTGGTGATGCTCCTCTCTTGGTCAGGCAGTCAGCCAGTTGTCTCGCAGTTTCCACCCATTCCACAACTTGAATCTCTCCCTTAGCCATCATGTCCCGAAGAACAGCCATATTGATCCTCAATCTCCTGTCCTCCACAAGCTTAGTTGATTTCACACTTTCAACTAAAGATTTGTTATCAACAAAACACTTCATTGGTATCTCATATTGGTTCCCTAAAATGGTTTTCATCAGTACTGCCAAATATGCTCCATTTTCTGCTGCATCAAGCAAACTCAGTGTTTCAGCTGCCAAAGTTGACTTAACAACCCTTCTCACTTTTCTTGATTTCCAAACAATAGGGCAACTATTGCCCTCTCTATCCTTCAAGAAAATGATGTGTCCACCCTGAGATCCATTATCAGTCAGATTCCCAAAGGCTGCATCACTATAGCATACAATCATGCACTCATCCAATTTAACCCTTCCAAACCAGAGTGAGACGGGATTATCTTTCACCTTCTTTACTACTTTATTGGCCTTTATCACATCACCCACACATGTGTGAATAAATGCAGAACGTAGGTCACATACATCATAAGACACATCTGGTCTTGTTTGTGTTGCTATCCAGTTGATTTGACCCACTACTGACCTGTATCTTGTCTTATCGTTTTCACTTACTTCATCACCTTTTCTGCTCTCATACCTCTTAGCTATTTTTACTTCTTGGATCCCATGCTTAATATAACTGTCTTGGTTAACCATGATGCCATCCTGTTCCTCTTTAATCATTATACCCAGATATCTGAAACATTTATGCTCCTCTGATCCAATAAGCAACTGCCTTTCTATTTTTTCAATCACATTGTTCTTGAAGCACTCTGTTCCGCTCCAGAAAAAATCGTCCACATGTGTGCACACAAGGCCTTGTAATTTCCCCTTTAGATGCCAATAAAATAGAGCAGGTTCCAACCCACATACCAACATGCCCAATGAGGTGAGTTCCTTTTTCACGCTCTCATACCATGCTCTTGCCGCATCGTTCAGTCCATACACAGTTTTCTTTGCCTTCCACAATAACCCCTTGTTAAATTCAACCGGTGGTCTTAGGTATACTTCTCGTGTAATAGGGTGTCCCTGTAGGAATGCAAACTTCACGTCCATAGAATGTGGCTCCCAGTTATATCCAGCTGTAATACTTAAAGCTATCCTGAATGCTTCCTTGGAGCAAGTTGGGGAGTCAACAGGGGTATTACTTAATTCTTCTTCAAATCCCCGCGCGACCAGTCTCGCCTTTAAAACTGTAACTCCTTCCTTCACCTTCTGGGTGATTATCCATCTCGTTGAAATACTCTTCTGACCTTGATCCTCTACTTCTTCAAAAACATCATTATCTATCCAGTTCTGTATTTCTTTGCTTTTAGCCTCAAGACACTCTTCCCCAGAGCATGCAACCAACACTTCTTCATCATCCTTCACCACCTTCCAGTTGTACAAATCTGTATTGATGTCTAACCACCCCACTGTATCATCGGACTCATTTCTGATGTTAAAACAGGCTTTATACTTTCCTGTAGCTTTCCCGGCTCTGCTTAAGACCGTAATGTTCACCTTTTCACCACTTTCTGTCAAGAATCCCTCTAGACGATCACCACATTTAGGCATCTTTTTCTGTGTCAAATCCTCCTCCTCTTCACTGTTTGATTCTGTACTGTCTCCCTCATCTTCACTATCTGTCTCATCCTTTACCTCGCATCTGATTTCTGCACTATCCTCTTTATTTTGTTTCACTGATGGATTTACCCCTATGTCTCCATGGCTGCTGACCTGGTCCTCTGCCCTTTGATTCTCCAACTCTAGACTGTTTCTAGGAACTCCCTGCAATCTGCAGATGTGCGCTCTCACATATGATCCTCCCTGTCTCACCAGCACCACCTTACCATCTCTTCCAATAACTATTCCTGGGCCTCTCCACTGATCCTCGTTGTTCCGTTTATAATACACCTGGTCTCCATTCTGCAGATCCTCCATGTTCTCACCTCTCACATTGTGCAGTAACGCCCTCCTCACCCGTTCATTTGACTCATTCTTGATGAATGCCTCTCTTGCCACTCGCATAGCATTGAGATTGTTTGCCACGACTTCAGAAGTTGTCTTATTCTCAAGGGCAGGAATATTGTTGCACATAACACTGGGCAGCGTTGGGTTAAACCCATATACCAACTGGTTTGGCGAAAAACCATTATTATTCTGAAGGGCGTTACGTGTCGAAACTGCCCATGCTAACGCCGTTGACACATCACAGTCTGTATCAGCCATGATTTTTGTCACATTATCACCTATTACCGCGTTCAGCCTTTCACATATCCCATTACTCCAGGGACTTTCCGCAGCAGTACACATCACTTTAATGTTATAATTTTCCCCCATGCTCTGGAAATCCATATTATTGAATTCCCGACCGTTGTCAGTCAGTACCTTTTGAGGAGCACCAAACCTACTTATCCACTGTATTATTACCTCCTTTATTATTATCTCAGGCTTCTTATTAGTAATAACTGAAGCCACACAGTACCTTGTGGCCAAATCAACCATCACAAGAAAATATCGACTTCCCCATACCTTTAAATCCATCCCAACTGCTTCATTGAACACCTTGCCTACAGGAAAACCAACTACAGGACGTGGAGGTTTTCTCTTAAATTTTCTACAAATGTCACACTTGTCACTCATCTTCTGGATCTCTTGTTTCCATTCTTCATTCAACAACCCGGCCTCTTCAACCAACTTCATCAGTTTACTTGCTGTGGGATGGGCAAATTGTCTGTGCAATTTCCAAACTTTGCTTGGTATCCCATCATTCTGTCCAGCAAACACCACCACTTCTATAGATTTCTTGCTGGGCGTATTTATGATGGGGAACACATAATGTCCTGTCGAAGTTACTTTCAATCTACTCTCTTTCCCGAACATATGCATTGCATCCTTTCCAAAATTTAGTATCATGCCACCTCGTTTCATTGCTGACCTGCTCATAAGCAAAGGAATACGACAATCCACCACTTCAGTAATAATTCTGACTTTAACTCCATGTATGTAACATGGAATTTCAACCTTGCCTTTTGACACCACCTGTTTCCCATCACCAAATCTAAAAGATATGTCAGAATCCTTCCTTGATATACTAGCTGCATCACGTGTAGATAATGTGTCCACATATGTTTGCAACCAATCTTCTCCACATACAGTTGTAGCACATCCAGAGTCTAAAACAATAGCACCCATGGATTCTGCTAGCAGCCTTTCTCTCTTATCATTACCGTCAGCCATCAATGTAAGCTGTACCTCATTCCCAGTAACATTCATCTCACCATCATACATATCACCTCTCACTGGACAATTACGAATCCAATGATCTCCAGAACCACATCTAAAACACCCTGTGCTATTAACACGTCCTCTTTGCCATCTCCCCCAATTACCACTCCTTCTGTAGCCATACCTAGGCCGAAATCCTCTAGTGTAATAATTATTACTCTCATTCTGATATCTACCTGCTTGTAAAATAGGTTCACTTTTCACCAAACTAGGCTCACACTTCACACCTTCCCTCTGGCAACTTCCACTTAGATCGTGATCTATAATGCCACCACCAAACATTCTTTGTAATGTATTCTTCATATCCTCAAATGCAATTACTGCAGTAGTAGACATAGCCAATTGAAAATGTATATCTGAGATATCACAGCTCTTTAGCAACCTAAATGCCAACACCTGATCCGGTAACTTCATTCCATGTTTCTTAAACTTAAAGTACTTCCTCTCAAACTCAATTATATATTCTGGAATATTCATTTCACTCGGACGCTTGAACATTTCAAATTCTGAGTATGCCATAAATGCCTGTCTATTTTTATCTAGCAGAAACACTCCATCTAACTTCTTCAGTAATATTTTCATTCCGTCTGCACTATTCAATTCCACAGTATCAATCTCACTGCTCACCTCTCTCGCTTTTCCTGTCAATGTTAAATGTACTGCCAATGCTTGTTTATTTCCAGGAACGTTAGTTAGAATCTGCCAAATTTCAATATCCTTCTTCCATCTTTCGTATTCTCCTTCTGAAGTCATTAAGGGGGGGTTCTTACATACTGAAGAGTTGGCCGTCATGTTTGCTGAACAAGTAGAAGCCGGAACTACGCTCTGCTACCACTGTTAGTTCACTTGTTTTTTTACTCACCAGTTCCAGTTTACTGTCTCTCTTGCCACTGTATTGTTAAGTCTTAATTAATTATCCGTGGACACGATCATCACATATTCTGCCTGGCCAGGTCTTCATATTGTTCTCTGTATCAGAACTCACTGTCCACTTATCTTCATTGTAACTCCGTTAGGTGAGCACCCCTTGCTATCACCTCTATCCTCTGACTGCCCTTCTCGCCGGCAGACAAAGAACACCAGCCGTCACTAGGCCTACCTATGACGTCACTCCCTCACTCACTCGTTATGCTACCCAACGAGTTTTACTGTTTCACTGTTTCAGTTTCTTATATACGAACTCACTTCCGTAATTTGTATCCCACAACCATTATAAACTATACCTATAGTTTATTTAACCTTAACACTACAGATTAATTCATTCGAAACATCATGAAGTGAAATAATAATGATAAAAAGTTAACGTTACATGACTAGAATCAATATTTCCACAAAAACTTTGCACAAGTTTCCACAAAAGTAATTTTTTCTACAAATTAAAGTTAATTTCCCAACACTACCTTATTTTTCACCTCCAGTACCTTACACGAGAATTGATCACATAAAGGAGTCGGATATATTTTTACCGACTGGAACTCCGCATCCCTGATGTACAGTATATAGCTAACTGTACCCTCCAAAAAAAAAAGTATTAGCACAATATCAGTTAAAACATTATGAATCACTGACTATGATTAACGGGAAATGATACGGATATACCTGTACTGTATTGGTATACCAAAGCTACCGACTGAACCAGAGATAAAGGTTTCACATCTTATCAGCCCCCAGGGTGGTTTCTTTTTTTTATCAAGGGTACATAGTGGTATTAATTTAGATGTCATCTAAAATTTATATAACCAAATAAACAACAAAGAGGGAGTTGAAATGGTCTGTCAGCTAAGCAAAATCTGATTTATGGTTACCCTAACTCTTCTAATTACAGCTGCAAGAACTACTTAGTGATCCACTTATTGGTATGGAAGCAGCTCATAACTTTGGTACCATTGTGAAGGACCACACACATGTCAATATCAGGTATGGTAGCTAATATATACAATACTGGTACAGTATTGTTATTTTGGCATTGAAACCAAGTTATTATACTGTACAATAATTCAAAAGGCTTCTTCCCTCTATCCCTCTTCTTCTACAATGTACTATTTACCCATCAAACTACAGTACTGGACAATTGTAGTACAATATGTAGCTCATATTACTAGTCTATTGCTTTCCTCATTTGTGTCTCATCCATCCTATTTCACTAGTTTACTTTTTGTATGCAGTGTGTGTGTGTGTGTATGTGTGTGTGTGTTACAGTGCATCACTTTATTAATTGTCAGTTGGAACTTGATAATTACTCTTAGGAGAGGAAATCTGTAGCTCCTCTGTTTATTATAATTTGTACTTAATCTTTAAACTTGTCTCTCCCTTCCAGACTACTTCATAAACAGAGGTTCTTTGAAAGTATGGTTGGCCCCCTGGTGGAATTATTCAGCACTACTAACTAATGATATAAAGACAAAATCCTGTGTTCTGGTGGCCATTGCTTCCCTTCTCCCATGGCTCACACACATTGTACTTAATGCACATATTCAAAGAGGATGGTGATATTGAAGTATATAATTATAATAGTGTTGAACTTTTTCTTAAGTAGAAAACTACCGGCCATCCTAGGGAGGTACTATAGTACTACCATTACATATTGACACCTCTTATATTTCTTTACCATACCTTGGTTGCTCGTTACATTTCTTATTTCCTACATTTGGGATATCATAGTTATTTCCCTGAATTGTGAAGTCAAGGAAATAACCACCTATACCAAAAATATAAAATTTATAATTTCTATTCCAGAATAAGGGGTCACACTGCAACACATCACACAGTCATGTCAACACCATGGATAGTTGATAGAAATTCATATGAAATAATGAAGGATAGGTATTTAGATATCTCCCTTTGTTTACTATTAGCACCAAATTAATTAATAATATATACTGTATATATATATATATATATTTTTTATCTCTACAGTTATTACCAGTGCTTCTCCAAGGTCTATATACATCAGATTTTAGTAAAATTGGTGAAGTAAGCATCAACCTGGAAAGACATGATGCAAGGTGTGGGAGTGAAACAAGACTGAGCACCTTAACTACCCTTGCTTCCCTTCTGAAGCAGAATGCCTCCCCTGCTGAATGTCACACAAGCACATTAATCTCTTTTCTCATGCCTCTCACCACATACCATCCCTTGGTAAGGATGGATGTAGCATAGCGTTAATATTAGAGAAAAATTATGTCACTTTCCTCCAAGTATTGTGGACATTAGAAGTGAGTAGATGTGAGAATTTGTGTCCCATGTGCATGTCCACAAAATTATATCACCCTTAGTGAAAGAAGCTATTTAATTTATTGTTAAGTTAAAAGAGGTTTGTCAACAGAAGCATTGGAAAGCTTTTGATGGTTTTCAGTGAGGGATTGAGTGTAAAATGTAGGGTTGGATAGAAGTATTTGCTACCATTATATCAAGGGTCTAATGTATTTGTATTTTCACATGTTCTATACCAGGTATACCTCACTGAACCTAAACTGTTGTCCCATGTTTTACTCAGCAGACAGTTGGTGTGAAAGCTCTTGAGTGCCTTGCTGCCCTAGTCACTCTGCCTGTTTCAGTCATCCTGCCATACAGAAATGAAGTAAGTTTCTTCACAGCTGAGGAAGTATGAGTTATAAACCACTAAGGACAACCATTTAATCACTCACACACTACCTTTCACACTTGCCATTATAACCATTCAGTCTAATATATCTCTGTAAGGGAAGCATTGCCTGTGGTGGTGGGGGCAGTACTTTAAGGGTTTTGGCACCCCTTTGGTCCCAGCCAATCTTTTCAGTTCTTCAACTATCCCTCCGATCCTTCTATTTCCTTCAAGCTTGCTGTCCCACATCTCTATCACTGGTGAGGGCTGGTTCTATCCAGAAATGAGGAATTTGGCATCCTCTACCACACCCTGGCCTGTTCTGTCTGTCTCTCTTACTGTTTTTCATTTCTTCTGGGTAACTTGTGCCAACAAGTGAGACAACTATTGATGGGTTCATAGACTCGGGGTACATGACCGTGACCCAGTTGTCCCCTCATCTGTTGCCTTCGACGAAACAGATCTCACCATCTCCCTTTCGAGAGTTGGAGCATCTTCGGTCAACCAGACTCGGGACTGTTCGTCCAGACAGTCTGGGGAACTACAACAACTCTAATATATACCACACCATCAGTTGGCTACTGAATAAAACAGGTTATACTGTACAAACAATGTAAATACTAAATCATCATCATCATCATCATTTTTGTTTAACGTGGGTATTTTTCCCATTTAGGATGGGGTTGGACGGGTGATGACAGTTCTCCACATCTGTCTATCTTGTACCATATGTTCTTCTATTCCCATTAAATTCATATCTTCCATTACACACATTTTCCACTTTTTCTTGGGCCTTCCCACCGGTCGCCGGCCCTCCACTCTCACCTGCTCCACCTCACTCATCACACCTCCCTCCACTCTTCTCACATGTCCAAACCATCTCAGTCTTCTCTGCCTCAACCTAACAGAAAGGTCTTCAACCACACACACACACACACATCTCTGCCACTTCACTGCTAGACCTCCCATCTTGCCTCTTTATTCCTGCCATGTATCTCAGCATTCTACGGTCACAGCTGTGTATAACCTCCATCAGTCTGTTTGTCAATGCCCATGTTTCTATTCCATACATACATAAGAGCAGGTCTCACACAGGCTTCGTATGTCCTTCCTCTGGTCTTCAGCCCTATGCTGTGGTTCACCAATAAACTGGCCATTTCTCGCCATCTTCCCCATGCAGTTGCTACTCTCACTCTTACTGCTCTTTCCACTCCTGCTTCACAGTCCAACACATCTCCCAAGTAACAGAACTGTTACACTTCCTCTAACACACCTCCATTTACCATCAACCCAGCATCCTCTTCATCACCATCACTATTACTACCCATCCCTTCCCTCACCATCCTCTTCATCACCATCACTATCACTACACTTCCTCTAACACACCTCCATTTACCATCAACCCGGCATCCTCTTCATCACCATCACTACCCATCCCTTCCCTCACCATCCTCTTCATCACCATCACTATCACTACTCATCCCCTCCCTCACCATCATCATCACTACCCATCCCCTCCCTCACCATCATCATCACTACTCATCCCCTCCCTCACCATCACCATCACTACCCATCCCCTCCCTCACACATCTAGGACATACAAAGTTCCGTACACCTCTGAGAATTCTCCAACCCGAGCATCGTTGGTGACACCCTTTATTACACTCAGTACACAGCACTGAGTTTGTTCCCACTCCTCTTCCACAACATACACTTGGCCATCTTACTCACTAAATTCATTTTGGAGCCTTGTTTCCAGTCACCATCATTTTTGTTTTGTCTTTTCCATGTTTATTTTCAGCCCCCTCTCTCTGTACCATCGTTTCCTTCCACCTGTTAAGTCTTTTCCATGTTTATTTTCAGCCCCCTCTCTCTGTTCCATCGTTTCCTTCCACCTGTTAAACCTATTTGTTACTTCTTCCTTTGATTCTGCTGTCAAGACCAGATCATCGGCATAGAGCAGTTCCCACACGGACCATTTCCTCTTGCCAATTTAGTAGCCTCCTCCATTACTGTGATGAAGAGTACCGTAGTGGAGTAAGAGCTGATCCCTGGTGTACTCCCACTCCAATGTCAAACTCCTCTCATGTTCCTGCCTTTGTTTTCACCCTTGACCTTGATTCCACATACAGAGACATGACTGCAGCCACAAGCCTTTCTGGCACTTTTTAACACTGATCATATTGGCTTTTGTTTAGCCAGACATTACCTCGGTTCCACTATTATA
This sequence comes from Petrolisthes manimaculis, assembly GCA_034508575.1. Classification (NCBI taxonomy): domain Eukaryota; kingdom Metazoa; phylum Arthropoda; class Malacostraca; order Decapoda; family Porcellanidae; genus Petrolisthes; species Petrolisthes manimaculis. The sequence continues at coordinate 231,811 of JAWZYT010000452.1, forward strand.
ATCAGACTGGTAACTCCCAAGGAACACTCTCTCCCTCTGTTGGTTATAGACTGAATTAATGTTAGTGTTTGGAATCACTCGAGGTGGAACAACAGAATGGGGTCGAGACCATCAGTCTGTAACACAAAGAGAGAGAGGTTTTGGGAGTGATAGCAAATACTGTACAAGGTTGGATGTATGTAGAATGACAGAGAACAAATGGAAGGGAACATGTGTGAAAGAGTGGGAATATGGAATGGTGGTGTGCACTGGAGTGAATGAGAATGAGAGAGCAAAGGAAGGTGTGTGTCTGTATATAAGTAATAAATAGAAGGAGTATGTAAGAGAGTATGGATCTGTGGGGTCGAGGATTGTGTGGGTGAGAATGAAGGTGGGAATACAGACTTGGGTGATCGTATGTGTCTATGTACCAACGGAAGATAGAAGAGATAGAGTGAAAGAGGAATTTTGGATGAGTGTTGAGGCGTGCCTGGATAGTTTTAATAAGAGTGAAAGAGTGTTGTTAATTGGAGATATGAATGGGAAGGTGGGGGATAGAAAAGTAGATGGAGTGGTAGGTGGGTGAGGTGTACAATCAGAGGTGAATAGGAATGGCAGTGTACTTGTTGATCTATGTGTGGGAAGGAGGCTGATGATTCTCAACACCTTCTTTCAGCACAGCTAGGAGAATACACACGTGCACATGGAGAGTGGAAAAGAGAACAGATGATGAGATAATAGAATGGAAGGCATTGATTGACTATGTTTGTGTGGATGAACGGTTGAGGAAATTGGTGATGGATGGGAGAGCATATTGGGGGATTAGGGGAGGGGTGTCTGACCATGTGTGACACAAGGGGAGTGGGTAAAGAGAGTAAGAGTAGGGAGAGAGGGAGGAGGGTGGTAAGGTTGTAGGAGGAGGAATATAGGGAGGAGTTTAGGAGAACAGTTGAGAGAAGACTAGGAAGGTTTGACTTGGAACAGGAGGAGGAAGGGGAAGAGGTAAGTAGAGTGTTTAAAATTATTAAACCTTTAAGTACAATAATGTAGTCAGTAGTGTACGATACTTTGTTACAGAGAGAGAGGGAGTATGTGTGTGTGAGAGAAAAAGAGAATGTATGTGAGAGAGAGACAGAGAGAGTGTATGTGAGATAGATAGAGACAGAGTGTATATGAGAGATATAGAGACAGAGTGTATGTACGAGAGATATAGAGACAGAGTGTATATGAGAGATAAATAGAGAGAGTGTATGTGAGAGATATAGAGACAGAGTGTATGTGAGAGATAAATAGAGAGTTTACAATAATTTCTTTAGTAGTGTACAATAGTTTGTGGAGGTGAGCAGCAGTACAAGTTTGTAACACTGCCTGTCTCCACTCCACTGTTACCAATGCTGTCATTCTTAAGGTAATTACCCCAGAGTAACGTAATTTGGGACCATTTAATGTAAAGTTTTGATAATCTAAGGTAATTTCCATAACATCCTACCCGTTATTTCATGGGTTCTTCATAAAATAAAAATGCATTGCTGTAAAAAAAGCTATTATAATTTCATAATAAAAATATGGTGTGAGGATCTAAGGAAATTTGGGGCTCCATCTAAGGTATTTTCAACTCACTTTTTAAGGTAAATACCTCATGAGAACTTGAGCTGGTAACACTGACGTAAGAACAACAAACACCTGAGCTGGTAACACTGACGAGAGATAAACAATAAAACAAAGCAGATGTGATTGCTTCCAGACTTAACTCCAAAATTTATCACGGGTAAATATTAACTTTATTTAACTAATTATTTATTCCCTGACTATTCCAAAGTGTTGATAAGTAAATAAAGGACCCCGTGATATAAATAAATGACGATAAATAGATAAATAAGGCGATAATTGATGAAATAAGTGAACTAGTTAATGGAAAAATGTATCATGGGATAGTAAATATTAACTTTATTTACATAATTATTTAACTAATTATTTATTCCCTGATTATTCCAAAGTGTTGATAAGTTAATAAATGATCCCTGTAAATATAAATAAAATAAATGGTGATAAATAAGACGGAAAAGTCCTCATCTGTCCCTCAGAATGTTATAAATATTTTATTAATGAATTTATTCATTTAGTAGAGTTAAAATTATGGTAAATTTACATAATTATTTCATTCACTATATTGTACATTTTAATACCATTACCCACTTATTTAGAACATTCTAAGACTAATATCGGTAAATTTTTACAAGTTGCCACAACAGGATTTCACTGGAAAAAAATATATTTCCTAAAAGGATTTAGTGTGACTACTGGGACCTAACCTGGGCAGACTACCGGGACCTAACCTGGGCAGACTACCTGGACCTAACCTGGGCAGACTACCGGGACCTAACCTGGGCAGACTACCGGGACCTAACCTGGGCAGACTACCTGGACCTAACCTGGGCAGACTACCGGGACCTAACCTGGGCAGACTACCGGGACCTAACCTGGGCAGACTACCTGGACCTAACCTGGGCAGACTACCTGGACCTAACCTGGGCAGACTACCGGGACCTAACCTGGGCAGACTACCGGGACCTAACCTGGGCAGACTACCGGGACCTAACCTGGGCAGACTACCGGGACCTAACCTGGGCAGACTACCGGGACCTAACCTGGGCAGACTACCGGGACCTAACCTGGGCAGACTACCGGGACCTAACCTGGGCAGACTACCGGGACCTAACCTGGGCAGACTACCGGGACCTAACCTGGGCAGACTACCGGGACCTAACCTGGGCAGACTACCGGGACCTAACCTGCGCAGACTACCGGGACCTAACCTGGGCAGACTACCGGGACCTAACCTGGGCAGACTACCGGGACCTAACCTGGGCAGACTACCTGGACCTAACCTGGGCAGACTACCGGGACCTAACCTGGGCAGACTACCGGGACCTAACCTGGGCAGACTACCGGGACCTAACCTGGGCAGACTACCGGGACCTAACCTGGGCAGACTACCGGGACCTAACCTGGGCAGACTACCTGGACCTAACCTGGGCAGACTACCGGGACCTAACCTGGGCAGACTACCGGGACCTAACCTGGGCAGACTACCGGGACCTAACCTGGGCAGACTACCGGGACCTAACCTGGGCAGACTACCGGGACCTAACCTGGGCAGACTACCGGGACCTAACCTGGGCAGACTACCGGGACCTAACCTGCGCAGACTACCGGGACCTAACCTGGGCAGACTACCGGGACCTAACCTGGGCAGACTACCGGGACCTAACCTGGGCAGACTACCTGGACCTAACCTGGGCAGACTACCGGGACCTAACCTGGGCAGACTACCGGGACCTAACCTGGGCAGACTACCGGGACCTAACCTGGGCAGACTACCGGGACCTAACCTGGGCAGACTACCTGGACCTAACCTGGGCAGACTACCGGGACCTAACCTGGGCAGACTACCGGGACCTAACCTGGGCAGACTACCGGGACCTAACCTGGGCAGACTACCTGGACCTAACCTGGGCAGACTACCTGGACCTAACCTGGGCAGACTACCGGGACCTAACCTGGGCAGACTACCGGGACCTAACCTGGGCAGACTACCGGGACCTAACCTGGGCAGACTACCGGGACCTAACCTGGGCAGACTACCGGGACCTAACCTGGGCAGACTACCGGGACCTAACCTGGGCAGACTACCGGGACCTAACCTGGGCAGACTACCGGGACCTAACCTGGGCAGACTACCGGGACCTAACCTGGGCAGACTACCGGGACCTAACCTGGGCAGACTACCGGGACCTAACCTGGGCAGACTACCGGGACCTAACCTGGGCAGACTACCGGGACCTAACCTGGGCAGACTACCGGGACCTAACCTGGGCAGACTACCGGGACCTAACCTGGGCAGACTACCGGGACCTAACCTGGGCAGACTACCGGGACCTAACCTGGGCAGACTACCGGGACCTAACCTGGGCAGACTACCGGGACCTAACCTGGGCAGACTACCGGGACCTAACCTGGGCAGACTACCGGGACCTAACCTGGGCAGACTACCGGGACCTAACCTGGGCAGACTACCGGGACCTAACCTGGGCAGACTACCGGGACCTAACCTGGGCAGACTACCGGGACCTAACCTGGGCAGACTACCTGGACCTAACCTGGGCAGACTACCGGGACCTAACCTGGGCAGACTACCTGGACCTAACCTGGGCAGACTACCGGGACCTAACCTGGGCAGACTACCGGGACCTAACCTGGGCAGACTACCGGGACCTAACCTGGGCAGACTACCGGGACCTAACCTGGGCAGACTACCGGGACCTAACCTGGGCAGACTACTGGGACCTAACCTGGGCAGACTACCGGGACCTAACCTGGGCAGACTACCGGGACCTAACCAGTGTAAACTACTGGGACCTAACCAGTGTAAACTACTGGGACCTAACCAGTGTAAACTACTGGGACCTAACCAGTGTAAACTCTCTTAAGGGGGTGTGGGAATAGGGGGACAGGCTTGGTTTTTTTTGGGGGGGTAGCGAGGTTAGGGGGACAGGCTTGGGATGGAGGGGGGGGGGTAGAAAGCCTGTCCCCCTATTCCCACACCCCCCCAAAAACCCAAGCCTGTCCCCTACTACCACACCTCCTTAATTAATATGTTTGTTGGTGAAAATAATTATGGTGTGTATAAAAAATGATTGTGTATTATATTGATTACTGATATTGTTGATGTGTTGCAGATGCACTGATGATGCAACACAAAGATGGAGTGTACCTATACAATTGTTGCAAGAATAATGTCTGTGCAATGGAGTAACTACAAAGGTTAGACTGTCTAGTTATAGGTTAATGTTGAAACTATTACTATAGTACTACTACTACTACTACTATTATTGTGTGTGTGTGAAGTAAAGAGAGAGAAAGAGAGAGAGAGAGTGTGTGTGTGTGTGTGTGTATTTAAGAGAGATTCTGAAAAAAAAAACCACTGAGTTGAGTGATACAAAAAATATTATTGTATTTATTGAAAGAATTACCGTTTTGCAGCAGTGTTGCCAGATCCGGCTGGGTCCCAGTATTTTGCCCCAGTTGTTTATTATACTTTATCACAATTATTTCCCGGTTGTATGTCCAGGTTAGGTCCTGGTAGTCTGCTGTGGTCAAGGTAAGGTCAGGTAAGGTCAGGCTAATTTCAAAATGCCCATTTGAATAGGCCTGAATTAGAAAATAGTCTTAGAATGGTCTAATTAGTGGGTAATGAAGGTCGAAAAAACATAACACAATAATTGATTGATTGTTGGATATTAGGGTTGTCAACATGGAGGTGGTATAGTGCCAGAAAAAGGTGATAGAATGTGTGTATGTATGTATGTATGTAAGAGTGTATGTATGTATGTATGTATGTAACATTATATTATCATTGTTAGATATTAGGGTTGGCAACATGGAGGTGGTATAGCACCAGAAAAAGGTGATAGAGAGGTGTGACAACAAGCAGGAAGGAAAGAAAAAGAAAAGAGGGACAGTTGAAGAACTGAAAGATGGGAACTATTTAGTCTGGTCTCTCACTGGTGACCTTCCTAGCATGGGAAACCCTCTCTCCCCAAAATCGGGGCAGAGCAGGGGCCGGAGCCCCCTCTATTCTAGCTCACCAGGTCTAAGAGACACACAAGCCCCCCACCTTGTCAAGGCAGTTCCCATTAGGAGGGCCATATGCAATAACGATAATTAATTCAATATTTACCAATTTTTTTAACACTTAGGCCTACTGTTACTTAGAAAACCTTGTAATAGTCTATTACTATTACTGCATGTCTGGTACAGGGGGGGGGGGTTAAGGATGTGTGGGGACAGGCTTGGGAGAGGGTTTAGGGGTGTGTGGGAATAGGGGACAGGCATGGGAGAGGGTTTAGGGGGGTGTGGGAATAGGGGACAGGCTTGGGAGAGGGTTTAGGGGTGTGTGGGAATAGGGGACAGGCTTGGGAGAGGGTTTAGGGGGGTGTGGGAATAGGGGACAGGCATGGGAGAGGGTTTAGGGGTGTGTGGGAATAGGGGACAGGCTTGGGAGAGGGTTTAGGGGGGGGTGGGAATAGGGGACAGGCTTGGGAGAGGGTTTAGGGGTGTGTGGGAATAGGGGACAGGCTTTCTACCCACCCCAAGTATGTCCCACTATTCCCACACATATCCTTAATGATATATAAAAAATAATTACTGTCCAGAATAACATTAAGTTGTGTATATGTGTAAGTAGTGATAGGAAATGAGTGATAACTTGATAACCAACATAATGAACATAAACAATATCCAATGTACAGTCGCGGTCAAAAATAATCATCCATATAGGAATAACTCAAGTCAAATTTTGACTGCTTCCCTCTGTTCCTCAGCTGATAAACTTTCCAATAAATATATTAAGTAGCATCTTTTAATTTACTACAAACAGCTACGCACTACTTAAAACAATAACATCATATATGAACGTGAAAATATTAGACAGTAAATTGTTTGAGATTCCCATATGTGGATGATTATTATTGACCACAACTGTATATACCATTGAAATACTATTATCTAAATCTGAAGAGCAAATTAAAAGTCTGCACCACAACATATATATATATATATATATATATACAAATTTGCTGTCAGTCATTACAAAACATACAATTGAATTGAACTCTGCAGAAAGATATTCCTATTGATTTCTGTAGCCATTTTTGTATATATATATGTGTGTAATGTATGAATTCAAAATATGCACCTAATAATATTTGCACACAGCCTATGGTATATACAGTTGTGGTCAATAATAATCATCCACATATGGGGATCTCAAACAATTTGCTGTCTAATGTTTTCACGTTAACATATGATATTTCTGTTTTAAGTAGTTTGTAGTTTGTATGTCTCCTCTGGGGTTCTTCAGTATGATTTCCTGTAAACATATTATATCTGGCTGGTAATTAGCAATTCTTACTATCATCTTGTCCACATTAGTACACATTATAGTCAGTTTATCTCTTCTTTTAACACTTCCAGTACTATCTATTCTACTTTCTTGACTTTCTAAAGGTCTCTCTCCATCATCATACTTCACTTTAGTCTGTGTTCCAAAAGCTCTGTTTCATACATATTTTGCCTCTTGTTATAGTCAGGTTATTCTCTCCCTGTTCCTTCCTTGTCTTCAATTTCCCTCTGAGCTTCTTAACTTTCTCCCATTTTTCCCTAGTCCTGTCTGGTACTATGAACAACATATTGATTCTAGCATCCTTATTCCTTCTCATTTCATTCAAACGGGACATTATTCTCCCATTATCCTCGACTTCTTTCAGTTCCACCCTCATTGGTCTCATACCATTGTCTTCCCTCACATCAAGCCTTGTTATCCTTCTAACCTCATTAGTCCAACTGAGATTTAGACCCTGAGTCATGATTTTCTTAAATTGGTCCAAATCATAATGAATCCTTTCTTGATATGCCTGTGTCTGAGATTGTGGTATCTTGAATACAATCAGATTAGTGTTGTCTGTGTTGATTTTGGAACAGTTAACACACTTCTCTCCATTACTCTGGGAGCTAACACCTGTGTTTGACCTTCATTAAGCTTATTAACCTCCTTTTCTAAAGCTGTAGCTTCAATGCTTGTAAGTCTATCCTTAATTTCTTTCAAATCATTGTGATAGCTTTGGTTTTGTGTCTTTCTTCCCAGCACCTGAGCTTTAATAGTACTGAGCCTTTCCTCACAACCATTATGCTTGGTCTCCATCTCCTTTATTTCACTCATCATCTTATCTTGTCTCTCCATTATATTAACCTGCTCATTCTTAACTTTTTGTAAACAAACATGTAACTTTGCACAATCTTTATTGCAATACTTACAGTTCCAGTGTAACTATTCACCTTCCTGTTTCTTTACCATAAACTCATAGACCTCAGTTAGGATGTTCTGGCATTGTATATAGAACCAGTTGTCACAAACTTCACAGCACAGTACACAATCTCACCTTTTAATTAACTTCCACTTCACATTGGCCACCATTTTCCTTCTTGCCGCCGCCATGTTTGTTTACTTTCCCAGCAGCACTCGTTTGGGATTTCTCCTTATCCACACAGTGCTTCTTCCTTACCCACAGTGCTTCTTCCTTATCCACAGTGCTTCTTCCTTATCCACAGTGCTTCTTCCTTACCCACAGTGCTTCTTCCTTATCCACAGTGCTTCTTCCTTATCCCACAGTGCTTCTTCCTTATCCACAGTGCTTCTTCCTTATCCACAGTGCTTCTTCCTTACCCACAGTGCTTCTTCCTTATCCACAGTGCTTCTTCCTTATCCACAGTGCTTCTTCCTTATCCACAGTGCTTCTTCCTTATCCCACAGTGCTTCTTCCTTATCCACAGTGCTTCTTCCTTATCCACAGTGCTTCTTCCTTATCCCACAGTGCTTCTTTTCCATGTTTCCAGCATTTTTCTCAATGTGTGTTGTCAGTGGTAAGCAATAATTGTCGTATATGCAGTTGTAGTTGAATAGGTCAGAGCTCTCTCATACACGTCCACACACAGTCATCTATTTCCTGGTATAGTTGCCAAAAAAGGTATTGCAACAAATCTTCAAACAACTTTAACCCTAGTAATATCCACAACTATTTGTAGGGACTATAAGCATGTATATACAGAAGAAAAATATACTTATCCTTCTGTAATACATACTTATAATCCCTACAAACAACTATGGACATTAATATATTTAATGTTGTATCAATAGTTGTGACAATACCTTTTTTGTCAACTGTACTTGTATAGTTTGGAAGAATGAGTAGCGGTTGTCCACCACCAATTTATCCTCAAAAGAATCTTCCCTTAATCCTAATTGATCTAATGATGATTTATACCTGTTGTTTGTTTATGTGATGAATTCACTTCTTTATTAAGGGGGAGTGGGAGTAGGGGACAAGCTTTTGGGGGTGTTTGGGGGGGTGCGGGATTAGGGGGACAGGCTTGGGAGGAGGGGGGTTTGGAGGGTGCTGGAATAGGGTGACAGGCTTTTTACCCACCCCAAGCCTGTCCCCCTATTCCCGCACCCCCCAAGCCTGTCCCCTACTCCCACACCCCCTTAAGTCATTGTTTACATGCATGGGTCTGTTTGCATTTATTTTTGTTAATTTTCTTGTAACATCTTGTTATCAAATGTCCTACATGGCCAAGTTCAATATATTCATTACCAGTTTATTGTATTCCCTTCAGATTGTATGTTGTTGTTGTTGTTGTTTGTATGTTAATCATAAATATGTTTATGGTGGAGTTACTTATTCAACAACAGTGTACCATATAACATAATGCAAATACAACTGATGTTCACTCTCAATTCATCATTGCAATAATGGGTGCCATTAATATTTCCCACTATGACTGTACAATTAATTAATTCATTCATTATAAACGGTATGTATGTATAGACTATAGAGAGTGAGAGTGTGTGTGTGTATGTATATATAGAGAGAGTGTGTGTGTGTGTATGTATAGAGAGTGAGAGTGTGTGTGTGTATGTATAGAGAGTGAGAGTATGTGTGTGTGTGTATGTGTAGAGAGTGTGAGAGAGTGTGTGTGTGTATGTATAGAGAGTGAGAGTGTGTGTGTGTATGTATAGAGAGAGAGAGAGAGTGTGTGTATGTATAGAGAGTGAGAGAGAGTGTGTGTGTGTGTGTGTATGTATGTATAGAGAGTGAGTGAGTGTGTGTGTATGTATGGAGAGTGAGAGAGAGAGTGTGTGTGTGTGTGTATTTGTATAACATTGTATTACAGTATATACTTCCACCACCAGGGTTCACTGTCTGTTATTCAGTAATGAAGGTCTTTATATTATAATATTTGTATAACATTGTATTATATCCTTCCAGCAGGGGTCACTGTGTGTTATTCAAGCTGTCTGGCCGAGCAGTCCTGGAGTGGCAGCATCTATGTCATGGAAGGAAGGAAGGAAGGAAGCTATTGGGGTCAAACCAAGATGGTACAAATCTGTTATTCAGTAATGGTACAGTTGGATACATGACTTGGTGGTACAGCCCAGGTGAAAGATATGTGTCCCATTTGATTAACCAGTGTCTATTATCAGGTACTTGCTTTTTTTTACCATCCTCAATACAGTAAACCCTCGTTTTTCGCGGGGGTTACGTTCCTGTAATCCCCGCGAAAGGTAAAACCGCGAATACTCATTCCTGAACTGTATACTTATTGTAAGCTGTGGGTTATAATACTAAATGACTCATCTATAATGTTTATTGGAATTCCTCTCTGTAATCGTCCGTGATGATACTGCACTGGGACTCATCATCACAACACTGTACCACATCTTGCCAGTCCACCACTGTATTGCGTCGGCTGCTACACACACTGTCAACAGAACCACACGCAAACATTAATGACTTGTAGTTATCACCCCATGAGTTAACTTCACATTAAATAGTATACTTGTATATTGCTATCACATGTAAAATTACTGTTTTACTCTGATATTGTTAACACTTACCTATTAGACGAGAGACGAGGCAGGTGGAGGATCATCAGCTGACTCATCATCCATGGGTATGGAGAGAGGGGAGGTGGAGGTGGAGGTGTCTGAGTTGCCAGATGTCGCTGGTTTACTCTCTGTCTTGTTGAAAAACATGGTTATTGGAAGCTGTGCCCTCTCACGCTCCATGGTCTTCAACATTTCCTGATAAGGGGCAAACGCAGCTTCCACCCCATTTTTCACTTTTATTGCCCTATCTAGAGATGGGTCATAGGACATCATTAAAGAGTAGGTAAGCCTGCTGCATCACACGAGATAATTCTCCAAGCTTCTCCAGCGTCCATGCTTGTGGTGAATCATTCCCACTCGCTTCCTCTTCCTCTTTTTCCTCTTCCTCCAGCAGTTCTTCCAATTCATGTGGAGTTAGCTCTTCCCTTGTATTACCGAGAAGTTCTTCCCGAATTTCTCTGTCCTGGAGATCAGACAATCCCTCGCCACCAACAATCTTTGATAGCTGTTTCATTTTTTCTACCTCCACATGAGCGGTGGGGAATCCTGTGAAGTCATTCACTACTTCAGGCCACAACTTCTTCCAGCAGGAGTTCACACACCAGACTCACAAATCATCATGGCAAAGTTTAATTAATGTGATACAGTCTGCGATGTTACATTTTTTCCACCACGTCCTTAGGTCACTGTTGCCATCTTCCAAGTCCTTCCTCATCATGGCAAAGTTTTGTGCCACATATTTTGCTTTGAGGACAGCAATAACACCTTGATCAAGTGGTTGGATCAGTGATGTGGTGTTTTTGGGTAGGAAGATTACTTCAATGTTGGGATGCGCAAATTTAAGTGACTGAGGGTGGCGGCCTGGGCAGTTATCAATCGTCAACATCACTTTAAATTCCATCCCCCGTGCTCTCAGATATTTTTCCACTTCTGGCACAAATAAGTTGTGAAACCAGTCACTGAATAGTATTGCCGTCATCCCTGCTTTCTTATTGTGGTGATAAAACACAGGCAGGTGGTTCATGTCTTTACCTTAGAGTGCACGGGGTCTCTTTGATCTGTGTAAAAACATTGGCTTTATCATATGCCCAGCTGCATTACCACACAATAAAAGCCACACTCTATCCTTTTGGGCCTTGAAACCTGGTGCCTGTTTCTCCTCTTTGGAGATAAATGTTCTGCTTGGTATCTTCTTCGACCATAATCCCGTCTCGTCGGCATTGAACACTTGTTCTGGCTGGTATCCCTTGTCCTTTATTATTTTTGAAAATTCTGCGGGATAGGCCTCTGCTGCAGCGTGGTCTGCAGAAGCAGCCTCGCCCCTCATTTTTAAACTTTGTAAGGAGAACCTTTTTTTAAAGTTTTCAAACCAGCCCTTGCTCGCCACAAAATTATTTTTGCATTGCATTTCAGCATCACTGAAGTGTTCATATAGGATCTTTGCCTGGTTTCTGATTGAGTTTGTGTCGACGGGATCATTACTGCGATTTAAGTCCTTGATCCAAATGTTCAGAGCCTTTTCTGTCTTTATAATGACACTATCACGTACATGTTGAGTAACTTTAGCAGTTGTTGGAGCACTGTTGATCACTGCTTCCTGTATATCTTTCTCATTTTTCTTTATGTAGCACACAGTTGATTCCTTCACATCATACTCCCGACTACAAGCAGCATAACTCATGCCACAGCAAAGTTTGTCTAGTAAAATAACCTTCTCGCTTAAGGTCATGACTTTTCTTGTCCTCTTCACAACTTTGGAGTGGTTTCTTACACATTTTCCCTTACTAGAAGAGCCTGGCTGGTTCACGTACTGTACTGGTGCCATGTGGAATGTACGTAGGAAAGTAATAAGTAACCACGGTATGTTCACTCAGAGACAACTGAGGACAGAGTGGGACTGTGTGACAGTGTGTGAGTGGAGGGGACAGAGGTGACGCCAAGCTTTCGCGTGCTTTCTAGGTGGCGTGGGTAGATGGCGTGGGAATTGCGCCATGGTTAAAATTGATGTGAAATTCAAATTTTATTAATAATGAATCCTCCTTTTAAAAAATCCGCTAAAAAAGAGGGTTTACTGTACAGTAATATTTCTATATATGTATAGTCAGAAATAAGTAAAGGTACAGTTATTTGTTTTTATATTTATAGAGAGGAGGGTGAGACGTTAGCATGACATCTTGTGCCCAGTTGAGTACCTGAGTCATTACCCAATGTATAACTCTTATTATAACCATCAGTAACTGTATATCCATTAGACTCACCATGGCCTCAACTTACTGTTACTAAGATGGATACAACTACAGGAGCTGTTACTGTTGTTGGGGTTTAATCTGCACTTAAGGATTTCTCCAAACTATTGTATTCCAAGCAACTGGACACCAATTTTATTTCTTTTATTTCTTTATTTTTTTTTCATCTGATTAGACTTTGAAAAAAAAAAATCATAAAAGTTAAAAAAATATGAATATTGAAAAATCCTCTTGCAGAATTGTTGAATATTTCCTGTTCTTTCCAATGGTACAAAAATCTTTGAAATTGGTCCACAAATAACAAAGCTATTACAATTTCAAGTGTTTTCAAAATGTCAAGAAATTGTCAAAATCAAAGACGGGTGGGTGCGATTTTCTTCAAAAGTGTAAATATTGTTCATAGACAAAGGTACACATAACCTGTGAAAAAATGATGAAAATGCATTAATAATTAGTATTTATTGTTTTGGTTTTGGTGTTTGTTTGGTAGAGCTGTAGGACAAGGTAAGGTAACAACAGGTACTACAGGTACCATGTTGTCTGTTGATGATGGTGATGATGATGGTGTACAGGATGATGTTAGTGGTGAAGGTGAGTGTGTGAAATAGGGACCCTCATTCACCATAGAGTAGGATGAGACTACTATACTATAAATTTATCTCTATAAACAATATGTACATATTGGCCTTGTATCTATCAACAGGTGGTGAAGGTGAAGGAGGATGGGAAGTAGAAGATGACCTTGACCTACCAGAAGACCTGACCTCTGGTGACCTCATGACCTCAGGCTCAGGTCAAGGGGAGGAGGACTACTTTGTTCCTTCACCTGGAGGTCAATCGGTGACCCAGGGCTGGACACAGAGGTCACAACTTACCATTGATCACATCTTGGTCGGCTCATTTGAAACTGCTTGTCGACTCTTGAATGATCAGGTCACTATTATTATTATATTTAATATTATCATCATTTTCATTTGAATTATTATTTATATACAGTCCTATGGTGTAGTAGTTAGTACACTTGGCTGATATCCGTGAGTTGGAATCCCAGGTCGGATGGAGACAATTTGGGATTATTTCCTTACATGTATAACCCCTGTTCACCCAACAAAGAATAGCTACTGTACCTCACTATCCTGATGGTGTAATTGTTGTAGGGATGTAGTGACCCCATCCATCACCCACTATTTATGGTGCAGTGGTCTCAGAGAAACTCCTCCACTGTAACATTATCCTAACAAAGGGATAACTAACTCCACCATACAGACAAATGAAGGCTATATAAAACAAAAACAAATCTTAATATTTTTATTTTTACTGTAATTAATATTATTTTTTCCAAAGTTGTGTACTGTACTGTACTCTAAGTAATGGTGTAAATAAGAGAATTGTAGGGATATTCATTCCTCCAAACTATGCCAAGAAACAACTCTACTATTGTTATCATTGATGTTTTATGGTATATTGTGGATGAACCAGTAACCACCACTTCTATGAGTCTATATTAACAAGATAGATTTCCCTCAAGGAGATAGTATACTTTTGGTACATTAGAGTTGCCTTAGTTCCTCCAAAATATACCCAGAAACATAACCACATTAACAAACATATTGGTGATGTGTTGTTTTATTGTAATAGTTTATTATAGACTTTAGAGGAATCAGTTATTCTAGATTTATTCCTTTATATAATCAGGACACAGTAACCTACCCTTGCTCAATTTCACGGTAATTTTCTGTTGTGGCCACCCCCTTGGAGGGAGTTACCAGAGGGAACCAGGCATCAGAGCTATAGATAGATAGACTTTCAGTGTATAATACCTTGAATTAATATTGGGACCATGGCCTTCCTTCCAGTACAAAATATTACATATTTGTGTTATGTGATCCATCCATTAATTGTTTGTCATTCAGAGCTTTGTTTGTTGGTCAAATTAATTATTCTAGTGTTGGTGTTAGTACCCCTCTGATTATTTATACTTATTGTTGTTTCAGGGTATATGGTTGTTAATGGTACTGCCTATTATATCATCAGGATAATAGACCACTGACTATCAACATAATGGTACCATTGCTGACCAATCTATCACCAGGACTATACCACTGACTATCAATATAATGGTACATACATACATCAGGATATTCTCATATTGACTTTATTATATGTACTAAAATATAACATAACTTTAATAATGGTATAGAGGCACATTTTAGTACTGTACTCATCTTTAGTATTTATCCATCTTTTCCATATATATATATATATATATATATATATA
The DNA here is from genome assembly GCA_034508575.1 of Petrolisthes manimaculis. NCBI lineage: Eukaryota > Metazoa > Arthropoda > Malacostraca > Decapoda > Porcellanidae > Petrolisthes > Petrolisthes manimaculis. The sequence goes on from JAWZYT010000452.1 coordinate 246,821, forward strand.
TATATATATATATATATATATATATATATATATATATATATATATATATATATATATATATATATTGGTTTGTTAGCTTCCCAACCAACCACACTTGTAAGGCTTCAGTATTTTAGGGTGGATTCCACAGTGGTATTGGTTTTAACACCTACTTAATAAATCACACACACACACATTCTTTGAACACCTGCTTAGTAAAACAAACACACACACACATTCTTTTAATAACACCTGCTTAATAAAACACACACACACACACTCTTTTAACACAGGGTTAATAAATCACCTTTTATATACAGTAAAGTCTTTGATATTAAGATGAAGCCATTTAATACAAATATTCTTTTAATAACTGGTGAATTGGAAGGACTCTGATTTCTGTATGTATGTATGTGTGTGTGTGTGTGTATGTAACTTTGAAGGACTCTGATTTCTGTATGTATGTATGTGTGTGTGTGTGTGTATGTAACTTTGAAGGACTCTGATTTCTGTATGTATGTATGTGTGTGTGTGTGTGTATGTAACTTTGAAGGACTCTGATTTCTGTATGTATGTATGTGTGTGTGTGTGTGTATGTAACTTTGAAGGACTCTGATTTCTGTATGTATGTATGTGTGTGTGTGTGTGTATGTAACTTTGAAGGACTCTGATTCCTCAGTGTGTGTATTATACCTATGTGTGTGTGTGTGTGTGTTATATTCCTGTATGTGTGTATATTATTCCTGTGTGTGTGTGTTATACCTGTGTGTGTGTGTGTGTGTGTAAATTTGAAGGACTCTGATTCCTCCAAACCATGTTGTTATTATTATTATTATTATTATTATTATTATTATTATCAATATTACTATTATTATTATTATTGTTATTATTATTATTATTATTATTATTATTATTATTATTATTATCAATATTATTATTATTATTATTATTGTTGTTATTATTATTATTATTATTATTATTATTATTATTATTATTATTATTATTATTATCAATATTATTATTATTATTATTATTGTTGTTATTATTATTATTATTATTATTATTATTATTATTATTATTATTATTATTATTATTATTATTATCAATATTATTATTATTATTATTATTGTTGTTATTATTATTATTATTATTATTATTATTATTATTATTATTATTATTATTATTATTATTATTATCAATATTATTATTATTATTATTATTGTTGTTATTATTATTATTATTATTATTATTATTATTATTATTATTATTATTATTATTATTATTATTGTTATTATTATTATTATTATTATTATTGTTATTATTATTATTATTATTATTATTATTATTATTATTATTATTATTATTATTATCAATATTATTATTATTATTATCAATATTATTATTATTATTATTATTATTGTTATTATTATTATTATTATTATTATTGTTATTATTATTATTATTATTATTATTATTATTATTATTATCAATATTTAATTATTAGTAGGTTGTATTTTATTATTTTATTATAGAATTATCCTTAATGAATAAATTTCTTCTTCTTTTTGGTCATCCATAAATTAAATAAGTTGTAAATTAAATATGTTGTAAATTTAATAGGTTGTAAATTATTACAGAGTTGTGGAGTTGTAACAAGAGACTGAAGAAACTTTATTGTTTGTTGTTGTTGTTGTTCCTTGCACCAACAATAACAACAACAACAACAGTACAACCAAAACTATAGGAATTTGAACAACAACAACAACTACCACAACAACAACAACAACTACCACAACAACAACAACAACAACTACCACAACAACAACAACTAAGTATTTATGGTATTGCATTGTTCTATTTGTTGTTGTTGTTTTGTGTGTGTGTATGTGTGTGTGTATGTGTGTGTGTGTCAGTTGGTCCAGATTTATATATATTGACAATGTATGTGTGTTCCTGTGTGTGTATGTGTGTGTTTCTCTCTGTGTGTGTGTGTGTGTTTCTCTCTCTGTGTATGTGTGTGTTTCTCTCTGTGTGTGTGTGTGTGTTTCTCTCTCTGTGTATGTGTGTGTTTCTCTCTGTGTATGTGTCTCTCTCCGTGTATATGTGTGTGTTTCTTGTTTGTGTCTGTGTGTTTCTATCTGTGTATGTAGGTATTTTCTCTCTCTCCGTGTGTGTGTGTTGTTGCTTGAATTAATAGTTTGGAGGAATCAGTAGCCTTCCAATTTACCAACAAAAGAATCTCCCTTTAAAGGACCCTGTGTGTGTGTGTGTGTGTGTGTGTGTGTGTGTGTGTGTTTTTGGAGGCTTCTGATTCCTCCTTCCATATAGGTGTGTGTGTGTGTGTGTGTGTTTTTGGAGGCTTCTGATTCCTCCTTCCATATAGGTGTGTGTGTGTGTTTTTGGAGGCTTCTGATTCCTTCTTACTATGCCACCAAACAAACTCCTTCCATATAGGTGTGTGTGTGTGTGTGTGTGTTTTTGGAGGCTTCTGATTCCTCCTTCCATATAGGTGTGTGTGTGTGTTTTTGGAGGCTTCTGATTCCTTCTTACTATGCCACCAAACAAACTCCTTCCATATAGGTGTGTGTGTGTGTGTGTGTGTTTTTGGAGGCTTCTGATTCCTTCTTCCATATAGGTGTGTGTGTGTGTGTGTGTGTGTGTGTGTGTGTGTGTGTGTTTTTGTGGCAATATTTGAAGAACCCAATTTCCTTCAATTTCTTTTTACTACAAAACAGGGTCCCTTAATTATCAACCTAATTGTCCTGTGTGATTTATATAATATACAGTTTGTATGTATGTATGTATGTACAGTGTGATTTATATAATATACAGTTTGTATGTATGTATGTATGTACAGTGTGATTTATATAATATACAGTTTGTATGTATGTATGTATGTACAGTGTGATTTATATAATATACAGTTTGTATGTATGTATGTATGTACAGTGTGATTTATATAATATACAGTTTGTATGTATGTATGTATGTACAGTGTGATTTATATAATATACAGTTTGTATGTATGTATGTATGTACAGTGTGATTTATATAATATACAGTTTGTATGTATGTATGTATGTATTTACAGTCTAATTTATATAATATACAGTTTGTATGTATGTATGTACAGTCTAATTTATATAATATACAGTTTGTATGTATGTATGTACAGTCTAATTTATATAATATACAGTTTGTATGTATGTATGTACAGTCTAATTTATATAATATACAGTTTGTATGTACAGTTGTGGTCAATAATAATCATCCACATATGGGTATCTCAAACAATTTATTGTCTAATGTTGTTGTTGTATAAGTTGTTTTATTTGCTCAATCTATTTCTGTTAACATACACGGACACACACACACAAACACACTTAATTTAACACTCAATAATTTGAAGGACTCATTATTATTATGTATGTTGTATTTATTAGTTTGTTTGTTTGTATGTTGGTAAACACACTCAAACATACAAAGATTTTAATATTAATTTAATCTGTTTATTTTAGATGTGTAGAGAGGAGAGAAGAAGAAAGAAGGGGGGAGAAGAACAAGAGAGAAGGAAGAAGAAGAGAGAGAGATAGAGAGAAGAAGGAAGAAGGAAGAAGAAGAGAGGGAGATAGAGAGAAGAAGAAAGAAGGAAGGAGAAGAACAAGAGAGAAGGAAGAAGAAGAGAGGGAGATAGAGAGAAGAAGAAAGAAGGGGGGAGAAGAGAGAGAGATAGAGAGAAGAAGAAAGAAGGGAGGAGAAGAACAAGAGAGAAGGAAGAAGAGAGGGAGATAGAGAGAAGAAGAAAGAATGGAGGAGAAGAGAGAGAATACACAATAAAGAAGAAGAGAGGATAGAAAGAGGAGGACAAGAAAGAAAGAAGGGAGGAGGAGAGAAGATCAAGAGAGAAAGAGAAGAGACAAGAGAGAAAGAAGGAAGGGAGAAGTTGAAGAACAACAACAACAAAAGGTAAGTGTTTATGGAATTAGTGTTGTATGTGTGTGTGTGTATGTATGTATGTATGTATGTCAGTGTGTGTATTGTTGTAGTTGTGTGTATGTGTGTGTGTGTATGTATGTATGTATGTATGTCAGTGTGTGTGTATCAGTTGGTCCAGATTTATATATATTGTAGCATCTTGTTTCCTCCAAAGTATACCAGGAAACACCATGACAATGTGTGTGTGTTCCTGTGTGTGTATGTGTTTCTCTCTCTCTCTCTCTCTGTGTATGTGTTCCTCTCTGTCTGTGTGTCTCTCTCTGTGTGTGTATGTGTGTATGTAAATTGGAGGCTTCTGATTCCTCCTGACCAAACCACCGCTTTCCATATAGGTGTGTGTGTGTGTGTATTATTTATGTATGTGTGTGTATATTATTCCTGTGTGTGTGTGTGTGTATTATTTCTGTATGTGTGTGTATTATTCCTGTGTGTGTGTGTGTATTATTTCTGTATGTGTGTGTATTATTCCTGTGTGTGTGTGTGTATATTATTTCTGTATGTGTGTGTATTATTTCTGTGCGTGTGTGCATATTATTCGTGTGTGTGTGTGTGTGTGTATTATTTCTGTGTGTGTGTGTGTGTATTATTCCTGTGTGTGTGTGTGTGTATTATTCCTGTGTGTGTGTGTGTGTGTGTGTGTGTGTGTGTGTGTGTGTATTATTTCTGTGTGTGTGTGTGTGTATTATTCCTGTGTGTGTGTGTGTGTGTGTGTGTGTGTGTTTGGAGGCTTCTGATTCCTCTTTCCATATAGGTGTGTGTGTGTGTGTATTATTCCTGTGTAATAATAATAATAATAATAATAATAATGGGTTTATTAAAAAGTAGCAGCTGGGAGGCTGAAAATATACATGTAACATAAAACACTAATGATAAAAATGAGAATGAACACAAGTGAAAGCAGGAAAACAAAAAAACAAAGACACAATTAAATGAAACTTAAATACATACAAGTAAACATACACACATAAATACATACAGACATATAAATACACATATATACACATATACACACACATACATGTATATACATATATATATACATACACATACATATATATATATACATACATATACATACACACACACATACACATACACATACATATACATATATACAAACATACAAACAATACATATAAATAAACATACACACACACGTGTGTGTGTGTGTTTGGAGGCTTCTGATTCCTCTTTCCATATAGGTGTGTGTGTGTGTGTGTGTGTGTGTGTGTGTGTGTGTGTGTGTGTTTGGAGGCTTCTGATTCCTCTTTCCATATAGGTGTGTGTGTGTGTATTATTTATGTATGTATGTGTGTGTGTGTGTGTGTGTTTGGAGGCTTCTGATTCCTCCTTCCATATAGGTGTGTGTGTGTGTTTCGTGACAATATTTGAAGGACCCATTTTCCTCTAATTTCTTTTTAGTGTGTATGTATGTGTGTGTTAGAAGGATAGTGTATGTATGTATGTATGTATGTTTGTGTGTGTATATGTGTGTTCTAAGGGTGGTGTGTGTGTGTTAGAAGGATAGTGTATGTATGTATGTATGTTTGTGTGTGTATATGTGTGTTAGAAAGATAGTGTATGTACTGTATGTATGTATGTATGTTTGTGTGTGTATATGTGTGTTCTAAGGGTAGTGTGTGTGTGTTAGAAGGATAGTGTGTGTATATATGTGTGTTATTATACTAATTATACTGTATGATTTATATAATATACAGTTTGTATGTATGTATGTATGTAGCTTGGGGGAAAAATAATTTGAAGGACTCATTTATTTATTATTATTATTTTTTTAGTTTGTATGTATAGATTGTATGTATGTATGTATAGATTGTATGTATGTATGTATAGATTGTATGTATGTATGTATGTATTTATGTAGTTAGAATTTATAAATATTTTGTACTCCAACACACACAAAGGTTTAACACTAATTTTAATCTGTTTATTTTATAGGTGTGAAGAGAGGAGAGAAGAGACAAGAAAGAAGGAGAGAAGAAAGGAAGGAAGGAAGGAGGGAGGAGAGAAAGGAGAGAAGAAAGAAAGGAAGGGGGGAGGAGAGAAAGGAGAGAAGAAAGAAAGAAAGGAAGGAAGGAGGGAGGAGAGAAGAAAGGAAGGAGGGAGAGAAGAAAGGAAGGAAGGAGGAAGGAGAAGATAGAGAGAGGAGGAGGAGAGAAGCCATCACTCAGATTAAACTTTAATTAAGGTAAGGTTAGGTTTAGGTAGTAAATATTAATTAATGGTGAATTAATTCATTAATTAATTTAAATTGACAATAAAAGTCATCACTCGACACATTAAAGTTAATTATTAAGGTAATTTGAGTTAAGTCATTATAATTAGTTAATTAATATAAAATTAATTCTTTAATTAATATAAAATTAATTCTTTAATTAATATAAAATTAATCCTTCAATTAAACCTACAATGAGAATAATTATCCAGAATTAATAGTAAGTTTTATAAATTATTTTGTTAATCTATTTTTGTATTAATAAAAATAATAATAATAAAAATAATAATAATAAAAAATAATAATAATAACAATAGTGATAATAATTTGAAGGACTCGTTTATTTATTATTATTATTATTTATTAGTTTGTATGTATGTTAGAAATTTATTGTACTCAAACACACAAAGATTTAATACTAATTAATCAATTTATTTTACAGGTGTGAAGAGAGAGAGAGAGAGAGAAGAAAGGAGAGAGGAGAGAGAAGGAGAGAGAAGAATGAAGGAGGAGGAGGAGAGAACAAGAACACACAGAGGAGAGAACAAGAACACACAGAAGAGAACAAGAACACACAGAGAAGAACAAGAACACACAGAGAAGAACAAGAACACACAGAGAAGAAGAACAACAACAACAGTAGTTAAAATAAAAACCATACATTATTATTATATATTTCTTTATTTACCTCTTACATATATAAACATATATATTATTCTCTCACCTGGTGAAAATATTAATTAATTTTTACCTGTAAGGGTGTAGGGTTTAATTAAATTTTGTTGATGTTATAATAATAATTGTGAGTGTGTGTGAGAGAGAAAAAGAGAGAGATATAAATCACTCCCACACACACACACAGACATATTATTATTATTATAACATCATAATTATTTACATACTTAAAAGAGTGTAGGGTACAAGTCAAAATTATTAATGCTATTATATATTTGTCTGTCTGTGTGTGTGTGTGTGTGTGTGTGTGTGAAATATATATATATATATATATCTCACTCGCACACACACACACACACACACAGACAATACAATATAATACCATCAGTGATAATGTATGTGTGTATGTGAGAAATACATACACACACACACAGTCGGTCAATAACTCACATTAACTGGTAGTAGTAGTAATAGTGATGATAGTAGTAGTAGTAGTGATGGTAGTAGTAGTGATGATAGTAGTAGTAGTGATGATGGTAGCAGTTATTTTTCTTGTAAAACCAAATCTGTAATAAAAATACAAATGAATTAATTTATGGAGGTACAAAATAATACAAATTAATAAATTATTATAAAATTACTACATTAATAATAATAATGGTAATAACAATGATAATAATAATGATAATAATAATAATAAAATTAACAATAATAATAAAAATGACAATAATAATAAAAATAACAATAATAATAAAAATAACAATAATAATAAAAATAACAATAATAATAATAATAACAATAATAATAAAAATAACAATAATAGTAAAAATAATAATAAAAATAAAAATAACAATACTAAAAATAATAATACTAAAAATAATAATACTAAAAATAACAATAATAAAAATAACAATGATAATAATAATAATGATGACAATAATAATAATGACCTAAAACAAACCTTAAGGAAAGATGGGCACGAGGAGTCTGGTGGGGAGTAGTGTGCGAAGGTGTTCTTTATGTTTTACCTCATCAAAAAGACATTAGGGTCCTTTGTTCCACGGCTGCAAAAGTAAAGATTTACGACAACTGAACATTCACAAAGTGATATGTTAATTCATCCATCTTTAAAATAGCCCCTTTTGTAATGAGCTGGTGACTTCCTAATAGAAACTTAGTAATGTAAGGAAGTGACTTTCTCAAACAGAGGAATTTTGCATGTGGTCATCTTCCTCAGTGGAAGTTCCTTGTAGAGGCAGATGTCAATATCATAGGTAGTTAGAAATCTAACGAAGCATTAATCATAAGAAGGCAATATAATTAAATGAAGAGTTTATAAAACAAACAAAAGATCCATCAAGCCTTATAATCTAAAAAATTGTACTGACAATCCCTCAAAACAACAAGTCATCTTATATACTATAATGGCATGATACACTTTTGTCCACTAACCTGACAGAGAGTATCAGTGTGAGGAATATCATGTACACTAATATCTCCAACAACAGATCCTGCATGGCCACCTCTTGCAAACGTTTATTATTATTTATTACCATCATCTTTATTTTTCTTATTACTATTATTACAATAAATTATATTTATTATTTGTATAGAGAAGCTACTAATTAATTCTGTCCCTCTCTCCCTCTCTCTCTCTCTCTCTCTCTCTCTCTCTCTCTCTCTCTCTGTGTGTGTGTGTGTGTGTGTGTGTGTGTGTGTGTGTGTGTGTGTGTGTGATCCCATGTTGTATAATTCTCTTTGGCTGCAGCAATTTCCTCTTCCGTCAGGTTAGTGCCAATCTGGTTCTTGTAGGCGGCTACTGACTCCACTACCTGTTGTATGGTGGAAATTATACTTTACATTTCTTTAGGCACACATATTTCATGGTCAAAGTTTTATGTCTTAAAAATAACTAAATTTTTTTAATCTTACTTGACGGATTCCAGACATTTCTTCTGTTCAAGAAAGCAAGTACACTTTTGACATGGAAGGTAAATAACTATTTCAATGTCCCCATACATGAGTTAAGTCTTAGGAAATATCAATGGAATAACTGCCATCTAATTGAAAATACTGTATTTCAAAAAACCCTAATCTTTTCAGGGATACAGACCGAAAATGACATTCAGTAAAGTACAGAGGAAAGTGCTAGTAAGATATACGCCAATATTAAATCATATTAACTCAGGAGTCGGTAGCTGAGGTATTCCAATACTTACATTAGAGTAGAAGCTGAATGCATTTAGGATCCTCATACTGTATATATTTCTGTGACAATTTGACTCTGATTAACACCAGTCAATTTTTTTTATTCATTAATCAGAATTGACTTCTTACCATTTTGTGTCTAGGATAAGTATCAGTCATTTAGGACTTGGATATGTGAAGTATTTGAGTCCCATAGACTAGCATATCATATTACCAAAACCTGTGTGTCTAATACAAATACTGGTAGTTTAAATAATATAAATAATGGGGACCATATGTCTGAAACATAGGAACACAATATACAGACCACTTTTACACTCAATAGCATTATGCACGCTATTTAAAGATGAGCATGATCTATGCATGAGAAAGTTGACAATGAGTTCTGGGGACAGGGAAGGACAAGCTATAGGATTGTCTAGCAGTGCAAGTTTTATTCTAAAATCTTATAAAAAGACTCTTCTGCCCTGGTCACACCCATTAGGGAGTTCCCAAGAGTTAGAAAGAATAAACTAAAGATGATGAACTATAAAGAATGCATCTAGACTATTAGACTACAAGTATTACACAAGCTATAAATATAATATTATGCCTGGACTTAATTTTAGCCCAAACATATTGTGCAAACAGGGAGCACAAGTTCCAGGTTTTTGTTGAAGCAGTTATCAATACAGTACACCAAATAATTAAACATTACAGTAATACATTATGAGGGTGTGATTACTTTATGATTAATGGTAATAATACATGCATTTAGCTTGGAAGGAAATAATTAATATGAGACATGGTAAGGGGAACAGAGAGAGAGAGAGAGAAATGAGATAGGAAGGGTGAGAACAAAAGAGTCAAAGGAAGACAAAGACACAGTAGGGGAAGGAGAGGAACCAATGGAAAAGTAAGGGAGTAAAGGACTTGGTGTGAGAGTGGAAGAGAGAGGAAGAGCAGGGTGAAAGGAAGAGGTGTAAGGAGGGAGGGAGGGAGGAAGAAAAGGAAGGAGAGAGAGAGAGGAATCAATAGAGCTGTGGGACGACTGAGACAAAGGGAGATGGACAAATGTTACTACTGTATACTGTACATTAATTATATTATCATTATCTATGTAAAACTGTCATTAGGCACAACTTTAACAATTGCAGAATTATATAGTAACTGAAAATGCTCCCAGGTTATCAAATTAAGAGGATGAGTTGTATATTATATCATGGAAAAGGATAAATTATTAGGGAGTTAGTCTTTCAGGTTATCAAATCCATTGTGCATGGGCACCATACTAAAGTTTAAAGTATTTAGACATGCACATATTCGTTACTAATATTCAATAAAATATTACATTAAAACATTCTGGTAACTTGATACTGGTTCTGTATCTATTTTAGGCTTGTCTAAGCACATGTATGAACAGAATACAGTACAGTACAGTACATATAAATGAGACCCTTAACCATACCTACAGTATGTGTGGTCTCAGTACATATTAACTACATCATAAAAATCCCCATCCCCATCTTAATCAAACCACACCCAACTTAAACCATAAACAAGCATGCCCGTACCTAAGGCTCGAGGGCCACGAAGCAGTTCCTCATCACGGGCAGGGTGGAACTCCTCCTCATCATCATCATAGTCCTCAAACTCATCAATTGGACATGAGGTAGATCTGTGATAAATGAAGAACAAAGCAAATACTGGATTAAAATTACTCAAATAAGCAGAAGTAATTAACCCAACCAGTTCATATGTACTGTATTATATTGCTGGTGTTGCACTCTTTCTTCAGAGGGAAAATAATTACTGTAGGATGTATTTTAGTACATGTACATAAACTCTCTCCATATATTGCCATGGAAGGGACCGCACGTTGAGGTACCTATGGTAAACTGATTATAAAAGATTACTCATTATATGCTTCAGTATTAATCTGTTTACAAAGTCCATGCACTGAATGTAGTAAACTTTACATATACTAGTATACTGTACCTTTTAAGGATTTTCATGCCAGAATATTTATCAATTATACAGACAAAGTGTACAATTCATATTTTTTACAAGGAACAAGCCATATACAGTACAGTATATTGATTTTAATCCACATACCAGTTCATGGCAGAAAAGTTCATATGCTACTGTATATGTTTAATGTGGTTATGCTTGCAGGAATTGTGGCTACTGTACTGTACTACAAATTATGCTTTACATGTTCATTATGTGTTTCTTGATATCAATATACATTAGGTAAATAAACAATGTCTTTCTCATTCTATATACAAAATTCCTTGCAAACATTTTTCATCCTGTTCTATCTCTCACTATTACTTTTACTTCATATACAAAATAAAAATACTATATAAAGAGCAAGAGAGAACCTCCACCAACACAAAACTCTGCAACACCACACTCCACCAACACACAGGCTTAATCAAGGACAAATCAGTGCTTCATTGTTCACTGGTGGATTAATCACGCCCCATCCCACCATAGCGGCCCAGGGAAGACCCGAGGGTGGCAGTGCAGTGAGATAAAAGACCAATTACTGCCAGGTTTGCTAATTACCAGCCTGGACTCTGGGTGAATATTGGTGCACTTTTTTTTACTATTTTGTTGACGGTGAAAAAAAAGAGTTCATATTAATGCTCCATTTTTCTGTTGGGATTTGGCTTAACAAAAATGTTAATTACAATCTTTGAAGACTAAAATATTAAGGGAGTTGTCCCCTGTTTATAAAGAAGGCTAGCATTAAATTCTACAATACAGTATTTACAAAAATAGTGCAGTATTCAGCCATGATGAAAACCGTTCGGGTACAGTATGTGTAAAACACAAACTGCCACTGTAAACTATTTTAAATAACATTATCTTCTTAATTAGCCTATGACTCTTGGGAAGGCACAACAATAACCTACTCTCATTAGACTACATAAAGGAGTGAAGCCGTGGAATGAAGTCTAGTCTGGGCTCCAAAGTACGTGAACATTGTGAAGCCAAGGCAGTTCATTTATCATTTTATACTGTACTGTATATTGTTTATTATTATCATTATCATTATTACTGTATCATTATTATTTTTTATTATCATTTTATTGTTATGTACTATTATCATTACTATTATTGTTATTGTCATTATAATAATAATAATAATAATTATTATTATTATTATTTTTATCATTATCATTGTTGTCATCATTATTGCTTTATTATTGTTAACACAAGAACACATAGTAATGAAATCAGTCACCCTCAAAAGCTTGCTTCATGCCAAGTTCTGTGAGCCACTAATCCTCTTGCCTAGAGAACTGGGGTGAAGTTGAGGATTCCATGTATACTACAATGCTCACTTTTTCCCACCCGCCACCATGTGCATTATACAAAATTTGAAAATCATCATCACTTTGGATTACTTCACTTAGATCATCTACTGTGTTGGTAAATTGTACCATATTCTAAATTATACATTTGGAAAGTTGAAGTTTATTATTTAAAAAAAATTGTGTTCTCATCGATACTTTCACACCATGAATATTTGTTATTACTGATTTAGAAAGTAAACATTTGATACAAACATATCCATCATCAGAGAAAGTGCATACAATATTTCTTCTGAAGTAGAAGAGACTGGGGTATTTAGTGCTACCCGTTCAAAGATTCCTCATAAATGGCATACTGCAAGTTTGTGTTTTTTCACCATAAAACAATCACACTCACCTTGACAGGCTGGGTGAAAAGGACTGAGGATAACAATGGAGGACAGAAGAGCTGTGAGCCACTTAGTTACTTTGGCATTACCAAACTGAATGCCATATGCCCAGAGGAAGAAGACAGCAGTACCGATGCTAACAGCACACAGGAACCAAGCCACCAGTACAGGCTCAACTTTCTTCGTCGCCCCTGAGGAGTGACAGATCAGTACCAGATTGGGGAAAGAAAGTTTGAGAGAAGGGAAGTAACTGTCTGAAGGAGCCTAAGTTTAGCTAGAACTATTGTACCAATGTCTACAATTAGTTTTGAGCTTCTATGTCAATTTAAGTATAATACAGGTATGAATTTGAAGAACAGTTAGACAGAGAACCTAAGGATGACTTACCACTTTGTTCTTATCCTTGTCCTTCTCCTGTTGTGCAATGAGCTCCTTTAAGGAAACAGTTGAATTGAGAGTCGTGGGTTTAGGATCCAGGGAGTAAGAGAAATTTCCGCTACCCTCTGACTCCACATCTGACTTCAACAACAACTGCATTAAAAAACAATACTTACCTTGATGTGGCTTCTTCCATGGCCAATCCCAAGATGGGATCATCTGATAATGAGTAATTCATCATTATGAAAGAATAAGTGTAACATAAATAAGAAGGGATTTTGTTTTACTTCAACTCGTAATTACATCACTATATTATAATGTTCCCATCATCATTAAAATAAAAAGGAGGTCTCCATTACATCTCACATCCACTTTTCTACTTTACTACAAATAGCTCCCACCATATATCATGGATTAACACTATACACTGCAACCATAACTAACATTCACTTGTCATCACATCACATATCAACATTGAAAGTTCCTATCATGTCTCTCTCCCACATGCTACAGAATTAGTGTACAAGTACAGTACTATACAGGACATGCCATACCTGCACTTTCTCGCTGCTTTCTGAGAGCTATCTGCAGCCTGGACTCCTTCACCTTACGAGGGCGGGACTTGCGGAAGAAGAAAACAATAGCAAAAGAAGGCGGGAACACGATGAGGTTGCTGATGAATCCAATACCCAGGGCCTGAGGGGAAATACTGACAGGACCCAGCCTCAGTCCCCCACCGGCACCATCTTCTGGAACCTGGGGAAGGAATACATTTGCTAAACTTCTTGTATCTAGTTTTATAACACAGAATTTCAGTGAATTTTTACTTTGAGATCCAACTGGGTGCTAAAATGTCCAAACATGAGTGAGGAAACCCTGCCAAATCTAGTACAGTGGTTTGAAAAATGTGTTACCACCAACCTTCTGGTAGAACATGGCATTGACCAGCATGGAAAGGTACAGGAGAGCCATGCAGGAGGAGAGGCGCTGTACTCGGGTGAAGCGAGAGCGAGGTGGCCTCAGGAATACACTGAACCACAGATGGTCATCAGCCATGCTCTTGTCCACTGAGTGGGTGAATACATGAGACAGATCTCTCAGCTGTTCTTCACCAGCTACAGCAACAAGCCTGTCAATCTGAGAAAAGCAAGTATGGTAGCCGAGATAAGGAACTAGTCAGTATTTAAGTATACAGTACATTACAGTTAGTCAAAAGATATTTACCTGCCTGAAGCAATAAAAATTATGCAATAAGATGTACTGTATATGGTCAAAAGATGAAAAAATATTGAAACATATTAATAAAATGTGGTCAAAGAATAGAAAGATAATTATGTGGTCAATAATTAGCAATTCATTTAATTCTCCATTCTCTGCTTACCAGTCCATCACCCTCCTCAACGGCCAACCACTGATTGCAGATAAATTGGAACTGCTCGCCGGTCTGTATGTCCCGCACCACCATGTACCCCAAGAACCAAGAGCTGCTCCAACCCTTTCCACCATTGTCATGCCAGATCCTTAGGTAGTGCAGTGGCCCCAGTGGTCTGTTGAGGTGATAAATTACAATATGTTTATAAAATATACCATAGTCACAATATTTCTTGGGAAGTTAGTTTTCTTCTTGAGAAATATACCGTACATATATAAATATATCTTAACACAAAGATTGAACAGGACATCCAAATGTGTTACAAGCATCCCACCATTTCTCTAAACACACACCTCCCAACCATCATAAGCCAATTAGAAAATCTTGCCATAGAACAGCTGAAAGAACTAAAATATAATGTCTTCAGAAAGCTGTCTAAAAATTTGTCAGGAGGCTGGAGGCTACCAATTCCTCCAATTTGTGCCAAGAAAAACATGCTCAATACAGTTTACATTGTCTGCTTTGTCACCCAATGTGGAGGAATCAGAAGTCTCTTACTTAACAAAAAAAATACAAAGCCTTTATAACTCCTGCCCTGTCTCCTAGTCGTCCTCACCTGCTGGTGGCCATGAGGTAGTGATCCACAGATCCCCTGGTCAGAAGTGGACGGGAGGTTTCAGCTTCATTGAGAGTCCGTACATCTGATTCCTCCCAATCTCCAGCAATCAGAAACTGAACCTGGAAGTGAGATATTTACAGGTTATACCAATCATCTTCTTAGGTGAAAAATTCTCTCATAACCTTACCACTAGTTATGGTAATACAGTGCTGTAAATGTAAATACAAAATTTGGGACACACATGACCACGAAAGAAATATTATAACAGACTTCAAAAAGTGAGGGATTTATAAAATTTGAGAAGAAAAGCTTAAATAATAGAACCTGAGATGAAACAAATCCTGCATCACTCAATAAAAGGGAAGAGAATTTGAGAGATTCAAGAAAGAGTATATACATATCCCATGATACCTATGACTACAGGGTATAACATGAAACTCTATAAAAAGAGAAGAACAGAACTTGTGACAAGACCTTGGACTTGGTGCCAGCATTGGGGATGTGACCAGTGTGTACAATGAGGACATATAGATACTGGTCACTGGGTTCGTTGTCAGCCAGGGGGATCACACCCACCTTCTCCACATCTCTTCGATCCTTGCAGAGAGAGAGACAATATAAACAATTCATATTGATTATATGGTATTCCTCTTTCTTAAAAGATTGGAATTTGTTATTACCAGTTATCCTCATTTGAAGAAAAAATGGGTTGTTATGAAGTAGTCATAGAAACCCTGGCAAGATTCACATTATCCTTGTATGCACCACCATATAATGTAACCCAAAAGACTCACCTTGATCCTAGCGTACACAAGGCCTATGAAGTACAAGGCAAGGGATATAATCAGCGTAAGATAGATGGTGAGGTTGTCCAAGAAGCCAGCATTAGCAAAGACATAGGAAAAGTCGATGGCATTGGGGGCAACAAAGAAACCGGAACCGAAGGAAGTGAGATGGTTGCAGGCACAAGTGGTTATGGTTGTATTGGCTCCCACAACCTGTAGGGATAAGGTTCATCATGGTTATCAAATATTAAAAAAATCTGGCACTAAATACTGTACAGTACTGTACTAAAGGGTGTTTCATGTCCTTACTTAAGTCCACATCATCACAATCATAAATACTGTATGATGATAGGGGAACACAAACTGGAAGAATATCTCTCTCAATAGTTAGTTGAAGAAAAGAACTTCAGTCACTATAATTTGCATTTAACAACTGAAAAATCAATTGGTGAAAATCTAATGTTTCTGGCAAACATGAAAATTGCATTCTATAGACTAAATAATATACTATAAGTCTTTTTTTCTAAGGAGATTTAAGCTATGAAGATAGACTGACAAATTTGGAATAATTTACAGGATGAAGTCGTGTACAGTATGAAGCTAGTTCTCAAAATTATATAAGTAAGAACATACATCATGTAGACAAAAGAGACTTGCAGGATTATCCTATACTTTACTGTACTGCATGCATTATGCTTAATTATGCTTAATTAACAATGCCAAAGGTATTCTTTCCTATACAGTAGTAGGCCATATACAAAGACATTTTCCCAGTTAGGCTAGCAGACAAACAAAATTGTTATTCTTTGTGTATTATAATGTTCTGCCACATTCTGCAATTTAAAATTATCCGTATATTTAATTCTCTTCTTCAAAGATATATATTCTATAACATATTCAAACCTTCATTGCTTAAAATTCCACTCTTATCACTGTTATACAAGTGAGTGTCACCATTAAGTTTTGCCTATCCTATAATATTTAATAAATATGTAATAAAGAAATATATTTATTTTTCAGTCCACTCCTCAGAAGTTTACTTACTCTGCATCCCTCACTACTCCAGCTTAGCGTCTCCTTGTTGAAGAAAAGGCAGGAGGACACAAAGGACGAGAAGGAGTAGCTCTCGTTGAAACCCGTGGCAAAGCTGTATATAAAGGTGCCGGGGGGAGGGTCCTCAAAGCAGGGATGCTCTTCTTGCTGGAGGGTGAATATGAAAGGGGTAACATGGAATATAAAATGTTTTAGTAAATTAGAGGGGAATGATTTGTACCACACATAAGAACACACAGACTCAGACTGAGCGTTCTACTGTAATTTCTTTATCCGAGTCTGTGTGTTCTTATGTGTGGTACAATGTGAAAGAACTGGTAGCAACATAAAAAATTTGGACATCTTACTGCTGTACAACTCAAGCAGAATTATTTAAACTTCCATCTTATAGAGTTAACTCCATCAATCTCCTCTTTGTGGGCCCTACACAGGAATAGTCTTAATTAAGATTGACAATGACCATGTTCTAGTACAATATAATGGTTACATGATATACTGTTCAATATTTACTTACCAAATACCGATGGAATATGTCCCGGTGGCCTCCCCTATTGTCTCAGAGTCCAGAAATAGCTCATAGAATCCTGTGTCTGGTGAGGGGAGAGAAGAGAATACCATTAATAATTACTTTTGGTACCATGCAGAAAATAGACCATTACGTATGACAAACACGGCAGATGAGAAGAATGAACAAAGTTTAAGCATACAGAAGCTGGATATCAGTAAAGAAGGAAAAAAGATTATAGCACCGTATAAGGAGATAATGGAGTTAGTGGCTTCTTTGCTAACACAACTTGGGATGGCATTAACTTTAGTTCTGAGTACAAGTACAGGAATTTTTCTGGTACCTAATACAATAATCCCATTGATGATTGTTTTTAAACAGAATTACATCTACTCTTTCAGACTAACATATTTTAAGTCCATTAAGAGAGGAATTTTTCTGGTACCTAATACAATAATCCCATTGATGATTGTTTTTAAACAGAATTACATCTACTCTTTCAGACTAACATATTTTAAGTCCATTAAGAGAAAGTCCATTGACAGAACAAGATATGTTGTGACTTCCTGTCCAGTTCCTGTCTGGTATCTTTCAAGTCAGGCAAGTTAGGAATCAGCAAATTAGTAAATTCCTACAAGTTACTAACATTCTTTTCAGCAATGCTTAATCAGTTTATTAGTGTCAATTATTAAAGAACTAGTAATAAAATAAGTTTGGAAAGCAATAGGAAGTACAGTACAAGATACAAACTTGGTTGAAAGAGCATAAAGGGATTAATACCGGAGAAAAAAATATTATTGAGAGAATTTTTGAAACGGTTCTACTGCATCTTCTGACCTCCAATTGAACTAAACTGAAAGTCTCCCACTATGTAGGCCTACTGTACTTACCAGGGTGATAGTTAAGTTCATTGAAATAGAGGAGATTTTCAGTGTGTTCAAGAGAACCATTGAGCTCCGAGGAAGACCAGGCCAGGACCCACTGGCTGGCATCACAAGGACTGACACTCCCAAGTTGGGTAGTGGCACTTCTACCTTGTGTATGCTCAGAGGCATTGTATTCGACACTCGTGGCTCTGGTGGAGAGGGAAATATGGTACTGTAGGAAACAATATAAGTGTACTGTATAGTAAAGGTATTGCACAATATTCTGGATTTTATTTTACATTTGGCTTTGGTCCTAGGCTTCAAGCACGTGCAAAGGATCTATGCCTATCTCTCCGTCTCATTTTATCTAAGTACAGTAAGTCTATTTTTCTATTGGCTTAAATACTTATAAATTTGTCAGTTTACATTTAATTATCTCTTTCTTTACAAGCCTGCTGATTAATACTGGGAGCTTTGGCAGAAAAGTATGTTGTTTTTGTTGTTGTTGATATTATTTATCTATGTATCCTCCTACTTACTCAGTTTTATTCTATCTACATATCTGTACAGTACAGAGGAAAGATATAAAGTACCTGTACAGTATATTCATGCCCATAAAAGCAATACCAATATATCGGTTCAGTTATCCTTCCATCTGTCTATCTATCCCCAACCAATGTAGGACTGATCAAATTGGATTTAAAATTGAAATGAACTTTTATACAGACATTTTAGAACAGCAATAATTTAAAATAAATTATTTAGGACAAAAAGGACTTATAATGAAGTCAGAACAGAATTTTTTTGAAAACAAAGTGTCAGACAGAAAGAAAATATAAAACAAGTGTAGAAAACTTTGAACCATAATACAGATGATGAAAACAACAGAAGTAATGTAAAACATAATTTACTGATTATCAAGATAACACTACTAGAAATGCAACAACTGGGCTTATCTGCCACCAGAAAAGGTATAAATGAGGGTTTGAAAACTCTACTCACCAACCACTTCCGGCTCTACACTCCAACCCTCGTCTCGGGGAATGTGTATGATGAAGTCTTTGGTAGCATTGTGAACAGGAAGGGGATGGGATGCAGCATCTACCAGACTAAGCTGCACTGTGGAAGAATCATCACCCAGGGACTCACGTTTAGCCATCTGTGGAAGATTTACTGAGGCAATATTAAAACTGTGGAAGTACAGTCCTATATTTAGTGTCTCAATAATATTCCTCCTGTACATCTCTTCTAGCTTGATTACCTAAACATAATGAAAGTGTAATGTAACACCTTTATGTGAATAATCAGCTGTTTCCTTTAACATAATACATTTATTAAATTGCCAAAGATTATTACAAACAAGGCCCCCAGTTTCAGTTACTGGTATTTTAGTGGCATTTCTTCGACAACAAAGCCTCACCTGGATCCCCACAGTGATGGACTTGTTGGTGAGGCAATCGTCAGGTTCGCTTACAATGGAGCAGTAGCTGGGGAACACATATGTTGCTCCACCCACACCCACCACACGACCATCCAACTCTCCAGCGTCAAAGAAACCTGATAGAGGGAAATGAACTTACGGTACTTAGTTGCCCTAGGGAGATCCTTTATGGGGTCTCTGCAGACTCCAAGAAGCTGGCAGCAGATAATGTTGATGCATGACAACATATAATTAACTACCTCATGGAAATAGCAGAAGTAAGTTCCATTTATTCTTTTTCAGGATCACTACATACTTAAATCCTCACTCCCAGGTAACCATATTTTGCCACACCCTTTGTCTCAGTTTGTAAGCATAATATTACAGTTATTTTATAAGTATCTGTATTCTGTTGCAAACATTGATATTTAACAATAAATGGTCTAAACTCACTCTATATATCAGCCAAATATATACAATGTTTTGGGTTGTGGATAAATCCTTAATCATATTACAATTCAACTTACCAACAGCCATATTGACCTTTCCCCCAGCTGGCTCCTCCCCCACCACAGCTGATGCCAGGAGGGACCCTTGTGCACCCAGTAGTGACTCCACCTGCACCAACACAACACATTACTTTATCATTTCTAATATTTAAGGTTAGATGGGAAAGGGTTTAGTTAACTACATAACATCATTCACAGTTTCTAAATAAAATTCCAGTGGAGAGTAGCAACCTCAGTATATTCTATACAGTCAAAACATACAAAGCTCCAATAGGTAAATGTTTGATACCACATTAATATATAACCAACACTTACCTTCTTATTGGCATCTTCATCTTCCTCTGAAGGTAAGTACTCTTCCTCCACCTCTTCCTCTTCTTCATCTTCAGTTTGGTTCCAAATTGACCTCCGCAACCTTCTCCTTGCCATTGCTACCATTTTTTCCGCCCTCTTTTCACTGGTGCCATTTCCTTTCTTCACATTTTTATTTACACCCTATGGGAGAAGAGCTTTATGAAGAGGATAAAAAGATGATTCAATAAAGAGAATGTGAGAAAAGGAAGCAGATTCAAAGAAAGAGTAATAGAGGTTTGTAAGTACAAAGAAACCTGGACCTATTCTTCCACAGCCACATCCTGTGGGGAAGTTTCTACAGGATGCAAGGTATTATAAAAACAATATCTCATGTATTCATTCTCATAACATAGTCCTGTAAAGAGAGGCTTGGAAGGGGTAGAGGATTGACTGAAATAACAAAAGTGTTGTGTATTGTATGTAAATATAAAGCAACAGAAGATTTTCTGGCATACTGTTCCCAGGATACAGCAAAGTGTTAGTGATATTTGACTGTTTGTTGAAGAGTATCAAACTATCACATCATTATGAAAACAATCATAATTACTATTCCCTTCCTTTCATCCCAACCTCATCCAGAGGTGATGCCTCTACCGGTAATTTATGAGTTGGCATTCATGATCTACATAAAATTATGGTATATTTAAGTATTTTTGGTTCAATAACTTGAAAACTAGAGACAATATCATAGAACATTTTAACTTTAGAATTCCTTTCATTATTATATGAAGTGAGGATAGTTCTTGGGACATTACGTATATGACACAATAAATAAACCTTTTAATACTTCTCTAAGGTAACAGTTGCTATATTTTTTCTCCAACAATTATCTGCCCTACAATGCATGATACAGTTTTGAGCAAGTGTACCGTAAGGAGACTAGCAGTGGTAGCCAGAGCCCCAGCAGCAAAGTCCTTCTGTTGAGCCAGAGGGGGGCAGTGCTGTCTGCTGCCCCAGCCAATGTCTTCAAGGCTGCCACAGCACCTTCCTGGCTCTCCTTAGGTAATGGGTCAGCGATGGAGCCCAGGATGTTGTTCACCTGCATCAAGGAAAGATTTCTTGAGCAGGTAATATGGTAACTTGATGTGGAAGGAATGAAGAGATAACTAGTCTTACTATTGTATGTATGTTCTTATTAAAACATAAACAGACATAGTACAGTATCTTCCTCCTGCAATATTTTCTTATCACAATAGAGTGTGGTCATACTATATCCCTTCCTCCTTATATACAGTAATACTGTTCCCATATTATCAAGAGTTGAGTGTCACCTATTTTCTTCTTCTGTCTTAAGGATCCACAATGGAATTAATGGAGTATGTACCTATAAGCAATGATACATTTTATGATCTTCCTATACCAGATTAAATAGTGATTACTATACTGTACCTGTAGGACTTCATCCATGGAGGTGATAGAGAACTTGTCCACAGAACTGAGCATGTCCTTGTTCTTTTCCTGGGTTGCTGATGATTCATCTTCTTCCTCCTCATCATTTGCTTTGTTATCTGATATGAAGAGAGGACTTCAGTTACTAAATCTCCATTGGTGGAAATTCTATTCAGTAATTATCTAATACCAAAATATTAACAAAAACACTGTAATGTCAATTACAAGTACAGTATTATAATAATTATTATACTGTAGTACCGGTAATCAGTTGTAGTATTAGTGCGTTGTGTAGTAAAGGACAAGATATTTGGGAGGGTGAAAGGTTTGGATCAAAATGGTGCATGGTAAAAATCACAAGGAGGAGATGCACACATAAGTTAGGGGAAAATTTGGGTCGGTGGAGCAACTTTGTTGTGGAGGGTAGTGCATAGTTTCCTGTCATTATATATGGTATGGAAGTGTGAATGAATGTGTGCAAATGGGAGAGTGACTGATATAAAGAGAGAGTGGACACATTCTCTGGTGCTCTTGCTTGAGGGAGGGAGCTCTCAAGAGTGGTCGTTTTGAGTTGATTTTGTCTTTTATATTCATAACTATTATTCCAGATATCCAGGGTCTTTTCTTACTTCCTTTCCCTCTTTTGTCTAACCTTCAGAATTTTCAGCTTCCGAGGGCAGAGTGATGCCCATGAGTGACTTCTCAGCAACATATCCACACGGGTCTGATCCCTTGCACTTACTGCCTTCAATAGTGTTTTCCTGTAAGAGAATGATTGTGTACATTATAAATAAACATAGGAGAATTTCAATATGGAAAGAGTAAGGGGTTAGGAAGGGATAAACATGGAGTGGAGTTCTATACATAATAGATTTTAGTTCATCCAGGACAACTAGAAAGTGATATTTAGGTTATTTTTCAAATGGAACAGAATAATGTCTCATTTGTTCATGTTCTGTAATGTTTTGTTCATTAATGTGATAAACTACTGAATATGAAATTAACTTTCAACTATGAATCTCCAAATTCTTGCAGAGTGTCTGTAGTATGATGATTAATGTGAAGGCATAATATTCAAAATATTTACATCTAAAACACTGATTACATGACACATAATACAGTATGAGGAATGATATGATAACTAAATTGTTCCATAGACTGTGTTCAGACATGTATTGCCTGATAATTGTCACTGTGTCCCTCCAATTTGAGAAGGGCTTGGCTTTACTTACCACTCAATCTGTATGAGTATAAAACCTTTGACATGGTTACAGTTGGCTCCACATTCTCATTACTTAATGTGAATGATTTTATTTGGATTTGTGTCACCATTTTTACCCACGAATGATCCTGCAAGTCAACTATTAGTTAGATGTTTGAGAAATGGAGTACATCAATATTATTATAAATCTGGAACACTAACCTGGTTTGATATTCTTTGAAGAGTTCCTGTGAGGGAAGAAGAGGAATGACAACAGCAGTCATGTACAAAGTTTCTGCTCCCAGCTGATCTGATACACCTGCCCACAGTGTTAGGTTGGCATAGGGCAATATCACCTTGGAACTGAATGTTAGAGTTACTTTTTCTCCTCGTTCAGTGGTGGCTGCAAGCAAGGACACAGTGTTTATCTTGATTGTTGCAAACATTGCTGCTACTACATACACATGCATGTACGTATGTATAAATGTAAATTACCAATATAAACAGACTTGAAGCATCAAAGCTAATGATGAGAACCAACATTAACACACAGACATAAACTAGAAAACAGATATAAAACAATTAGTGCATCATATATTTTGACAATAACTTACTGGTGAAAGAAAGGGATGGAGAAGAAGACTGATAACAAAATGGCAACAAAATTGAGAATAAAGAAGATTAAGTTAATCATTTGCTGATAAATGAAAAAAACATTAAAAATAATGTATTCCCTTACCAAAAAAGGAATACTTGGGTATTTCAAAACCCTCAGTAAGTGCAGTGACAATGAGGGTGGGTGGCTCTTCCCTTCCTACTCTCACCTCCACCTCAAAACTCCCCTCTTCCTCTTCCTCCTCCTCTTCATCCTTGTGTATGTCTTGCATCACCTCAGCAGTGCAGGTTCCTCCAACTGGTGCCTCATTGATCCTTATCCGCTGAAGAGCCAACCCTGTATCATAGAAAGTTGGTTTGATACACTCATCCTAACATGAAATAATATGAAATTGGAGTAAAGTATTATCAAGAGCAAATAATTTCTGATTTATGCAACCAAGGGCAAGTTTGTGAAAGTCATAGTAGTGAATTATGATAAAGAGATACATATATACATATTATTCATGTGAGGCACCAATTATGAAATACTGGTTTTATCATCAACTTTATCACCAACATTTCTTTCTCTCCTTCATCACTCATCCTCTGCCCTATCTGAGTTATTGTATACTCACCCTCAGATGTTTCTCCGGGCCGTGTGGCTGTCACTTGGACATCAAATGTACGGAACTGAGAGCCAAACTTGACCCAGAAATCATCCAGGAGAGCCAACTTCCGTTGATTCAATCCTGGCAAATGTGAAAAATACAACAGTTAATTTTATCTTTCTTACTAATGAAAGAAAGGGATGGAGAGGAAGACTGATGGACAGTTCCTTCATACTCAAATTTTTTTACTACAGTACTTTAATCAACTTACCTCTACTCTATTCTTTAAAATTACTATCTCCTCTTCTTCAATGACACACAACTTCATCTTTCCTCTCCTCACATTATTTTTGGTGCTTCTTTCTCTCACAACCTCTCCTGGAGTGATCACATTGCTTCTCTAGCTAAAACTGCCTCAAAGGTGTTTGGTGTGCTGCACAATTTCCATGAATTTTGTAAATCCACACAGCTGCTGTCTTTGTAAAGGGGTCTCATCCAACCAGTATGGAGTACAGTACAGCTTTGATATATGGGAGTATCAAATCCCTTTTGTCTCATTAATTCTCCCCATCATACTGACACTTCACCACAAAGTTGCACAATTCTCTCTCTCTTCTATCATTTTTACTGGACATTCTAAATTCATTCAAGTACACAACTGGTTATACCTAACTCTGAAATACTCTCCCTTCATCCATCTTTCCTCAACAATATGAGTTGTCCTCCTTCAAATGTAATGTGTATTGGCATTTTAAAAGAACTATTGTTTGATGACTTTAGACCTCCCTCACTCTATTTTAACTTTGGAAGTAAGAACATTAGGTGAGCTCCTTTCCTTTATTCCTCACCTTTCTCAGTAAAGCACTGTAGAGACAAAAAAATGCACTTTACACACCTATAGCCACATCCATCACATCAAGGGGCTGAATCAGGGACCCGGCCACACCTGCCACATTCAAAGGTACCTTCCCACAGCCATCCTCTCCCACAGCTTCTTCTCCAGCCTAAAGCAAAGAAGGGAGATCAAGAAGATATTTTTTAAATATAAAATTGCAACATCCAGTAAGACTATTATGGAGGTCATATTAGGATTCAAAACTGATATTGAAAGCTAGAATAATAATTGATGCCACAATTATATCACTCATAAACAGATGCCGAGATAAAAGAGGGGTCCTACAATCCATAACATTTATGCAACCCTCCATCACCACACAAATTTTCTTCTAATCAAATCTGACACACAGGCCTCTCACAATCACAATCACACATGTCTCCCTCTCATTTTCACCATGCACTCCCCCCTCCCAAATCATTCGTACGGCTCTTCCACCACCTCCACCACACAGTCCTCCTTCTCACCATCCATCCATCCATCCATCCATCCATCCATGCATCCATCCATCCATCCATCCATCCATCTATCCATCCTTCCATCCATCCATCCATCCATCCATCCATCCATCCATCCATCCATCCATCCATCCATCCATCCATCCATCCATCCATCCATCCATCCATCCATCCATCCATCCATCCATTCATTCATTCATTCCTCCACAACACAGCCACTCTCCAGAATCAGCTTTTGTGGATTGACAAGCTGAGCGCCTTCCACCTGCCGACAGATCCAAGGGGGTGAGCAGGCTGACGTCACCCTCCACCACCTCCACTTCCACTCCTGTCCCACTAGTACGCCCGTCCTTGCTCCTTGTCTAGAGGAGTGACAAAAGAAGTTGTGTAATGCTAAAACTAGAGTATTTAATTAACTGATTTTATCTTTCCTCTGTATGTTTTTAATTATCAACTTAGCTTCCCAAAACTGGTTAAGTTAAGGCAAATTAGTATTTCATTCCTCTCCATCATTATGTCAACTATAGCCCCCTTCTTTTGAAATTCAGTAAATTATTGTACAGTATTTTTTCCTTACATATTACATAGGGGACTATTCTAATCCATGAAGTATTATAATAAAAGATAGACACTTTGCTATTGTGTTGTTTAACAGCTAACATTTTATACATAACCCGTGGTGAAAATACCCTGACCTTCTTATACTCCTTCTTTAGCAAATGCTTCATGCACATAGAAAATATTCAACTACCCTTCATTGCATCCAATACTCATCTCTACACACTGTAAATGAGGCTATAAAAACAAAGCTTGTGAACAAATTCAAGTAAGAGGCAACCATGAGCCTAGGTGTTTAAGTATAGGGAGCATATGTGTGTGTTAGCCAGAGCCTACAGTTGAGTAAATAAAGTAAATTAACTAGGCTGAATAGGTTAATGCCATTTCTGAAATTTAGAATAAATAAAGGTATAAATATAACTATGACATTTGACACTTTAAATTACATACCCATACCGTATTACTAATGATGTAAGGTTTTAAAAACAATTACTTACAGCAACTTCAATCTTGTATGTAATGTAAGGAGTCCTGAAGAGGTTGACACTAATGCTGAAGTTAGGGCTAGCATTAGACATCATGCCTGGTCCCTGTCCCCAACACCCTCCTCCCTCGCCATACTCCTCCCTGCTGGTTGGTGGATCTGAGGTGACCTTCTCACCCTCTGATGGCAGCTCCTCCCCCTCAGTTACTGCTATTCATCTGTAACTTTCTCTCTCTCTCTCTCTCTCTCTCTCTCTCTCTCTCTCTCTCTCTCTCTCTCTCTCTGTCTGTGTGTGTGTGTGTGTGTGTGTGTGTGTGTGTGTGTGTGTGTGTGTGTGTGTGTGTGTGTGTGTGTGTGTGTGTGTGTGTGTGTGGTCCCATGTTGTATAATAGACATCTTCTCGGCATTGCCAGGTGAAGGACACCAGCTGCACAAGGAAGGGATACATTAAATGAATGATCAATTAAAAAACAAAACAAAAAACACTAATACCTGCAGTGGAACAACAAGCATGATCATATAAGGATTTGACCAACAGTAGTGCCAATTAACCAAGGTAAGTATTTAGCACAAATGGAGGTCAAAGATATGCAATTTGTAATGACATACCGGTACCTTAAGACATATTGTGAGTATAAAGCAGCATTATAATTGTCAGCCCAAGTCCTTTAGTTATGTAAAGAAAACTTTGTGACACATTCAATATATCAAAATCAGCTGGAAATTACTTTAACAGATAAAATACAGTAGTACAATGCAGTACTACAAAATTAATAAAACTGGTAATGGTTTGTTAACATACTAGATAAATCTTAATTGTTTTTAATAAAATTTCATAGTATTCTTAGACATCAACTTGAAAATGATATATGTACTATATAATATAGACAAGCATGTTAATTTAGAAAAAAAAAACTTTAAAATACTGTATTAACACTCAATAATACATTTACTACTCCTACAGCTGACAGCATAAATTGGCGTCCATCTCGTGTACTTAATAATGCTAATATGACCAGATAGTTGCATTCTGAACTAACAACATGTGTGATTTATCATATGTGAAGTATATGTCATCTCTACATTCAAATTGTGTTACAACATCAATACAGCTCATACATACTGTAGGTGTAAATGAAGTGAACTTATGCTGCCGACTGTACATACCATTCAGAGTTTTTCAAAATCTGAATGGCAATGTTTCATAGGTGAAGGCCAAAATTCCATTACAACAATTAACACCAACAAAGCTGACAAGACTCACAGGGATTTCTGGGTAGTCGGGATCAAAAGAAAAGTGGCCAGGGTTGAGGTTGAGAGTATCCTGGGAGCTCCCCCCTTCACTGCTACCACCACAAGATCACTTTTTCCCACATTTACCCCCGATTCACCAGTTATGGTTTCCCAAACCAACACTCCATCCTCATCTGTGAAAAGTGAATATGAAAAGGAAATCCATCTAGTGAGGTAGTATGCTTGATAGTACAGGTATGCCATAAACTCCGATAGTTAAACATCATTAAATATCCTACTTCCATTAGATTTACTATTACCAGTAATATCACAGAAACTTATTGATTATTGATACTACATGACCATGAAGCCATTACAGTATTAATTTCAACTCGGAGATATGTTTTGTTCTTAGTTTGAATGGGAAGCACAAACTTATTGCAGTATCCTGAATAACAATTCAGCTTCCTTTATGCAAAAGAGAGTGGAAGATTTACAGCTTTATGTACAGGTGAATACACATAAATGAGAGACAGATGTATTCCTTATACTGTAATCAACACTTCCCTAAGAGTTAGGAGCCATGTTTCAACAAATCATTACAAATCAATGACATTGGTTATAAAAAGTTATAGCTTCAGAAAATCAGAAGTGATTACTCATGTAACACTACCTGTGAGTAATACTACTCTGTATTATCGTTAATATTTTAACATCAAGTGTCGAATAATATAATTGCTGGAATATGTTTTTTAATGCAAGAAAACTAAATAGTTTATGGTAAGTGAACATGAACAAAATAATTTTTAACTATCTTTTAATATATTTAATGACAATCAAGTGATGTCAATCAAAATGTCAAAATTGGAAGTCTCACTTGTCATAGATACATTGTAGATGACTGTCACACTATACAGTCCATAGTGGAGTGTGTGTGGAGGCAGGTACAGCGTTCCTTTAGTTGTGTCCACAGTCTCTGGCAGCTTCACCACCTCAGTATCATTGATATTGAAGGAATATACAGTACAAGTTCAGCTGAATATTTAGTTATCAAACAGCCAGTCATATAGACACACCCACCACTCCTGACACACCCACCACTCCTGACACACCCACCACTCCTGACACACCCACCACTCCTGACACACCCACCACTCCTGACACACCCACCACTCCTGACACACCCACCACTCCTGACACACCCACCACTCCTGACACACCCACCACTCCTGACACACCCACCACTCCTGACACACCCACCACTCCTGACACACCCACCACTCCTGACACACCCACCACTCCTGACACACCCACCACTCCTGACACACCCACCACTCCTCATCACTGGAAGAGAGTTGCCGAGGAATTCAACATGGTGGAATTTTCCTAATTGTCTCGGTAGGTTTGATTATAAATGTTCAAATTCATGGTAATATTCCTTCTCTTTTAGCTGGCTTTTTTTTTCTGTAATTCAGAGATTTCCATTACTAGTGATGATGAAAGAGTAATTCTTTGAGTAAGTAATGTAGTTTATGTCTAGTAACAATCTTTTATCAAACCATCTGCTGTGTAATAAACCCATTAAGAAATGTAAGTAAACCAATTTAGGTTCTTAAATATAGGAGAATTTTATGCCACCATTAAACTTCTTATAGTTCACTCAATCACTTTCAATTCCCATACCAATTTTCTCTATTTATGTCCTATTCTTTTAAATTATTATTTTAATACTTGTGCTGCTCTATGTGTGACCAGCCTCTAAAACAGTTCAAACCTATTGTACACCTTGGAATAATCATTGATTTTTACCCTGCTTCCCTTACCAATTGTGCCCTTTTCTCAAAGCATTATCTGTAACCAGAGTTAACTTGTGAATGGTACTAGTGCTAAGCTAAACAACTAATAGTTACTTTCTTAAACCCAGGTGTAATAGATGGCAAACACATCATGATTCAAAAGTCAGCCTTAACGGGATATACCTACTTCAACTATAAGAGGGACTACCTGATGCAGAGTGAGGCATGTGTGGATTTGGGGAGGAGGCTGTTAAAGGTGCGTGGTGTAAATGTGCCTTTGCTCCCGATGGATGCCGGGGAGAAGGGTGAAAACTGTGTGCAGTGCAAGCTATCGGGTAAGGAGCGGCTACCCGAAGGTCATGAGAATGAGAAGTCTGCTGATGTGGGACCGCTGCCTGAGCACTTGTGGGACCTAGCAAAGAGGAGCACATCCTGCTTGACAGAGGAGCAGGCCAAGAAGACGCTTAAAGCTCTAGCACAGTATGCAGACGTTTTTAGCCGAGGAGATATGGACTTGGGCCGCACGGCATTGGTGAAACACAGTGTGAACACTGGGAACAGCTCCCCTGTCAAGCAGGCACCTCGGAGGGTTGCGCCAGCCAAGCGGGAGGAGATGCAGCAGGCTGTCGAGTCGATGGCAGCACTGGGGTTGATTGAACGGTCAGACAGTCCATGGTCGTCACCCGTAGTCCTGGTAGAAAAGAAAGACGGTACAAAATGCTTTTGTGTGGACTACAGAGCGCTGAATGGGGTGACTGTCAAGGATTCTTACCCCTTGCCCAGGATAGATGACACCCTGGATGCACTGACAGGAGCTGAGTGGTTCTCTACACTGGACCTGAAGTCCGGATATCATCAGGTAGAAATGGAAGAGGAGGATAAGAAGAAGACAGCCTTCACTTTTGGTCAGGGGCTGTGGCACTTTAATGTAATGCCCTTTGGTCTCTGCACCTCCTGTGGGAACCGGTTCATTTGTGTGATAATGGACTACTTCACCAAGTGGCCAGAGGCTTATGCCCTTCCAAATCATGAAGCAGGGACAGTGGCAGAGGTATTGGTGGACCAGTTCTTCACCAGGTTTGGAGTGCCCAGGGAGTTACACTCAGACCAGGGTCGGGAGTTTGAGTCCCGAGTTTTTCACGAGTGTTGTGAGCTGTTGGGCATTCATAAGACCCGAACAACGCCTCTGCGGCCGCAGTCAGATGGTATGGTGGAGAGGTTCAATTGCACCCTTGCTGATGAACTGGCCAAGTACTGTGACGAGAGCCAGCGAGACTGGGACATCAAGCTGCCTGTGCTTCTCATGGCCTACAGGTCAGGCGTACATGAAGCCACCGGGTACACTCCGGCTTGTCTCATGCTGGGGAGAGAGCTGCGCCTGCCAGTAGATCTGGCCACCGGTCCACCGCCTGATGAGGAGCTCCCCACAGTGACTACGGGCTATGCGACTGCACTGCAAGAGAGGCTTGACAAGGCCGGGAGGCAGGTACGCAGCAACCTACAGCTGGTGGGCCAGGCCATGAGGCAACGTTACAACCAACGAGTGAGGGAAGCCAGATATGCAGTGGGGGATCGAGTTTGGCTCTACAACCCTCGTCGGAAGAGAGGCCTGTCACCAAAACTGCAAAGTTCGTGGGAGGGGCCGTACCATGTGCAAGAGGTGATGTCGGATGTTACCTACAGGATTCGGCGGGGCCAAAATCGCTCTAGGGTGGTCCACGTTGACCGGTTGTGGCGGTACTTCGGGCCAGGGCATTACTCCTGGGGTAACGGTCAGGGTGGAGAGACTGTGGAAAGTGGTGAAGATGTAGAGGAGGAAGAAGAAACTCCAGACGAGGAAGAGGTGGAAATGTGGGAAAATGGGGCGATACAGGTTGGTGACTCGCCCGATCCAGAGCAGAGACCTTGCCGCAACAGGAGGAGGCCTGGGTGGTTAGCAGATTTTGTTGTGGAGGATGAAGACTGAATTTAGTTTGTAAAATGTTAGGGTGCCATTCCATTATTATTTCTCATTTTTTTTTTTTTTTTATATTGTGAATCTTTAACCAAGTTTGTGCATAGACAGTCGGGTCGACTGCTTTGAGGGGAGGGGGTAGTGTTACGATTTAGGTTTAATTTGGGTAAATTTAGGCATGCATGGATAAAGAGTTGGTCAGGAGGAGAAAGGGGTTGGCAACACTGGTGAGAAGACGGGGGACTTTTGGTGTGTGTGTTTGTGCCTGGAACTTTGATATATGTGTGCCAGATTTGTGAGTGTTGTGAGGGAATATAACCTGTTTAGGGAGGTGCCTGTTAGCCTAACTGTAGACTGGCAACCCTTGTAAGGTGAGATTAGTGAGAAAAATAAACTTATGTGAAACTACCCCAGTGTGTTGTTGTTGTTGTTGTCCCTTCCCCCACCTCTTACACCTCGCCTATATACTCCGGCACGCCGAACTCCTAGTTTGTATAAGTCCTGCTGGTACCCAAGTGGTCCTGGGGTGAGTGGGCAGTGTAACAATTATAAACATAATAATTATTTGAAAATCCAAAAAAAAAAGCCTAAAATTGATTTTAATGCTGAAAACAAACGTGAATTTAATTACAAACACCAATACACACAAACAAACACACTCACCGCGCTCAGTTCCTGGTTGTTGAATCCATACGGGAGGAGATACAAACGGATGGGGCTGAGCAGCATCAAAACAAACGGGAAACACAGGACGACTGGTGATTGTTTCACGACCCAAAGTATTATTAACATTATCAGTTGAATTCCCGTGAAGCTGTGCATTTTCCAAGTTCGCACCTGAAAAAATTGGAAAAAATTAATAAAGATTGTGTATGTAAAAAAAAAAAAATATGTTTGAATGTATATATAGAAATGTTTTTTGTGGCATGTTCGTGTATATAAACCCATAAATTTGATATACATTTTTTATTTCCTATGTGTGTGTGTGTGTGTGTGTGTATGTGAAAAAAAAAATGTTTGAAAGTATATATAGAAATTTGTTTTGTGACCTATACATTTATATAAACCTATGAATTGTACATACATTTTTTATTTTCTGTGTATGTATGTGTGTGTGTGTATGTGAAAAAAAAAAATACATTTGAATGTATATATAGAAATTTGTTTTGTGATGTATACAATCATATAAACCTATAAATTTGATATACATTTTTTATTTTCTGTGTATGTAAAAAAAAAAAAAAAATACATTTGAATGTATATATAGAAATTTGTTTTGTGATGTGTATTTTCATATAAACTTATGAATTTGATATACATTTTTTATTTTCTGTGTATGTAAAAAAAAAAAAAAATTGTTTGAAAGTATATATAGAAATTTGTTTTGTGATGTGTAGTTTCATATAAACCTATAAATTTGATATATATTTTCTACTCCCTATGTATGTATGTATGTGTGTATAGATATAAAACAAAATTATTAATATATATATTTTTTTGTACTTGAATGTATATATAGAAATTTGTTTTATGACCTATACAATCATATAAACCTATGAATTTGACATAAATTTTTAATTCCCTGTGTGTGTGTATGTATGCATGTGTGTGCAAAAAAAAAAGAAAATTGTGTTTGAAAGTATATATAGAAATGTGTTTCGTGATGTGTACATTCATATAAACATATAAATATTATACACATTTTTAATTCTGTGTGTATGTATGTGTGTGCCAAAAAAAAAAAAAAATGTGTTTGAATGTATATATAGAAATGTGTTTCGTGATGTGTACATTCATATAAACATATAAATATTATAAACATTTTTGAAAATTAGCTTACCTTTTTTACATAGTGAACATTGGGGTGATGTTTAACAGACATCAGTACCAGTATAAACCTCTCTAGGAATTGTATACCAGCGGTGGATGATACACCCATATACAGAAATATACCCTATAATACAGCCTTGGGGACCAGGTTTAATACACACCCTAATAATACACTCAGTATGGACACCACGATGCCACTCAGACGCTGTTCTGTTGGGAAAAAACGGAAAAAAACACCGATTAGAAAAAAAACGGGAAAAAAACACCGATTTGAAAAAAAAACGGGGAAAAACACCGATTTGAAATTAATGTTTACATAAAAATGGATAAAACGGTGATTTGTTAGAAAATTTAGGAAAAAAACATTGATGATTTTTTAAAAATATGTTAAAAAAAAACACCGATTTGTTAGAATATGTAGAAAAAAAACACCGATTTGTTAGAAAATTTAGGAAAAACACCGATTAGAATATAATGTATTAAAAAAACACCATTAATTAAATACTGTATGTAAATACGTAGGTAAAAAACACCGATTTGTTAGAAAATTTGGGAAAAACGGTGATTCATTTGAAAATGTGTAGATAAAAACACGGATATTAAATAAAAATGTATCCATAGTATTTGGCATGGTAGTAGTCATGAACTCCATAGTATCCATAGTATCCATGGTAGTAGTAGTATTTATATCTGCTAATACTGGCCTGTAATAATAATAATAATATATATAATAATAATAATAATATATATAATAATAATAATAATAATAATAATAATAATAATAATAATAATAATAATAATAATAATATATATATTAATAATATATAGTAATGATAATAGTATTTATATTAATATTTATAATAGTAATAGTAATAATTGTATTTTTATTAATATTTATAATAATAATATCTATAGTAATATCTATAGTAATGATAATAATAATAATATCTATAGTAATGATAATAATAATAATTGTAATTATATTAATATTTATAATAGTAATAGTAATAATTGTATTTATATTAATAATAATAATAATAATATCTATAGTAATAATAATAAAGATATATATTTTAGAGAGAGAGAAAGTGTGTGTGTGTATGTACATGTATGTTTTTTTAATCTGTGTGTGTGTGTGTGTGTGTATAGATATTAATTTTTAATGTGTGTGTGTGTGTGTGTGTGTGTGTGTGTGTGTGTGTGTGTGTGTGTGTGTGTGTGTGTGTGTGTGTGTGTGTGTGTGTGTGTGTGTGTGTGTGTGTGTGTGTGTAATAATAATAATACTTACATTATTACATATTCACTAATTAATGGATGTGTTTGGAAAATCGCAATCAATTTTACAAACGACTCGTATATGAAAATCAAACACACAAGCGTCGAAAATATTTCTTCGGTAAAACGTGTGAATTTCTTGACGATGGCGACGGCCTCAAACGCGGCCACCAGCAATCCAAACACCGTCATCCAAACACCGATCCAAACGCGCAGGCTCAGGAAGTCCAGCTCGTAGGTTTTGGCGAACTGTGCAAACGGGGAAAACAAACGTGTTAAAAAACAAACACGTGTTTGTTAAAAAACAAACGGGAAAAAAACACATGTGATTTAAATATTTGTATAAAAAAACACATGATTTTAAAATATTTGTAAATAAAACGTGCATGTTAAAAACAAATGTGGGAAAAAAACATATGATTTAAAAATATGTAAAATAAAAAACATGTGATTTAAAAATATAAAAAAAAACATGGCATTTTTAAACATGAAAAAAAAAAACGTTATTTAAAATGTAAAACAAACATGTGAATTAAAAACATGTAAATTTAAATTAAATATATGTATTATAAAAAAAAACACACACACACATATACATACAGAAAAACATACATACACACACACACACATAATACATAAAAAAAAACATACACACGCAGAATCATACTTAAACACACACACACACACACACACAAATGTAAAAAAACTACACACACACACACACACACACACACACACACACACACACACACAGTCAGGGTAAAACACACAAATACACATACAAACATACACAAACACATAAACTTACGTGATACAGTGATACACATACATAGATACAAACAGAGAAAAACATACATACATACATACATACACATAGAAATACACACAGACAGACAGACAGACAGAAAAAAAAAAAAAAACACAGATTTAAAAAAAAAAAAAAAACAGAAAAAACCACTCACGTGGTACAAACTCATGTGGAATATGATGAGAGGTCCTGTGGCTCCGACATTGAGTAAGGGCTGACAAGCGAATAGTGCAAATAGTAGACCATTCACACAGGATATTAACAGTGTCTCCCCTACGCCTATCAGGTTGTCCATCTGGTCTCCTGTAATGACACACATATAGTCGGGTGAAAATAATAGGTAAAATCTGTTTGTGTGTGTCGGAGAAATTTTTGATTTTTTTTTTTATTATTTTTTTAATTTTTTGACACACATACAGGGGTGATTACAATAGTCTAAATACATACATATGTGCGTAATTTATCCCTCTATCACACACACACACAGTCATCATAGTGGGGTGAAAGCAATACCCTAGATATATCTACATGTGCATAAATTTATGTGCTAAAAACAACTTCTAAGATTTTTTTTTTTAATTATCATGATTTTTTTTTTTTTCGCAAGGCTTCGTGTGTGTGTACCGTGAAACACACACACACACGCTTGGTCTCAAAAAATAGCCAATAAAATTCTCTATCTTACCATACATACCAAACACACACAGACTCAAACAAACACACACAATAATAGTAGTAATAATAATAATAATAGTAGTAATAATAATAATAATAGTAGTAATAATAATAATAATAGTAGTAATAATAATAATAATAGTAGTAATAATAATAATAATAGTAGTAATAATAATAATAATAGTAGTAATAATAATAATAATAGTAGTAATAATAATAATAGTAGTAATAATAATAATAATAGTAGTAATAATAATAATAGTAGTAATAATAATAATAATAGTAGTAATAATAATAATAATAGTAGTAATAATAATAATAATGGTTATATTTACTGAATGTGTGTGTGTGTGTGTGTAATAGGTATGTATGTATGTATACGTGTGTGTGTAGAGCCTACCTGTTGATTACCTATGTGTATATGTATATGTATATATGTATATGTATGTGTGTATATATAAACTTTAATAAACTCACCATCTTCCTCAAATTCTCTGAAAAATAAATAAAATAAACCATATTTCAATAAACAAACATATAAACATACATATTATTTACGGTATTATCAGGTATACATATAATAATTAAGGTAATATTTATATAGAAGTTAAATAAAGTACTAATTTAATAATAAACATGAATTAATCAGCAATGTTATTTAATATCGTAATATTTCAATAACTATACAATAATAAATTACTAATTCATTATATAATAATAATAATAATATTCTCAAGATGTCTATAGCGTTAGAAATATTGTTCATTATTCATAAAGTGTCAAAAAATGGACGCAAAAAATAGGATTAAAATTTCTCACCTCCAATATTTTGTTTTGTCAGCAAAGTGTTGCCAGATGCAGTGTTGCCAGATCCCCTTGACCACAAACCCCAACAACAACAATATCAGAATTTACCTTATTTATTACCTCAATCATTTTTTTCTGATTACTCTTGAAAATAATAATGGACGTTTATTTTGGTATTTTTACATCTACTATCTTTATATAATTTCTCAGACATGTGCTCTTCAAAATTCATTTAAAACAGATACATTTTCCTGCCTTTGTTGGTAACACTGGTGAAGTATAGACGCCGTAATGTTATTGTTGGCAAAGTATAAGTACCGGAATTCTGTGGTATCGGAATTTTTATACTTCCCTTAAAAACAAAATAACATCGTCTATAAAGGATTAAATCCCTTATAATCCTATCAATAAGTATATTATAAAATGTGTTAATTAAAATAATGCAGTAATGATAGGTAGAAGCGAAATAATAATTATATAATAATAATAATAATAATAATGTGTTAGTAAATTATATTCCTTTCAATGCCTTCCATTTTTTTTCCATTTTATTTTGTAATGGGATTATTATTATCTACAAAGAGATAAATAATTTAATTAAAACATTCTTTGAAACATAGATAATATTATATTTATTTTTGACACATGATATTCCATTACAGAAACCTGATATAGATATGTATAGATATGTATAGATATGTATAGATATGTATATGTTGGTATAGCTATATTACATCATCACATTAATTAAACATTAATTTAAATCAATATTGTAAATAACATTCACTCACATTAATAAATTATAGTTTTAGGTATGTAATGTACAGCCAATAATAATAATAATAATAATAATAATAATAATAATAATAATAATAATAATAAATAAAATAAAGAAGTCTGTGTTAATATTATTCCCTTTTTTACAATGGCTAGAGATTTTTTTCCCTACCTTTCCTCCTTCTTTCCTCC
>JAWZYT010000453.1:0-7500 GCA_034508575.1 Petrolisthes manimaculis
GATCTTGTAAGCAAAGGTATTGTGAGAAGTGAAAAATGTTCTCAGTGAAGACAGGGAAAGTGAAAAGAAGACCAATATTAATAAGGCAATTTATAGTGATGGCAATTTTGGAGCAACAGATTCCTCCAAACTTTTCTAAGGCACAAGATACCTAAATATAGTTGATTTTGGTCTGTTTCCTGCAGAGTTCGGAGCAATCGTTGGCCTCCAGTGTATCAAAATTATATCAACCCCTTAAGGACTCTGTGATCGTATGTAAAACTGTGGAGGCTTCTGATTCCTCCTGACTATGCCACGAAACAAACTCCTTCCATATAGGTGGTGTTTCGTGGCAATATTTGAAGGACTCGTTTACCTCCAATTTTCTGACTACATCACCGGGTCCCTTAAACCAAACTTTGCCTCGACAACACCAGAGCTTCTGTTGCAAGTATCTTTTTTTTACTTGTATAAAATTAATAATATTGTGTTTCTGAACATGGCGTCACGAGGCCTTTGATAACGTGTCGTCTTTAGATGTTATTTATAGGCTCTCCATCAGCCCCTTTGGTACTCTCTCTCTCTCTCTCTCTCTCTCTCTCTCTCTCTCTCTCTCTCTCTCTCTCTCTCTCTCTCTCTCTTTTACCTTGTTCCATTTTCCTGTCCCCATTCACTCTCCTCTTCTCCTCCTCCTCCTCCTCCACTCCACGTCATGACATCCACTCCACCCTCCTCGTTAGTATGACCCTCCAGCCCTTACTCACTCCCTCACTCACTCAGTCCCTCACTCACTCACTCACTCACTCACTCACTCACTCACTCACTCACTCACTCTCACACGTTTACACATATACACTCACTCCATACACTCCATACACGTTTACACACACACACACATACACACACACACACACACACACACACACACACACACACACACACACACACACAAGGTAGATTACAAATACTACAAATCATAATATCCTCACCCCGTAAAGGGAAGTATTGCCTGCAGTGATGTGGGCAGCCTTTAAGGGTTTTGACGTCCCTTCGGCCCCATGCAGCCAATCCTTTCCAGATCTTCAACTATCCCTCCGTTCCTTCTCTTTCCTTCGTACTTGCTGTCCATCTTTCCATCATTTTTCCCACTAGTGAGGGACTGGTTTCACAAGAGAGTATTATCATGTATTTTATTAGTATGTAGAGTATTATTAGTATGTATTATAGGGGAATTGGAGTCTACGTGGCCTACAAAACAATGCAGCAAGACATATCCCCTCCATGTACATATAGTATACTAACATATGGAAGTCTGTTTTGTAGCCTAGCATGGAGGAGGAGTCATGAAGTACTTCTCCAATATCGCCCACAAGATACGAATACTTAGCGTTATTTTTTAAGACACCAGCAATTTTCGCTCAACCTACAGTACAGTACATATTTAGCTTAAAAATATAAACATCTTCCTCTGCTGCTATCGCTACTCACTCACTCACTCGACGCAACGCAAAATAACGCCGGAGCCCCCCCCCCAAAAAAAAAAAAAAGATTAGCACATTAACAAGGCGGATTGCATTAATAAAGCAGCTGTGTGCTTGTTGTACTGTACTCCACGCCATACTGCACCTCCGGAGTTCGTGGTTTTAACCTGCTAATTTCACTGATACACGTGTTGGAAAGGGGAGGTTGTCGTGTTTTCGGGGAAGGAGTATTCAATTTTTTTTTTTTTTTTTTTTTTTTTTTTTTTTTTTTTTTTTTTTTGTGAGAGAGGGGGTTGTGGTTTGGTGAGTAAAGTTTTTGTGTCAGTGTGTTCGTTTTTGCTTGTGGTGTTGTGAAGAAGGAATGTGTTGCTGCGGAGTTTTCTGGTGTTTTGATGAAAGATAGTGATGTAGTGGTATTTTTTTTTTTATACCGACCCGAAGGGGGAGGTATATTGTTTTCGGTGCTGGATATTTATTTATTTATTTATTTATTTATCTGTTCGTGTGTCTGTTAAAAGTCTAGCGTCCACATTTTTAGCCGTATGAAGTTTCATTTTTTTTTCTATTGATAGATATTCATCATAAAACAAATTATTAACTTTTGGGCAAAATCGGTCGAAGGTCAAGGTCACAAAAAATAAAGATAGCAAAGGGCGAGTGGTCGCTGGGGCAGTATTACCATCGAATGATGTCTTGTTATTAGCTGGGTTTTTTTGCTGTGATGGCTGAATAATTCCATCGTACCACCACTACCACAATCACCACCACCACCACCACCACTACCACAATCATCACCACCACCACTACCACAATCACCACCACACCACCACCACCACCACTACTACTACCACAGTCACCACCACCACCACCACCACCACCACAATCACCACCACCACCACCACCACCACCACTACTACTACCACAGTCACCACCACCACCACCACCACCACCACAATCACCACTACCAACACCACCACTACCACAATCACCACCACCACCACCACCACCACCACCACCACTACTACTACCACAATCACCACCACTACCACAATCACCACCACCACCATCACCACCACCACCAACACCACCACCACACTACCACAATCACCACCACCACCACCACCACCACCACCACCACCACAATCACCACAATCACCACCACCACCACTACCACAATCACCACCACCACCACCACCACCACCACCACTACTACTACCACAATCACCACCACCACCACCACCACCACAATCACCACCATCACTACCACCACCACCACCACCTCTATACTGACTCACATTCACCACCACTTATCTAACACCACAAAGACAAAAAAAGTATCTTCATCAAAAGTGTCCCCAATACCACATGCAGGCAGTCAGCAGTTTCACCAAGTCACTGCTCTGAACCCTGCCAACCCCACGAAGAAGAGAAGATCCTGTTTGTCTAAATTTTCATCCTAAGGCTTTATTTTTTTTTTTTTTTCATTTACGTTTCTGCCTTTATGTCTTTATTACTTTATTAAATTGATGTCTCATTTGAACTTCCTATTAATTAAGGGGAGAGTATACTTTTGGTACATGGGAGTCCCTTGATTCCTCCAAAATATGCCAGGAAACAGGACCAGATGGACAAAAATAAATAAAGGAGTCCTGTTGCTTCGAATAGTTTGGAGGAATCAGTTGCTCCAGATTTGCCAACACCGTACTCTCCCCTTAACACTACCTATCCATTCCGGTGGTTTTCAGAAAGTGACCTGTACCGATATTCATAACAAAAGTGACATATAACAAAAGTGACATCAGTTTTGCATGCTATGATTTAATGCTGTCATCAATAACCATTTCTATTATCCATTTAAACGAAGCCAAAACAGAATAAAACCTAAAAATCTCGATGATGTGAAAAAAATAGATTCAGGTTTTTTACAAGATCTTCACACAATGAGAGAGGAGTTACCATAGCAACCATGAAGAGGCGACAACCTTGGACTCTATACCGTTCCAGCCATCCTCGTTACAACACAACTCACCATCACCACCACCACCACTACCACTACAGCCAAACGCCTCCCACGTCTCCTAGTATCGGGTATAAGGATATCTATCTCTTTTCGCCTCCCAAAAATTATACGTTTTAATTGACTAAGGGGAGATTCTCTTGTTGGTAAATTGAATGGCTACTGATTCCTCCTAACTATACCAGAAAGCAGATGCCCTCAATGCTACTAATAAGGGATCTGTTGTTTCGTTTGGAGGAATCACAGACCTTCAAATTCACCAACTTTTCGCCTCCCAAATCTCGTAGTATTTGGGTTTAAGGATATGTTGTTTTATAGCCTCCTAAGTTTTATAGAAATGGGTTTTTGGTTATCTCTTCCTATATCTTCTTCTTAAGGATATCTATCTCTCTTTCCTTCCCTCTTGCTTTTTCCTCTTCCATTCTTCCTTCCTTACTTCCTTATCCCTCCCTTCTTTCCTTCCTTCCTTCCTTTTTACCTCCATCCTCCCTTCATTCATCACTTCCTACCTCCATCCATCCTTCCTTCATTCATTCATTCTTCCCTTTCTACCTCCATCCCCATATCCCTGTCTTCCTACCTTCACCCTTCCTTCCTTTCTTCCTACCTCCATCTTCTCTCTTTTCTTCCCTTCCCACCTCCATTTTCTCTCACAAGCTTTTTCCCTTCCTACCTCCATCCCCACTTCTTCCCTCCCAGATCTCTCCTACCCACCTCTCCCACCGGTGCATTATTTATTTATCCACGAACGCATTTTGTTAGTTCTCTATTCAAGTGTAAGTATTCTTTACTGCCAACTAAACTAGCTTTCTTAATCTCCTCTGGTCTCCTCTCGTATTTTATTTTTGGTTCATCCCCGCGCTCCTATTCTAAAAACAAACATTCATCCATCCATTTCATTTCCTGTAACATCACGTAATCCTTATCTACATCACACACAGCTCATCCGAAAAATAGCCCTTCAAACACAGATACTGATGGATGAGATTATTTTCCTCACTTCAATCGTACTCGTCAGAATGGTTTGCACTAGTAGGTGAGTATTATAGTGTGTGTGTGTGTGTGTGTGTGTGTGTGTGTGTGTGTGTGTGTGTGGTGTGTGTGTGTGTGTGTGTGTTTTTACATATTATTTCTTTGTTGACAAGTTTTCGAACGAGTTTATTTTGTCATCAAACAGCTTCAGGAACTTATAGATAGTCAAAATGTACTGTATTTCTTCTGACTTCATCCCCGTGTACTACCGTCTTGTAAACTTGAGGAGGAGGAAGGGATAAAGGAAGCTAAGTAATGTCACATACCTAGGTACTCATTTCACACCTACGTAGCCTACTCTCTCTCTCTCTCTCTCTCTCTCTCTCTCTCTCTCTCTCTCTCTCTCTCTCTCTCTCTCTCTACACACACACACACACACAACCGTCTGCATGGTCTCAGTTATGTCCCATTATCTCCCTTCATTCCCATTATCTTCCAGCACAGGTAAGGGCCGGGGTATGTATGGTGGCTGGATGCTGGGAAGTGCAATGTTTGGAAACCCCACATGTCTCCTCCTTGCGTCCGTCCCATCACAAGTTCAGATATTACAGCCACATCGAAAAAGGGTCAATAAAGTACTAAACCCCAGTAAAAAAAGAAGAGGAATTGGATTATTATTGACGGGAAAAAAGTATATGTATTTGTGTGTGTGTTTTTTTTATCCTCATTTCCAACAGCATTATTAACATCATCAGACAAGAAAAAAAAAAGAGGAATTGGATTATTATTGACGGGAAAAAAGTATAAGTATTTGTGTGTGTGTTTTTTTATGCTCATTTCCAACAGCATTATTAACATCATCAGACATGGAGAGAGAGACAGACGACGGGACTTTTGAGTGATGTACAGTCGCGGTCAATAATAATCATCCACATATGGGTTATCTCAAACATTTTTACTGTCTGATGTTTTCACGTTCACATATGATGTTATTGTTTTAAGCAGTGTGTAGCTGCTTGTAATAAATTAAAAGATGGTAGTTAACCTATTTATTGGAAAGTTTATCAGCTAAGGAACAGAAGGAAGCTGTCAAACTCTTACATGAGTTACCCCTATATGGATGATTATATTTGACCACGACTGTATGTGTTGTTGTACAGTCACAAGCACTAATAAGTATTCAGGTGTGCTTTGAATACCTAGAGACAGTAAATAATAAATGCCCAATAAGTTATCCATTGGAATTAGCACGTTGGTGGATTGAACTGTTCAAAGCTTCGACCAACCAAAGCTGTATTATTACTTATTAGCGCTCGTGACTGTACATTGTGTTTCCTGTTCCCTTCCTCACCTCTACACAAATATATTCCCTATTCCTTTCCACACGTATATGCTCCTTAAGGGGAGAGTATACTTTTGATAGATTGGAGTGCCTTGATTTCTCCAAAGTATGTCAGGAAACAGACCCAGACGAAGAAAAATAATGGTATCCTGTTGCCTGAATAGTTTGGAGGAATCTTAATCTCCAAAAATGTCAAAACTATACCCTCCCTTTAATGCCTTCCTCACCTCCACACATATGCTCCCTTTTCCCCTTCCCAATGCCACATCATATATAGTACACTATTAAAAGGAGATAGTACGTTCAGTGTTGGTAAAATCTGGAGCAACCGATTCCTCCAAACTATTGTAAGCAACTTGCCACCATTAGTTTTGTTATTCGAATCTCGTT
This sequence comes from Petrolisthes manimaculis, assembly GCA_034508575.1. Lineage (NCBI taxonomy): Eukaryota > Metazoa > Arthropoda > Malacostraca > Decapoda > Porcellanidae > Petrolisthes > Petrolisthes manimaculis. The sequence goes on from JAWZYT010000453.1 coordinate 6,182, forward strand.
TCCTGGTATACTTTGGAGGAATCAAGGCGCTCCAATATACCAAAACTATATAACACCCTTAAGCATTCCCATCCCCAAAGAGTCCCTCCTCTCCTCTCCTTCTGCCCAGAGCTCTGAGGTTCCCCATCAATGTTGTAGGCTAAGGAGATCTTTGGGGTCTGTCGGGACGTGAACAGGTAGGATTCGTCTTTACTCAGAGTCGAGAGGAAAATGCTGGTGCCCTGGAGAGAGAGAGAGAGAGAGAGAGAGAGAGAGAGAGAGAGAGAGAGAGAGAGAGAGAGAGAGAGAGAGAGGAGAGGAGAGAGGAGAGAGAGAGAGAGAGGAGAGAGAGAGAGGAGAGAGAGAGGAGAGGAGAGTTACATAGAATCACAGACCTTACGGTACACACGGGGTGATCTGATTAGAAGGTTACTGGTGAGAATGAATTTCTCCCCAGTGATAGTCGTAGATAAGGAGGGGGGCGGAGGAGAGAGAGACAGAAAAAGACAGAGAGAGAGGATTCGTTTACCTCAAAAAATCGTACAATATTTAGATACAACTTATAACCTAGCTTGAACTAGTGATAAATCTAACGAGTGATGGCAACTACAGCAATCCAACAGCTGACCAAGATGGCGTTAGTGTCGGTGTGACTGCATTTCTATATTTCTTATTTGGGTTTAATACTTATCGATTTTGTAAAAGTCAATAAGGCGTTGTAATTTTAGAATGACGTAGTGTGTGTATGTTGGTGCATGTGGAGAAGTGTACATATGTGTTTATTTGGGTGTGTATGTGTGTGTGGAGCTGACCAAGGAGGAGGTAATGTAGCAATGATACAGTTGCCAATTGTTGTATTTGCATCTCGGAAGTGAGTCGGACGCAACAGAGACATTCAGAGTGTGCATTAGCAGCAGTACAGTGGGTGTGGAGTTGTTGACGGATGGCCGGCTATTGAGAATCATTGCTGTGTTGTCGGTGGGTCAGTGAGTGAATATATTTATATAATCGAACAAATTTGACTATATAATTACTTATGGTGATTTTTGTGGTGACTGATGACTTAAGCATGTCGTGGTAGTGGTGGTATAGCGTTTATATCTGTGGGTAACCTACTACTACAGTGTGTGAAGTATGGAGGAGGAACCAAACATACTGTACAGTCGGCCACACTTCTGGCTGTTACAGTCAGTACTACAAACTCCAGGTGTCTAACGTTTGCATCCCTGACTTTCTGAATCATAGGCTCGAAGATTCTCAGTGGTGAAGAAGTGAGACGTTGAAGAAGTGAGACGGTGCAGGTCCCCCCTCCCTCCCCCTTCTTTCCTCTCTCTCTTTCT
>JAWZYT010000453.1:12500-40000 GCA_034508575.1 Petrolisthes manimaculis
GTGTGTGTGTGTTAGTGTGTGTGTGTGTGTGTGTGAGTGTGTGTGTGTGTGTGGTAGGGAGGAGGGGGTTAAGAGAGTAAGAAAAAAAGGGTAAGGTGGAATACATGCAAGCAGGCTACACGAACACAAACATCCAGAAGTGAACAAACGAAAAAATCAACCAAAAACTTATATCATTGGTCTCTATCACTCTAGTTCTTTATATATATCCTGTCATCCACTATGCTCCCCTTGCCTCTGTGCCCCTGTTAAATAGGAGTAGCATAAACCCATTCATTAAATTTTCTCTTGACTTATAAGATGGGTAGTAACTTGTATTGGGTTGTAAGCAAGATCTCGTGTATAAAAAGGAAATGTCGTGTATCGTAAGGGTATGTATGAATATAATAGTTTGTCATTTCTCGAGTCACCCGTATGTGTATCGAAACTCTTGTAGGCAACAGTACAATACACTATAATAATAATAATAATGATAATAATAATAATAATGATAATGATAATGATAATGATAATGATAATGATAATGATAATAATGATAATAATAATAGTAATAATAGTAATAATAATAATAATAGTAATAATAGTAATAATAGTAATAATAGTAATAATAATAATAATAGTAATAATAATAATAATAATGACATGCCATTTGGGGAAGTCTGTTCAAGTGTTAAAATAATTGTTGTGGGGAATGACGGTAAATAAACGAAATGGCATAAAGAAAAATATGTGACAATGTCGAAACGAGTTGAAATAAGGAAAAATGTGTTACAGAGTCTAAATCGAAATGACATAAGGAAAAATACAATATATGTTAACAATAAGGTCGAAACAAAATTACGAAGTCGAAGGAAAAAATGTGTAACAGAATCGAAACGAAATGAAATAAAGAAATATGTGTTACAGAGTCTAAATCGAAATGAGATGGTGGATCGCAAACCAGAGAAGAATAGGAAATGATGTATGGGTGTCCTATAGAATGTAAGGGAGGGTTTGGTGTGTTGTAAGATATGAATGAATGAATGAATGACGGAAGACATAATTTTGTTTTTGGACTGGAAGGGACTGACGGATGATGGAAGGCGGCGGCGTAAGGAAAGAAAACCTGAATGGGAACACCAAGATATATTGTATGTGGCGGAATAGGAAGTAATAATAATAATAATAATAATAATAATACTGTATTATTATTATTATTATTATTATTATTATTATTATTATTATTATTATTATTATTATTATTATTATTATTATTATTATTATTATTATTATTATTATTATTATTATTATTATTATTATTATTATTATTATTATTATTATTATCTTAGGTGTGACAACTTTTGGGCGAATACACAGTTGGTTCTACTTAAGAGGGTATTTCAGTGTTAATAAATCTGGAGTAACTGATTCCTCCAAACTATTCCCGTAGGCAACAGGCCACCACCACCAATATTTCTGTCCCTCTGGCCCTGTTTCCTGGCTTACTTTGGAGGAATCAAGGCGCTCCAATGTACCTAAAGTATAATGTCCCCTTAACTAACTAACTAACTAACTAACTAACTAACTAACTCCTCCATTGTACAGTCACCATTAAAAGTCCCTCGCTATTCATTTATCTATCTGTCTATCTATTTATTTATATATCTATTTTTTTATTCATCTATAATAGGAAAAAAAAAAAAAAAAAGACAGTTGAAGTGAAGAAGAAAATTTAAAAAATATATTAATCGTTCTGGCTCGAAATGGAATGGTGGAGCCAAAACTCTTCTAAATATAATTATACTCCCATCTCTGCTGACAATAATATCTCCTATACTCTGTTCAAAACTTGTGTTCCTTTTGGCCTCTTATACTTAGATAGATAGATAGATAGAAATAGATAGATATAGATGGTTAGATAGATAGATAGAGATAGATAGATATATAGACAGATAGAAATAGCGATAGATAGACAGATAGAAATAGATAGATAGATAGAAGCTAGCGGAACACAAATTTTGAACAGACTATATATAGTAGCAACGGGATCACCAGAACCAAATTTGAGATCAGTTGAACCCAATAATAACTTTGAATAACATGATGAAAAATTATAAGTGATTGTGGGAAAAAAAACCTTAATTAAAGACCCTAGCTGCCTGTGATGTGATCGTGTATGAGACTCGGTGGCTTCTGATTCCTCCTGACTATATATAGCCAAGAAACAAGCTCCTTCTCTACGGGTGGTGTTTCGTGGCTATTTATTATATCTGGAGGACTCGCTAAGCTCCAATATTTTGATTACATCACAGGGTCCTTTAATTAAATTCCTAGGCCTACATAGCATCATACTACTGTACTGTACACACATCTTCACTGATAACATTTTCTCTATAATGCTTGTTGATGCTACGGTAGATGGATAAATAAATAGATACATGGATGGATGGATGGATAGATAAATACATAGATGGAGAGATGGATAGATAGATGAATAAATAGATAGATAGATATATTGATTGATTGAATGATAAGTAGATAGAATGATAAATAAATAGATAGATAGATAAATAGATTGATAGATAGATAATTAAATTAGATATATGAATGAATAAATAAATAGAGAGAGAGAGAGAGAGAGAGAGAGAGAGAGAGAGAGAGAGAGAGAGAGAGAAGAGAGAAGAGAGAAGAGTAGGGTAAGATAAATGAGGAGGCTTCTGGAGACAGGGAAGAGGGTCTGAAGGCTCTCTAGGGTTGATAAAGCGATAACGAGTCACTGGAGGAGGAAGGGATGTTGGGGGGAACGGGAGGGAGTGAAGCGAGGTATGGATGCTATATAGTTGACGCCAAGGAGGGGAGGAGACAGGGATGGGGGGAGGGAACGGGAGGGAGTGAGGCGAGGTTGGGGGGAACGGGAGGGAGTGAGGCGAGGGATGGATGCTATAGTTGACGCCAAGGAGGGGAGGAGACAGGTAGGGATTGGGGGGGAGGGCGGGAGGAGGCAGTGATAGGAGGACGGGAGTGAGGCTAAGGAAGGAGAAACACCAGCAGAGGTTGTATAGAGACCAGAGGATATAGAAGTAGCAGAGGACTGAATACATATTGTAGCAGAGTTGTTATTGTTCCTTATTTTAAATTTTGATAGGGATAAATTATGCTTCAATATATAACAACAAATTCAATATGTGTGTAGACTAGAGGATATAGAAGTAGCAGAGAACTGAATACATATTGTAGCAGAGTTTTTATTGTTCCTCGCTTCAAACTTTGCCAGGAATAAATTAAACTTGAATATATAAGAAATAATTCAATATGGTCGGTGTGACTTGTACACTCGAGTTCGTAAATTCACGACCACATCCCCAAATGCTTATATCATCTGAGCTGGTAACACTGTGTGGGGAAGGTGTCATCTGTAGGTGAAAGATTGTACCATGTCCCTCTACTACTGTATATTCCACCTACTCTGATTTCGCCCCAAATAAATGTTACCAGCTCAAATGGCATAAACATCTAAATACGTGGTCGCGAACTGTACATACAGTAGGGAAGAGACACTAGCTTAATTAAGGAATCTGTGATCTTGTATGTAATGTGGAGGCTTCTGATTCCTCCTGACCATCATGCCTCGAAACAAGCTCATCCCATATTGGTGGTGTTTCGTGACAATATTTGAAGGACTCATTTATCTTCAATTCTCTGACTACATCACAGCAAGGTCCCTTAAGACAGACACTGTAATTAAGCTTGCTCAAAAATATAATAGTGTAGGTGTCGACATGAATAGCTAAAGGGAACTCTGAATGTGGACCAGGATAGTTCGTTTACTTACTAAATATCACCTTAATTCTACTGACTTGCATAACACGATGGTAAAGAAAATATAATATAGTATTTATTAATAATGAGTAGCTGCTTTTCTTTGTACGAGTCTCCCCTTTCTAGATGGGAGTTTTCTTTTCCACGACACTCAAAGAAAATGTGATGTTGTTTATTGGGTTGAGAGAGAGAGAGAGAGAGAGAGAGAGAGATAGAGAGATTAGTCCCATCAAATCAAATCATACACAGTTTCTGTTGCTCTTACAACTCTCCAATTCATAAACATTCACTGGAATAAACTTAAAAAAAATATTTATTCTATTAATTACTTATTCAATTAAAAGCGGCTTAAGAATATAATAGCACGAAAGTTCATCGCACACACACACACACACACGCGCACACACACACACACACACACACACGCACACACACACACACACACACACACACACACACACACACACACACACACACACACACACACATACACACACACACACACACACACACACACACGCACACGCACACGCACACGCACACGCACACGCACACACACACGCACACACACACACACACACACACACACACCAAAAACCTTCCATTAAGTACCTTCCCAAAAAAAAAAAAAAAAAAAAATAAATAAATAAATAAATAAAAGGTCTTCACTAAGGCTTATAATAAATACTGTAGGTTAATATGTCCCTCCTGTACTAGTGAACTCATTTAATTGTTTGAGAAGTGAAGGAGGCCACTGAGCAAATGAGATTAGAATGTTGTATAGACTGTCTTTATTAGATTACTGCTTGTTGACTATCCCGGGGCTCGTGTTGTAGTCAGAAAATTGAAGGTTAGTGAGTCCTTCAAATAATCTCACGAAACACCACCTATATGGAAGGAGCTTGTTTCGTGGCATTGTCAGGAGGAATCAGAAGCCACCAACCAGGTCTCATACACGATCTGTACAGGGTCCTTTAGAGGCAGGCAATTGTTAGTTAAGGGTAGTACCTCCTTATGGTAAACTGGAAGGCTACCGATTCCTCCCAACCATCACAGGAAACACGTCACCACAATGTTGTTATTAGTGAATCTGCTTCGCGTCAGAGTTCGGAGGATTAAGTGTCCCCCCCCCCAAAAAAAAAAAAATACCAAAAAGAGGCTCTCCCCCAAATTAAAGGCTGAATTAATTAAGGAATACAAGAGGTGGTCACATAGCAGACTCTCTTTCCTAATACATGTCTTCTGTTCTGGTGATTCTCGTGAGGGTATTAATGGATTTAATTATCATACTTTTATTAGCTGTAATCAGTCATTTTCCTTGGATATTCACGTGAGTCTGACCGTATTGTTTTTATATTAAATTATCTGTTGTCAGATTCTCTTGAGTTCATACCGTGTAATTTTTATTATATTTTTTCATATATCACCGAAAAGCACACACACACACATACACACACACACACACACACACACACACACACACACACACACACACACACACACACACACACACACACACACAGGAATGTACCCAAAGATATACACGTACGTACCTACCTTTGATGACCTGCCACACATTTCCATCTGCCAGCCTTCACGTCTCTTTGATGTGTTAACTCTAGGAATGTCCTCAGTCTCGTCTCCATGCAGCCCCCAGCTTAACACTTTAGGCGAGGGGGGCACGGTCTTACTTCTTCGTCTCCTCGTGCCTCGTGCCTCGTCTCTGTCATTAGGATCATTATTTGTTTGTCTGTCTGTCTGTCTTTGAGTGTGTGTGTGTGTGTGTATATGTGTGTGTGTCTGTGTTTGTTTGTGTGTTTGTCCTTCTTGGTGTGTGTGTGAATCTGTCTGTCTGTTGTCTGTTTCTCCGTCTTTGAGTGTGTGTGTATATGTGTGTGTGTGTGTGTTTGTCCTTGGTGTGTGTGTGTGTGAATCTGTCTGTCTGTTGTCTGTCTGTGTGTGTGTTTGTGTGTTTGTCCTTGGTGTGTGTGTGTGTGAATCTGTATGTCTGTTGTTTGTCTCTCCGTCTTAGTGTTTGTGTGTGTGTCTATCTGTTGTCTGTGTGGCTGTCTGTCCCTGCATGTTCATTTATCATATATTCTTTCGTTTCTCAGTCATTATAATCGCTGCGGTTGTCACTGTCTTGTGTAGAAAAGCAACTCTGACTTTAAATATTCCTTGAAATGAAATACTGCATACAAATCACTGTGACACATTCTACTTCTCTTAGTAAAGGAAATAACACACACACATCTGCATCATACCTTTGATATAAATTTGCATCTTATGGCGCACGTACAGATTTATTTAATCTGTTTTTCAGTCTTGGCACTCGGGTATATCGATATGACATAAATTTTACTTCAAAGTATATTTCGTGTGTACGTGTTAAAAATTATAAAGCTCATGAGAACTGAATTAGTATAAATAAATACGATCATCGGTGCTTCTAAATTTTATACACTTTTTAAGGGAGATTCTCTTGTTGGTAAATTGGAAGGCTTCTGATTTCTCCTCACTATACCAGAAAACAGACACCGTCAATGGCACTAATAGCAGATTTGTTTCTTAGCATAGTGTGGAGGAGGATTCAGAGAACCTCCCAAGACACCAACAAACGAATCATCCCTTAAACTTTGTACATATAACGTCACAGTTGATCCCGGCAATAAACACTCTATTATAGTGTTAAATAATATTATAGAACCCTTCATTAAGTCTGGATTCTATTATATATATAGTTTTTATTTTTATTTATACCTTTCCCCTACAAATGCATTATCAGTTACAGGGGACTGGAGGGCCTGTAACTGGAGGGCCTGTAACTCTGAGCTGCTAGAGGTAAGGTGATTATGGCGTCCTTTGTGTATCTGAGAGGAGTAATTATCGGCGAATGACATTCTTTGTTGGCTGGCTACAACGGTAACTTGTCAGGGGACCCGTCTCATAGCCTGCATCAATGAAAACCAAAAGGTGGAAAGCTTAAGGGGAGAGTATACTTTTGAGAGATTGGAGTGCCTTGATTCCTCCAAAGTATAGATAGATAGATAGATAGATAGATAGATTACTTTATTGTCAAAATGCAGTACAATAAGTATACAAAATGAAATTCTTTATGGCTCTGAGCTCCCAGCTAGAAACAAGATAGAGATAAAATGAAGTGACATAAAATATAAAATATGGGATTCTTTAAAACGACTAACTGGTTACATATAAACTAATACACACACACATACACACACACAAATACCTCCATAAAGCTACATTAATATATATAAACCTATTAAACACATAAAAAATTACTCCATCACAATTGTTATGTCTTATCACATTTGTATTGCTTTAAGATTGTTAAAGAGTACGATACTCTTTGGTATGAAGGATTTCTTAAACCTATCTGTGCGTTGTGTAGGCAATGCTAGCCTTCTTCCAGACCTTAAAAAGCTGTAATATTTGTGTAGTGGATGGGTTGGATCTAACATAATTTTTTCTACTTGTCTTATTACGTCTTCCTGATACATAATGTCTAGTGGTTTAGTATCTGCCCCTAGTTTCCGGCACTTTTTAACAATACTAAAAAGTCTATTCTTATCTTTAACAGTCAGTTTTCCATACCAGGTAGTTAATGAGAAGTTTAATACAGATTCAATAATGGATTTATAGAACAAACTAATTATTTTCCTACCAATATGTAAATTATTTAGCACATGCATAAAATGAAGCCGTTGTTTACATTTTTTGTACACCAAGTCAGTGTTTTCCTTTCCTTTTAGTTGGTTATCTATCACATATCCAAGGTACTTATAATTACTAACTCTCTCAACACTTTCCTCATTTATTACAATTTGCTCTGGTATTACTTGCTTTTTTGTCCTGAAATCTATTAACATTTCCTTTGTCTTCTTTACATTCAGTTCCAAAAAATTAATCTTACACCAATCAAAAAAACAATTAACCTGTGAAATATAGTCCTCACAATCATCGCTCAAGATTTTCCCTATTATTACTGTATCATCAGCATACTTTATTATAGAACAATTACTGAACAAGCTTCTACAATCGTCTGTATATAGGGTGAACAACACTGGAGATATGACGCAACCTTGAGGTGCCCCTGTGTTGGTGATAATTGTGTTAGACTTAACATCATTTATCTTTGTATACTGTGGCCTCTGGGTTAAAAAACTAAAAATCCACTTCAATAGGAAACAGTTTACATTTTTCCTCATCAATTTATTCAGTAAGATGTGTGGTTGGATCGTATTGAAGGCAGAACTGAAATCAATGAACAATAATCGTATTTGGGTGTTCTGTTTATCTACATGTTCGCTAATATTATTCATTAAGGTTAGGCTTGCATCCTGGACACTTCTATTTGTACGGTATGCAAATTGATGTGGGTCATTAGTGTTATCTGTGCTTTCACATAAGTATGTTTTCAGTATGATCTCTAGGCATTTCATGATATTTGATGTAAGTGCTACAGGCCTAAAATCATTGTACACTTTCGGAAAGTATGCCAGGAAACAGACCCAGAGGAAGAAAAATAATGGTATCCTGTTGCCTGGAATAGTTTGGAGGAATCATAATCTCTAAAAATGTCAAAACTATACCCTCCCCTTAAGGGACTCTGTGATGTAGTCTGAAAATTGAAGCTAAATGAGTCCTTCAAATATTGTCACGAAACACCACCTGTATGGAAGGAGCTTGTTTCGTGGTATAGTCATGGGGAATCAGAAGTCTCCAATTATCATACACGATCACAAAGTCCTTAAGGGGAGGGTACAGTTTCGACATTTTTAGAGATAATGATTGCTCCAAACTATTCCAAGCAACAAGCCACCATTATTTTTATTCATTTGGTTATGTTTCCTGGCATACTTTGGAGGAATCAAGACACTCCAATGTAACAAAAGTATACTCTCCTCTTAAGGACCCTGTGATCGTGTATGGGAATTGGAAGCTTCTGATTCCTCCTAACTACATGCCACGAAACCAGCTCTTTCTATATGGATGGTGTTTGAAGGACTTATTTATCTCCAATATTCGGACTACATCACAGGGACTCTTAAAGCAATGTGATCCTTTTATTCAGTATAGATGTAAATGTAGACAAGATGATTTAAACCCCTTAGGACAGACAGACAGATAGACAGTACATACAGAGAGGCCATCTTGAAATGAAACAAAGGCCAGGCAAGAGGCTTTCCACCAACCAACACAAACACACACACACACACACACACACACAAGTTCACTTTCCCAAGCTCGTCAGTCTTGATTGGGATGAAAGGAAAAATATTCGCATTTTTCCGAAGAGAGTGAACATAAATGTGTTTGTTACCCTTACTGTATGTTACAACCACCATCATGTATCTGTGTGTGTGTGTGTCTGTCTGTCTGTCTGTCTGTCTGTTTGTCTGTGTGTCTGTCTGTCTGTCTGTCTGTCTGTCTGTCTGTCTGTCTGTCTGTCTGTCTGTCTCAATAGATATATCTGTCTGTATATACTACGTTTGTCTGTCTGAAAATTCGTTTGTCTGTTTGTACATTCGTTTTTCTGTTTATATGTGTGTTTGTGTGTGTGTTTCTGCACTCAACTCAACTGTCCTGAGCATGTAGGTCATTATCTCTGCCTGAGCTGCCTCTTCATCACGCCCCTTGCTCCCCTGCAGCGCCTCCCTCGTCCCTCATCCCTCAAGTGGCCCACACAACTCAGGGAACGTAAAGAAAACACACACACACATACATACTGACAAACAAACACAAGTACATACAGAAACAAAAGCACACACACACACACACTGACAAACACACATACGTACTGACAAAACACAAACAAGTGCATACACAAACAAGAGCGCACACACACACACACACACACACACACAAACACACACACACACACGCACACATTAACCAGTCTGCTATGGTTTGCACAGATTACAACGAGGGAAAACAAAGTGAACACCAACAACGAAGGAAGAGGAAACGTATTGCACACTGATGTCAAAAGGGAACAACACACGTGGGAAGGAAGGAAGGAAGGAAGGAAGGGAGGGAGGATGGTACTAGGGGATGGTGGTGGTGGTTGGTGGTGGTGGTTGGTGGTGGTGGTTGTGGTATTCTGGGTTTACTGTCAGCTACACACACACACACTGACAAACACAAGTGCATACACAAACAAAATCATAAACACACACACACACACACACACACACACACTGACAAACACAAGTGCATACACAAACAAAATCATAAACACACACACACACACACACTGACAAACACTGACAAACACAAGTGCATACACAAACAAAATCATAAACACACACACACACACACACACTGACAAACACAAGTGCATACACACACAAAATCATAAACACACACACACACACACACACACACACACACACACACACACCTCTACACTACTTAGAGATTCATTACTTCCACTGCCCACCACAACCCCCCATTGATCACAGGTTTTCCTTCGTGTAAAGTTCAAGCCATTTATTTTTTTTAGGCCCCTCCAATACTCACCTCCACTTTCCACTACATATCTTTTCTTTCCACACCCAATCCCCCACCTTCTCTACCCACTCCCCATCCCTATTCCTCATCTCCACTACCTCTACTCCCCATCCCTATTCCTCATCTCCACTACCACTACTCCCCATCCCTATTCCTCATCTCCACTACCACTACTCCCCATCCCTATTCCTCATCTCCACTACCACTACTCCCCATCCCTGTTCCTCATCTCCACTACCACTATTCCCCATCCCTATTCCTCATCTCCACTACCACTACTCACCATTCCTGCCTATTTCTTTAAGGACCCTGTGATCGTGTATAAAAATTGGAGGCTTCTGATTCCTCCTAACCAAGTCACGAAACAAACTCCTTCCATATGGGTGGCGTTTCCTGGCAATGTTTGAAGGACTCTCCAAACCTCCTATTTTCTGACTACATCATAGGGTCCTTAACCACTACCAATCTCCAGTACTCACCTCAGTATGATTATTACATTTTTTCACTGTTTAAATTTTCTTTTTCCTTTTTATCTCGAGCACATACATTCATTTATACTGACATACCCGTGTAACTCCCAATGCGAGAGCTAACGGACAATCTCAATCTTTCGTAAACATATCTTGTCAACTTTGGAACACTTTATACCTCCATTCATGATCCCCACATACTTTAGTAACTCTCCCAATCCACAATATCAAACGAGCTCTGAAATAGGCGGTATTTGGGCGACAACTCACCCAAACCATGATGAGGCCAAACACATTTCAACCATTGGAAGCTTTGGGTGGACTGTCATCTAGAAAACACCATTGCGAGTGTACAACGACTTATGGTCTTTCAAAAATAATATGTCTAGACATCTCGAACTAAATTACGTCAATCGAATTGAGAATGTTAATATATTTTTTTCTATTTCCACCTCATTACCTACTTATTCGTCTTAAAAAGCTCAGTCTCTATAGACACATGCACATACAAACCTACATAGCGGCAAAATCATTGACTGGAATTGTGGCCTACCAACAACCGCTACACCATACCAGCATTAAGGCTATTATCCCTTCCATGGTGCTTAAGGGACCCTGTGATGTAGTCAGAAAATTGGAGATGAGCGAGCCCTTCAAATATTGCCACGAAACACCACCTATATAGAAGGAGCTCGTTTCGTGGCGTGGTCAGGAGGAATCAGAAGCCTCCAGTTTTTATACACGATCACAGGGTCCTTAACGTAATTAGCTGCCAGAACTCAAAGTTACTATGGCAACCTTTGCACGTTGCTTATCATGAGTGTGAACACAAACTTGCCCTTCTTGTATAATGGTGGCTTGGTATATAGGTTTCCAGAGACAGTTGCCACCCTATAATGTTATTCACTTATACACTGCAGTGCACATATATATACTTTATAATATACACGCATGTCATTGTAGTCTTGTGAGTACGTTACCTCATTACTCTGTATGGGTTTTGCACTTACGTAATACAAATTCAGTGTATAATATAAATTACAGAGTTATGTTTACTCAAGATTCTCCACCTTAATTATCTCGCAATCTCTTACCCCTTGTCCACCCACATGTCAGTCCTGCATGGCTCATCAACTCATTCAGCCTCCATCCACTCTTCCCTTTCCATTTACACACACAGCATCTCTTCCCACTCACACCAACTTCCACATGATATGCCACCTTTCACACTGCCACATCCACTGTTATAGACTCATTCAAATAAGCCTGACCACAGCCTGCCTCTCCGTCTACACAGTCTGCCTCTCCGTCTACACAGTCTGACCATTCTGTCCCTCCTTCCACAGAGCTTGTTTACACTTTCTCTGCCCCACTTTCACAACCCGTACCCTCCACTCAGACACATTGTCCGTCGCCTGCCTGACTCTGGTCTCATAATCCCGCGACCTGCTGGTGGTAATGGATCAAAGGGGACCCAGCCAGACCAGGTGGCCGCTCTACTAAGATTACCAGGATGAATTAGCACAGCAGAGACAACAGCAGTGCTCTTACTAACCTGTTATGATCCCTCTGTGTTATTACTGCATGGAAAGACAAGGAGATATTATACAGCTTTATGTTCCACTTGTTCTCCTGTTGTTTGAAGGAATAAATCACTCTATGGACCTACTATATACCCACAATTTGATATCACACCCAACCACAGACCTATGTAAAAAAATAATAGTCAATACCTTCATTAAATCATCATGCCTCATCCACTTCTGACCCACAAAGTTCCTTATACCCACACTACTCTATTATCATGCCTCACCTCCACCTTACGGCTACACAATTACAGTCACATACCTACAGTACTTAAGGACCCTGTGATCGTGAATAAAATTGGAGACTTCTGATTCCTCCTGACCATGCCACGAAACAAGCTCCTTCACTATAGGTGGTGTTTCGTGGCTATATTTGAAGGACTCGTTTTTCTCCAACTTTTAGACTACATCACAGGGTCCTTAAGGGGAAAGTTTGGTGTTGGTATATCTGGTACAACTGAATCCTCCAAATTATTCCAAGCAACAGAACGCCATTATGTTTGCTCTTCTGGTCCTGTTTCCTAGCATACTTTGGAGGAATCAATGTACTCCAATGAACCAAACAAGAATGACTACCTTAATCTTGCCTCGCCTCTGACCTACACAAGTCCATTTGAACATTTGACCTCCCTGGCGTTGGTAACCTTTGCTACTCGTATACGGGGGCAGGGCATTGATTCCCTCCACCTACCTCCATCCCCAACCCCCCTCCTTCAAACTTGGTTACACACACACACACACACACACACACACACACACACACACACACACACACACACACACACACACACACACACACACACACACACACACACACACACACACACACACACACACACACACACAGGCTCAATAATGACATCACACCTGAGTATACGCACGGTGTTTCAAGTAGGCCTAAGTTTGGTTCCCTAAGCATTACGCCGAGAAATCCAGTTTATATAACATTTGCCCCTCCCTTTCCTCCTTCCCTCCTTCCTTTCCCTCTCTCCCTCCCTCCCTCCCTTTCCTCCTTCCCTCCCTCCTTTCCCTCCCTCCTCTCTCCTTCCCTCCCTCCTCTCTCTCTCTATCCCTCCTCTCTCCTTCCCTCCTTCCCTCTCTCCCTCCTCTCTCCTTCCCTCCCTCCTCTCTCTCTCCCTCCTTCCCTCCCTCCTCCCGCTACTCCAATCTCCATCATGCCAATCTCCTTAAGGGGTCCTTCCTTCTCTTGGGGTCTACGTTACCCTCCAGACGGTGCTAGGAAACAGATCCCTCACTCGTATACTGAGGCAATAATCTGTTTCCCGACGTAAATTGGAGGGAGCAGAAGCACACTATTCCGTCCACAACAGAAGGCCCTCTTATATATATAGCTCTCTGCCTCATTTCAATCAACCGGGGCTTGGTACACCTATATTCATCATTCCTTCTCCGTTCTCTGCTCTCCTTGCTTCGTTCGTCTTTCATCTTCATCGTGGTTTATCCCTTCTCATTATTTCCTTAATTTTTATGGCATGTAGCATATAATTATATCTTGTTTATCTCCCATCCTTCTTTCCACCATTAGCAAACCTTTCTCATCTTTCACTCTCGTCTCTTTTTCATCACCAGTTTTCTATCTTCTTCCTCACGTTCGTACTCCTTCAGTCCTCTCTTACAGCCTTCTTCTTCTTCTTCTTCTTCTTTTTCTTCTTCTTCTTCTTCTTCTTCCCTATGGTAAACTTTTCCCCTCATTGGACAAGTTCCCCCGCCACGGAATGGAATCCTATAGCCACCAATCGTGAGGCAAAATTGCTACCCACTCGACCACATGCACCACACATATATAAAAAGAAAGACAACCAATTCTAACCAATACCTGAAATACTGTGTACCTGCTGGTCGAACTCCTCACACTTGTAAAGAGAAGCAGGTGGTCTGGCTCTTTTTAGTTTGGTATATTATTATTATTATGGTCTAGTCTAGTGGGATGGACCCTGAGTCACACTTTGGTTACCTAGGATTCGATTCCCTATGGATTAGCTGCCTCTAAAAATCATATTAATTTTCACTGCATTGTGTGATTATGGGGTTATTCTCTGGTTGTTAGTTTGTCATATCTACATTTTTTCCTCTTTTTTTCCGTATATGTCTGCTTATTTAACACCATCCTCTGTCCCTTCTTCCTCCATTCCTCTACACTTACCACCTCCATCCCTCCATTCTTACTACCTCCATCCCTCCATTCTTACTACCTCCATCCCTCCATTCCTCTATCTCTTCTTCCTCCATTCCTCTACCCTTACTACCACCATCCTCTGTCCTTTCTTCCTCCATTCCTCTACCCTTACTACCTCCATCCCTCCATTCCTCTACCCTTACTACCACCATCCTCTGTCCTTTCTTCCTCCATTCCTCTACCCTTACTACCACCATTCTCTGTCCTTTCTTCCTCTATTCATTTACACTTACCACCTCCATTCTCTCTCTCCATTCTCTCTCCATCCCTCCATTCTCTGTCCCTTCTTCCTCCATTCATCTACACTTACTACCTCCATTCTCTCTCCATTCATTCTCTCCCCATTCCTCCAGTCCTCCCCCACCCCCCTCTCAGAGAAGCCCATCACACCCATTACATCCTTCACCTCCATCCCTTCTAGGCTAAATCATTTATGTATGAGCCTTTCCTCCGTGACGCCGAAGCTGCCAATCCTCAACAAACAATTCTCCACGCTGCTTTATTCCCAAGTTCAGTACCTCGCTAGTATACGGTGGGGGAGTACCTTTGTGATCTCGTTTCAGGATGTTCTATAGTGTACTTTATTTTATGTCATGTATGTTTTGGTATTGTTTTATTCAGAGTTAAATGTGTTAGTCTAAATTTTAAGTAAAGAGCATGCGTGTGTGAGTGTGTGTATTTGTTTGTCTATGTGTGTGTGTGTGTGTGTGTGTGTGTGTGTGTGTGTGTGTGTGTGTGTGTGTGTGTGTGTGTGTGTGTGTGTGTGTGTGTGTGTGTGTGTGTGTGTGTGTGTGTGTGTGTGTGTGTGTGTGTTTGTGTGTGTGTGTGTGTGTGTGTGTGTGAGTGTATTTGTTTGTATGTGTCTCTTTCTCTCTCTCTTTCTGTGTGTGTGTGTGTGTGTGTGTGTGTGTGTGTGTGTGTGTATGACAGGTGACACACTGGGTGAGGTTCTAGCATTACCAATATTGATTACTGCTTCTTCGGTGGGAACCAGAGAGGCTGATAAGCGGCCGTGTCTCGCCTCCACATGGGTCGCTGTGTCTGTGTGTGTGTGTGTGTATGTGCGTGTGTGTGTATGTGTATCTGTGTGCGTGTGTGTGTATGTGAGAGAGAGAGAGAGAGAGAGAGAGAGAGAGAGAGAGAGAGAGAGAGAGAGAGAGAGAGAGAGAGAGAGGAAGAGAGGAAGAGAGGAAGAGAGAGAGTGAGAGAGAGAGAGAGATAACAGGATACGTGACAGGAAGAAAAAGAGGGAAAGTAGAAAGAGAAAGAGAGAGAAAGAGGGTGGGGAGGACAGACAGACCGACAGACAGAGACAGACCGACAGACAGAGACAGACAGACCGCCAGACAGACAGAGACAGACAGACAGACAGACAGAGATGACGACTGATAAGATGGCAATTAAAGGTACGAAGGAAGATGGAAGCAAAGAAGTAGAGAATATGAATAAAATAAGAAAATGAAATAAAATAAGAATATAAAAAATCTAACGCAATATTCAGAGATAATCATTTTTATATGCAAGTCTAATTAGTTGTATCTAAACTTGGACGAATCAGAGTTATGTACTGTAGAGTTAAGAATAAAAACACTTGTTGTGGCTTTGAGTTTGTTTGTTAGTTAGTTAGACAGAGAGTTAGGGAGAGATTCTGTTGTTCTTGAAATGGAGGGTCAATGATTCCTCCTAACTATGCTAGGAAACAGACGTCCTTATTGTTAGTTAATAAGGGATTTGTTTCTTGGTATAATTTGTAATAATCTGAAGTCATCCAATTTACCGTGAAGAAGGTATCGCCTTCTAATATAAATAGTTACTTTTTTTCCGATTTACCGTGAAGAAAGTATCGCCTTCTAATATAAATAGTTACTTTTTTTCCGATTTACCGTGAAGAAAGTATCGCCTTCTAATATGAATAGTTACTTTTTTCCGCTATTGTTAATATTTTAGTACATATTTTGAACTAGTTAATTACCAGGTAGAGTGCTAAGAAAATAATTATACTCGTAAATATATTAGGCTTCTACCATCGAGATTACGAGAGAAAATAGTATATTTTATCTGGCAACGACAAATGATATACGTATATAAAAAGAGAAGGTTCTGTCTGGGACCTGCTTTTCCTGGTGGTGGCAACAGTGGGTTTATATACAGTACAGGCCAAGTGGGTTTATATACAGTACAGGCCAAGTGGGTTTATATACAGTACAGGCCAAGTGCAGCTAGAGTGGCGCTTATGGTTATTGGAAAGGTTTACCCCGAGTTGATAGTCTGCTCTGTTAGCACTTGGGGTGAAGAGGACCACATGCTGTTATAATATACACCTTTCTGTGGTGGACTATACTATACACAAGATTCTAACCAACCAACTCCTGTGGTCCTTATCAACACCTGTATGGAACTTGTTTGTTCTCTCTCTCTCTCTCTCTCTCTCTCTCTCTCTCTCTCTCTCTCTCTCTCTCTCTTTGTATATATATATAAAGCCTCCCTCTTCACTGCCAGATATTTTTTCTTTCGTTCTTCATTGTAATTGAGTGACTGTGAGTGACTGCACCAATACAGTCCATGAAGGCAGTGTGTTGGGTGGCCGCCATTCACACACACACACACACACACGCATAATGCTCATGTCGTCTTGGTTGATCCAGTAATTAATTGCCTAGTTTGGTAAAGGTCACATTAAATTCTTCCTCAGGAGAACAAAAGTACTGAATGTCAATGATATAATGTTTTATAGGATGACTTGTAATATTCCTTTATATTTCCTTCATGTATATTCTTTTTCCTTCATTTATAACGTGGGTAAAAGTATATCCATGTCGTTGTATGTAGAGTGTCAAGCATACACTAAAAAATGTATCCATCTGGACCAAAATAAACGTGAAGGACAGAATATGAATATATATTAAATTTTATAAGGACAAACAGTCTACCGCACCCAGTGGTAAGAAAGAAAATGAAGAATAGTAATAATAATAATAATAATAATGATAACAATAATGATAATGATAGTCGCCGGCAGATTTCCAATGTCCAAAATCAGACGAATTCTCTTACTTGCGAAATCCTCCTGATATCTAGAAGTTACGAAATAATTCACTTCATCCCAAAACAAGGAAGTACTTTACATCCACGTCCACTAAATATACACAAATTATAACAAGGCAGAACGAGAGGCGAAAACTGTGTCCTGGACTGTCGTGTTTATATTTGGCCACGTTTGATCTCTTCCTTTACCGTGTTGTGATCCTCATACATATTAACGTTACCAAAGCTTCAGTAAACCTCATTGTTATTACAGCAGCTGTACAATGGCTCACTGACTCACCGACTGTCATCAGCTGGGGTAGAGGTAGTTAAAAAATAATCAAACACAGAGAAAACTTTTATATTTTGTAAGGGAGACTGAGGCTTGGTGAAGTCCTAGTTAATCTCCTTTTGTATACACCGGCCGCATGTCCTGCTATAGTGGTAGACCATCTCGTTAACAGTATTGGTTTTATTGTTGATGTTTTGTAGTGCCACGAGCAGATAGCTTCATATAATATACTGGACTGTATTGTGCTTTTTTCACTCATTGGATCCACAGTGAATAAGTTTCAGTTGTATGTGTTTTTCCATTGAGGCTAAACGTTTGTTGGTTCCGTTATAATGACTTTTCTCTCATTCTTTTCTAACATTACTAGTATGTAATGATAGTTGCAGAATAAATATCAATATTTCCAGGGTTCGATGACGCACATGTGGCGTGTTTATCATTGGATCGAGAGGCTAAGTACAGTCTTTCTCAATACTTTTGAGTGATCACCAGCTCTGAATCAAATTTCGTATACATATAACAGATGCATGATTAAATTCAAATTATCCATTCACTGAATGAAGAAAAGCATTATGTATATATATATATATATATATATATATATATATATATATATATATATATATATATATATATATATATATATATATATATATATATATATATATGTGTGTGTGTGTGTGTGTGTGTGTGTGTGTGTTGGTGGAACTGTACTCATCGTTACAGATTCATATAACAGAAGTAAATCAAATCTTGTAGGTTTTCGGGTAACCAAAATCTTCTGAAGGCGCCTATAAGTCTCTAGAGGAAAAAACTGATGTAGGGGGTCGAAGGCTGTGCTATCTTGCCCTCGGGATGAGAGCGGCCAGTTATCGAGACCTGCCTATGGTGATGGTGGTGGAGGGGAGAGAAGATGGGGTGGTTGGCGCTGCGCCCTGAAGGTCAGTGTGGTGGTCTGGATGATGGAAAGGTTTAATTAAGGGCAGAGACGGAGCGTGTAGGGCTCCTGGCGGCGTCCCTACCATACTGCCCTGCCACAGCCTGCACTAGACGCCCCAACTTTACCAGCCAAGAATTCCTCTAAAGGGGAAAGAGGTCGTTGTGCCACACTTTTGTGGGTCCAAACTATGTTAGTACGAGAACAGGTGGTTATAGGGCAACCCAAGGATATATATATATATATATATATATATATATATATATATATATATATATATATATACAATATAAGCACTGAAGCATGCATTCATAGACACATACTTTCAAAAAGAATGTATTGAAAACAGATTTGTTAACCGGACATAAGCTAACCAATGAAACAACGAAAGATTTCATGTCTTTAGTGATAACGATACACGAGGCCTCAGAAAACAACACAACTGCTTAGTATATGTCCCTCAGATTTAGGTTCATCTTTTTCGAATATTCTTTGGTCATAATAATACAAGTTGTATCAAAATGTGAGTTGAGACCATCACTAGAAAATCATCACCAGCTGAATTAAACCCGCATCTCACAATATTGTCATGCGAAACTTCGGCTGGGATTTCCACTCAATTAGCAGCAACTATGAATATAATTTCCTGATATTCAGAGAAAATGCTGACGTGATATGTGGCCTCATGCAGCTCAGAATAGACCAAGCCAAAATTATATATATTCGTCCTATAATATATCTAATTTATCATGAATTATTGTACGGGAAGAGAACAGATGATTGAATTTGCAACTTCACAGCCGATGATGCACCAATGATTACTATACTCTGTTCAAAACTTGTGTTCCATTTTCCTCTATCTATCTATCTATTTCTATCTGTCTATCTATCGCTATTTCTATCTGTCTATATATCTATCTATTTCTATCTATCTATCTAACTATCTATATCTATCTATTTCTATCTATCTATCTATCTATTTCTATCTATTTAAGCATAAGAGGCCAAAAGGAACACAAGTTTTGAACAGAGTATAGTTTGGATAAAGTTGATTTTTTTTTTTTTTTTTTTTTTTTATGGAAACCTTTGACCACCGAGAGTAATTACATGCCTCCATTAATCTTCCTCCGTAGGGCTGTATTGCCTGACGTGATGTGGGCAGTA
Organism: Petrolisthes manimaculis; assembly: GCA_034508575.1. Classification (NCBI taxonomy): domain Eukaryota; kingdom Metazoa; phylum Arthropoda; class Malacostraca; order Decapoda; family Porcellanidae; genus Petrolisthes; species Petrolisthes manimaculis. Next base: position 32,503 of record JAWZYT010000453.1, read on the forward strand.
CTTTAAGGGACCCTCCTGTCCTGTGTTGTAGTAAGAAAATTGGAGGTAAATGAGTCCTTCAAGTTTTGCCACGTAACACTACCAATAGGGAAGGAGCTTGTTTCGTGGCATGCTCAGGAGGAATCAGATGCCTCAAATTCCCATACAGGGTCCTTAAGGGTTTGGGCGGCAGTTCGGACCCGACACACTACTTTTAAAATTTTCAGGTGTCTCTCCATTCCTTCTATTTCCTTCGTGTTTGCTGCTGCTTCTCTTTACCTTTATCTTCCTCGTGCTACAGGGTCTCCCAGGACTAGCGCTACTTCTTTTTTCCTTTTCATTTCATTTCTGTTAATCTTTTTAAGTCTTTATATGATTGTCTTCATTCATTGGGTTAGAGGATTCCCTTGTGGTTAACTGAATTCCTTCGCATTAACCCAAAATATAATAATCAAAATGTGTCATTGTCCTGAAAGAGTTACCGTATATAATAATGACATAAGCTAATGTAAATAAGATTTACTTAGTTTAGAGGTGTCTTTGGCCTTGAGAAGCTTCATATAAGTCTATGAAAAAAATATCTGCATCTAAAGAATATAAATGATGACCTTAGCTAAAGCTATATTCTACTATCACCATCACCTTTATAATTATACCATTGATCCATTGCACAAACAAACCAACTTTACCTGTCATCAACCTCACACTTACTGGTCTACCACCAACCCTATTCGTGTTTCTACCAGTCTACCACCTGAACCACTTGTAAGAAAGGAAACACTATCGGGAACTTGTTAGTTGAGTCCCGCCCCTGCCAATCCTTCCTCTCTAACTTTCTGCACAACAGTTTTTACTTGTTCGTAAAAAAATTTGGTGTGGGTAAAATGCTGGCGTCAGACAACATACAGCTAACTTTATACATACACACTTATAAAGATTTTTTTTTATATATAAATATATAACGAAGTAACAAGGACAGTAAAAATGGATTAGTACGCTAAACATAGAGTGAATTATATATTTGAACAACACAAAAATTACAAATCAGTGAAGAAAACATTAAAGTGAGGGAACTCGTCCAGAATACTATGAAGTGAAGGACTTGGTGCTGGTTCACCTTGTCATAATAATGATATGGAGAGAAGCATCCCCAAAGTGGCGACGTCAAGCGAGGACATAATTGGAAAAAATCTTAAAAAAAATATTTGAGTGAAAATGGTGGAGGGTGATGATGCCAGGAGTCCTTCATAGAGTGTGACCAATGTACTGTACACTCGCCATCCAAAATATGTATCCAGGCTTGCTTCGAATAGCCTGATCGAGTACTAAGCGAGCTCAAGCAAATATTAAACAAAATAAGGGTTGTATAATTGGCTCACTAGTATGTCAAATGAATCGAAAACTTAAAAAAGACCTGGATACACATTTTGGATTGTGAGTGTACCAGTCAGAACTATACCGTATAGACTCACAAATCACAATACCCATGTAGACTGTATACTGACAAACAGGCAACTTCATTATTGGGTGATAATTATGAGTGGCTCTGATTTGTGGAATAGTTTGGAGGAGTACATACATTACACGGCCTTAAATTTATTCGCCAGCAAAATTTGTGGTTCCCTAATAAGTAATACAAATTGAGGGAATGGGACGAGTGTGTATTTGGACGGTGGGCCATTTTTGCGGGAAGTCCTCGGTAAGTCTTTATTAGTGTGAAATGAAGTGCGCGGGATGAGGTGAGATGGGAGATGAGTGGACCGAAACGAGTAGGGAAGAAAGAGGAGAAAAATCTGGGAGGGGGGAAAGAAATGAGTGGATAGATAGATAGATAGATAGATAGATAGATAGATAGATAGATAGATAGATAGATAGATAGATAGATAGATAGATAGATAGATAGATAGATAGATAGATAGATAGAACTCGAGGCAGGGAACGAAAGAATAATTGGTGTGACGATGGAAGGAGGAGGAAGAAGAGACATGGAAGAAGGGGAAGGGAGTGGAAAGGAAAGCAAGGAGATTAGAAAAAAATGCATGCAGACGTAAATAGAAAGAACCGAGTAGGGAAACGAGGAAGGAGAAAGGGAGGGAGGAGTAAGCTGCTATAAACTTGGATATGCTGTGTGTTTACTCCCTTGTCGATAAACTGGAGGTCAACACATTCCTCCAAACGGGGCAACGAAACGGATCCCCATGTTAGAGTCACTGAGATCGTCTGTTTGGAGGAATACTTTGGAGGAATCAATAGCCTTTTAAGGGACCCTGTGTTGTAGTCAGAAAATTGGAGGTTAATGAGTCCTTCAAATATTGCCACGAAACACAACCTATATAGAAGGAGCTTGTTTCGTGGCATAGTAAGAAGGAATCAGAAGCCTCCAATTTTTATACACGATCACAGGGTCCTTAATACATCAACCAACAAAAGAGTCTACCTTTAAGTGGGTGTGAGAGTAGAGGGAGAGAAGAAAGGATGGGATGAGTAAGGGAATTATAGGGAAAAGGAAAGGGAAGATGAGGAAGAGGAAAGGAAAAGGGCGATACATTGGAGGAGGAGGGAATAAAAAGAGGAGTAGGGAGAGAGAGATAAAGGAAATCAGGAGGAAAAGGAGGCACGAAGGAAGGAAGGAGGGAGGGAGGGAGGGAGTGGGAAAAAAAGAGAAGGAGAAAAAGGAGAGGAGTGAGTGATGAAATAAAGCAGGAGAGAAAAGAGGTAAGCGGAAGGAAGGGAGGGAGTGGGAAAGGAGGAAAGCAGCTTACAGGGGCCTGAGGAGGATGTAATTTGGTGGGTCAATTTTTCCCAGTGGATGAGAGTAAACTTTTAAAATGAGCTGCTGGGCTGGGCGCTGGGAAGGTGTGATGGCGGGGGGGGGGGGGGGGGAAGTGTGCCAGTGTGTACGGGAAAGGTGTGATGGTGGGTGGAGAAGTGTGCTAGTGTGTGGGGGAAAGATGTGATGGTGGGTGGAGAAGTGTGCTAGTGTGTGATGGGAAAGGTGTGATGGTGGGTGGAGATGTGTGCCAGTGTGTGAGGGGAAAGGTGTGATGGTGGGTGGGGGGAGAAGTGTGCCAGTGTGTGAGGGGAAAGGTGTGATGGTGGGTGGGGAAGTGTGCTAGTGTGTACGGGAAAGGTGTGATGGTGGGTGGAGAAGTGTGCCAGTGTGTGGGGGAAAGGTGTGATGGCAAGTGGGAGGTGTCAGCTAAAGTTTGTGTGTAGAAAGGTATAAATATGTGTGAGAAGGATGTGGGTGTGTGTGGGTAGGTGTAATGGTGTGTGGTAAGGATGGAGAGTGGGAAATGGGCGTGTGTGTGTGTGTGTCTGTGTGTGTGTGTGTCTGTGTGTGTGTGTGTGTGTTTGTGTGTGTGTATGTGTGTGTGTGTGTGTGTGTGTGTGTCTGTGTGTGTGTGTGTGTTTGGGGGGGAAGAGATGAGATGACGGTGAAAGATAAGAGAGTATAATTATTATGTGTAGTACTGGAGACGAATAAAGGTCTCATAGGATAAGTTGAGTAGGTGGTTGGATACCGGCAACTCGGTGGTGTGTGTTGGGATGGTAGGTAGGTAGTATGTTTACAAGTTTGTGAGCTGGAAAAAAAATGAGACTATGTGATCGGAATGGTGAGGACGAGGAGGAGGAAGTGGAGGAGTAGGAGGAGGTGGAGGTGGAGGAGGAGGAGGTGGAGGTGGAGGAGGATATGGAAGAGTAGGAGGAGGAGCTGGAGGAGAAGGAGGTGGAGGAGGAAGAAGACATAGAAGAAGAGAAGGAAGAATCGAAAAAAAGGAGGAGAAAGCAGATGAAGAAGAGGAGGAGGAAGACTTGGAGGAATAAAAAGAAAAGTAGAGGAGGAGGAGGAGGATGAAGTAGATGAAGAAGAGGATGAAGGAGGATGAAGGGTGAAGGGTGTGGTGGTACAGGAGTGTTGGCGTGGATGTAATAAAGAGAAGGAGAGCTGTGGCTAAGAGGGACTAGGAAAGTGGCGAGTAGTGGTGGTGCTGGTGAGGTGTAGGGAAGCCGGGATTATGTGTGTGTAGTGTGTGTGTGTAGTGTGTATGTAGTGTCTGTGTGTGTAGCGTGTGTGTGTGTGTGTGTGTGTGTGTGTAGTGTGTGTGTGTGTGTGTGTGTGTGTGTGTGTGTCTGTGTGTGTGTGTGTGTGTGTGTGTGTGTGTGTGTGTGTGTGTGTGTGTGTGTGTGTGAGGGAATATAGGAGAAGGAGAGAAAAGCATAGGTTTGACTTTATACAATTTTCAATAATACTCTCCTCGGTGCAGTAAAGAATATAAAACTATTATCTCGAAAACAATCATCTCACTTCACCCGATCCTTTTTTTACACGATTTGGTAAAGTGTGTGTGAGTTTATATTTTAAATATTTCTATACAATGACGTTTCGTTTATGGTTTGCAATGAATTCGGTCTGCGGGTGCATACCAATAATTATAAAGGGAGTACCGTATGTGGAGATTGAGAAAGATTAATGATTTCTCCAAAATTTGCTACGAAACAGATTATTTTATTGGTAATACTGTGGATGCTCGTTTCTTATAAAAAAAAAATCAATAATCGTCTAGTCGCCCACACAAGATTTGGGGGAAGTACAGTGTTGGCAAATCTGGAGCAACTGATTCCTCCAAACTATTCCAAGCAACAGAACTCCTTTATTTTTGTCCATCTGGTCCTGTTTCCTGGTATATTTTGTAGGAATCAAAGCACTCCCATGTACCAAAAGTATACTCTCCCCTTAATTAAAGAACCCTGTGATACTTTCGGAGAGTTGGAGGCGATTAAGGACCCTGTGATGTAGTCTAAAAGTTAAAGAAAAATTAGTCCTTCAAATATTGTTACGAAACACCACATATAGGGAAGGAGCTTGTTTCGTGGCATGGTCAGGAGGAATCAGAAGTCTCCAATTTTATACACGATCACAGGGCCCTTAACAGAGGAACGGAGATTGAACAAAAAAGGAAACGAGCTGACAGAATAATGGGGAATCGAACCCACTAAGACTCATCAGTATAGAACTCGAGAACGCCCATGCAATAGGCGACACATAACGTATTGTATATCTAAACCAATCTAGCATAATTAGACGAGTACTATATCCACCACCACAACAATACCTCATCCCATCATCAAACCAGTCTAGTACATTTATCTATATTTTCACAACAAAACTATTTAACCAGTCCAGTATATCTATCTATATTTTCACAACAACAGTATTTAACCATTTCAGTATACACACATATCAACCACAACTCCAGCAGTACATACATACATACATACCTCAGTGACCCCCTCCAACCAGTCACAGTAGTAGTATATTTACAGTATATTTTGCAGTATATCTATATATCCACTACAACGCCAGCACTTCACCCCATCTCGCCCCACCCCATACGTTGAGCTGCATTGTTTGCAAGACTGGTAAGCCCCCCTACCATTTTATATTCGGTGGCTGGCTGTGTGGATGGGGTGGTGGTGGAGGTGGCCAGGCAGCTTGCTATACCACGCCCTTCACTCTTGTACCATTGTATATATATAACTATTTTTTTTTTGTCACTTTGTTTTTTAATCTGTCTGTCTATCTGTCTTTATATGTTTTTGGTATCTGTGTCTGTTTATCTATTCGGTTATATGATTATCTATCTATCAATCCCTCCCCACACTGTCTCTCTATATATATATCTCTCTGATTTAGTATGCACGCTTATTTTACGATTTTTTTTCTACACTTCAGAATATTATTCCGACCAACGGAACTGACGCTTCTGAAAATTCTTCACTAATTTAGATCTGAATTGAAATGCCGTCCTGAAAATGAAATGCATGACAGGGTGGAATGTGGACGACTGTGTCTGAGCCAAGTGAAGCTTTTGTTTTTGAGGTTTTAGGAGGCAACTGTTTACTCTAAAGTTTAAACTATACAACAAACATGGTCTTCTAATCCTATACTGATATATGATTCCCTTCCTGGTCTGCTATAGTTTGTATACATTTATATGCTTTCCTATTCGCCGACAGCAAAATATTTCCTTTGGGGGCTCCCTGTAGGGGGGTATTGCCTAAATTAATTAATGTGGGCAATACTTACAGGGTTTTGGCGCCCCTTCGGCCCCAGCCATTAGCTTTCATTTCTACAACTGTCCCTCTTTTCTTTTCATTTCCTTACTGCTTGCTGTCACACCTCTCTATCACCTTTTTCTGGCGCTATAGGACCTTGATGTTGCGGCGCCTAATATCCATCAATCAATCAATCCTTTGGGGGCAGTACAGTGTTGGAAAATCTGGAGCAACTGATGCCTTTAAACTATTCCAAGCAACAGGACACCATTATCTTTGTTAATCTGTTTCCTGGCATACTTTGGAGGAATCAATTCTTTCTAATACACCAAAAGTACATTATCACCTTAACTGCCGCCATCCAGCCCCGTGCTTTCTGCCAAGTGCATCCACGGCCATTTGTTCCGTCGGAGAAACACAATCCTTTCTTTAGAGAATATCCTGATGTTAGTGTAATGGTGATGGTAATGGTCACTTTCATTCCTTTTAGAGTGCCAACACTGTCATTACTTCTCTTACAGCCTGAGTTGCCACCCATAGTGTTGAATGGCACTTAGCATACTAACCTCATGAAATGTTGGTGTTGTTTTATAATTTATGTGTAGGGTGTACAGTATATATCATAACTGTCTATATAATTATAAATATTTTGCATATACATTTTTCTTTATCGTCTGTCTCTCTGATTTCTTGGTTTGGCTGATTAATTTACACCTTGGATGTCTGCCTGAACTCTATCACTATGAGTCTGTCTTATGTTTTCCTGTAAGATTATAAAGTGTAAATATCCACACCCTGTTGCATTCATCATAGGAAGTGAAATTATTATGTCACTGTACAGCTGCTGCTATGGAAGAGTCTTGTGCCTTAAACTGTCCATTACCTCACGTCTGCCCATCAACGCCTGTGCAGTGTAGGTAATTTTGTCTACCTTAAATATTAGATGTCAGAGTACATTATGCTACGTCAAATATACATTACTGCATGTTGGTACAGAGGTCGGGTTGAGGCTATATATTATTAACTGTGAGTGTTGGTGGTCCGGAGTAGTGGTGTGTGTGTGTGTGTGTGTGTGTGTGTGTGTGTGTGTGATGATAGTAGTGTTGTGTGTGTGTGTGTGTGTGTGTGTGTGTGTAGGAGTTAGCAGTGGAGCAGTCGTGAATGCACTGGGATTTAGAGAGATAAGAACATGCTGTACTACAAAATTAATACAATAAAATTCTTAGTTCTTCCTTACAGTTCGAAATGTATCAAAAAAAAAAATTATAAGTGAGGAGGAGAAGGAGGAGTAGTAGTTGGAGGGGGAAAGGAGAGGGGGGAGTTGGAGGGGGAAAGGAGAGGGGGGAGTTGGAGGGGGAAAGGAGAGGGGGGAGTTGGAGGGGGAAAGGAGAGGGGGGAGTTGGAGGGGGAAAGGAGAGGGGGGAGTTGGAGGGGGAAAGGAGAGGGGGGAGTTGGAGGG
>JAWZYT010000453.1:42500-152500 GCA_034508575.1 Petrolisthes manimaculis
TCCAAGCCTCACATTACGTATTACAAAAAACCAGCCATCTAATGTGACCAGATTGAAGGTTACCGATTCCTCGAAATTAATTAAGGGGGTGTGGGAGTAGGGGACAGGCTTGGGGGGGGGGGGACTGGGGGGGGAGGTGCGGGAATAGGAAGACAGACTTGGAGTGGGTAGAAAGCCTGTCTCCCTGTTCCCGCAACCCCCCAACCCCCCCCCCAAAAAAAAAAAAAAAAAAAAAAAAAAAAAAAGCCTGTCTGTTCCCCTACTCCCGCACCCCCCAAAATCTCCCCAAAGTCGCGTTTATGAATGCCCCAAACATAAGACCGCCTCGAGGCTGGCGCTCAATCGTGTTTTTTGCATGTCCCAAACTCTAGTCCGCCTCGAGCCCAGGTCTAGTCAAGTCGAGCCAGTTCTGGAGCAGGCTAGACCCAGACTCAAGGCGGATAATGACGTACAAAGCAACAACAAGGTAAATACACTGAACTTAAAGGTTCAATTAAAAGTTAATGATAAAAAAGAGTTAATGATAAAAGTTAATAATAATTTCCATTGCTCCGAGAGGGAAGAGTAGCAAAATTGAAAATATCTGTTTTCCGCCATCTTTGTTGTTGTTGTAGTCAGTCTCCAACGGTCGACCTGGACTGTTTTTGAATGTCCCAGTATCTAGTCTAGCCCGCCTCAAGACCGCCTCAAGCCGCAGGGGCATTCATAAACGCGATTCAAGCCTGTCCCCCTACTCCCACACCCCCTTAAGGTACAAAACACATCTCGTAGTGGGATATTAAAGGTAGAGTCTGTTTCCTGGCATAGTTTGGGGATATGCTAGCCACCAAGTCAGCGAGTTCTTATCAAAAAGCGAAGTTTAGTAACCATATTATAACAGCGTTTTTTTGTGATACCTTCCCCCCCCACACACACACACACCTCCCTCAAATTAGAATTAAAGTAGCCTAATCATATTAATGCATATTTTCACTACATCATTATTTAGTTTGATTTTAGTAACCTGAGCTCCAACTCATATAATATATAATGTGCTCATTGTGATGCAGTGTTTAATAATCTTATTTCTGAGCAACTTTCTTTTATAGTCTAGAATTTTGTTTCAATATTCTAACCTATGAAACCTATACTATTAGTGGAAATTCTCTCTCTCTCTCTCTCACTCTCACACTCTCACACTATCACACTCTTACTCTTACTCTCACTCACACTCTCACTCTCACTCACACTCTCACTCTACTCTACTCTACTCTACTCTACTCTACTCTACTCTACTCTACTCTACTCTACTCTCTCTCTCTCTCTCTCTCTCTCTCTCTCTCTCTCTCACTCTCTCTCACACTCTCACTCTACTCTACTCTACTCTACTCTACTCTACTCTACTCTACTCTACTCTCATAAAACTGGGCCCACACCTCACTAAACATAAATGGATGTGTTGCCACTAAGCTTCCTACGATACCCAGGGATATAATCTGTGTTAGGATGATGCACGGTCAGTTAAGAATAATACATGAATGATTGTGGTCGGTGCATAATAATCATCAACATCATTATTCCCAGGCAGAATATAATATCACATACACCACCAACTTCACCAACTCCACCACCAGTGTAATATCGAGATAAACAGAGCTGCATGGTGTTGTAAGGTTGTAAGATTGAGTCGGCCTTTGCTATTATTAAGATCAAGGCTGTGGTCTATAGTGGTGGGTCTTACTTTGGGCTTTGGATCGTGGCCTTATTATTATGTATGTATGTCCTGTTGATATTGATGTTATTATGAAAGAGGTAATATATAATTATACGGTATACTTTTTTGGTATTTTACAGCGTCCTGATTCCTCCAAACTATCTAAGAAACTATACCTAATTGATAAAAATATTGGTGGTCTGTTGCTTGGAAAAATTGGAAGAATAATTTTCTCCAGATTTACCAACACTGTATGTACTACCCCCATTATTAAAGCAATTACTTCATGTGAGTTAAAAGTTTCTCATTGACAATAAATTCATGCTATTCAAACAGTCACTATATACAGTCTAATAATATTATGTACTAAAATCCAATAAGTGTTCATTTACTCTATATTGTCTTCACTATATTGTCTTCACTATAGTTCAATCGGCCAGAGAAAGAAATATGAAATACAGTAAAATGAAACTTTTTTGGTTTGTTCGCGCACATACATCATCTAAATACACCAAAGGAAATAATGCCATCAAATATTAATTAATCAACAAACCCAATTAACTCTTCCTCCCGGGTATAAATCATCATGTAAAAACAAAACAAACAAACCAAACACGACCTCTCCAGACTGAAAAAAAAAAAAAAAAAGTAGTGTCAGAACAAGAGAGAAAATAGAGAATGGGAGCAACAATACGGTGTAAATATACGGTCGGCCCGGGGTAAAATCCACTCTGATGACCACTGAGGAGTATGAGCCGGCTAGCCACCATGTTCCCCAAACCTTCTCATGGTACGGGGATATTAAGCTGGGACCCTGCTATCGTGTTTGAAAATAGGATGAGTCTTCTGATTCCTCCTGACCATGCCACCAAACAAACCCTGTAGGTGGTGTTTCGTGGCAATATTTGAAGGACTCACTCACCTCCAATTTTCTGCCTATATCACAGGGTTCCCTTAACATCTGAGTCCGCTGGAATGATGCTTATACTTTGGGTAGATAGGTTAGGCTACGTATAGGTTAGTTATCTCAGTTTTAAGGAGAGGCCGTGTTGGATTAGGCTGTCAGATAATGCTACGTAGGGATAACACAGTGTTGGTGGTATGACAGTCGTGGGGGTGTTAATGGTAAATAGAGTGTGTTTCCTCGCACCGTAAGAGAATTGGAATATCGCCCAGGCAGCCCACCCGCGGCAGTGATGAGGGAAAATTACACTGAGGCCTGGAGAGCTTAACGAGGACTAACCTGCCTTTAATGCCACTAATACCGACATGAATAAGGGGAATCAGGCCGAGATGCAGGGCAGGGGGGAGGGTGTCGTTAGCGAGGGAACGGCGTGCACACACACACACACACACACACACGAAATAGAAAAAGGAACAACCACACAAACACACACACACGACAGAGAAAGGAACACACATACACACACACAACAGAGAAAGGAACAACCACACACACACAACAGAGAAAGGAACAACCACACAAACACAGACACACAACAAAGAAAGGAACAACCACACACACACAACAAAGAAAGGAACAACCACACACACACAACAAAGAAAGGAACAACCATACACACACACAACAGAGAGAGGAAAGACCACACACACACACACGTAACCGAGAAAGAAACAACCACCCACATACAGTACATACAGGCACAAACATTGTTATTGACACGTACGCTTATAAGCACACGGATACACAAAGATATATATACACAAGTTACCCTTTAGATAGATAGATAGATAGATAGATAGATAGATAGATAGATAGATAGATATATGGATAGATAGATAGATAGATATATGGATAGATAGATAGGTAGATAGATAGAGAAGAGGAGGAGGGAGAGAGGGAGATATGCCAGTTTGCAATAGGCCAAGTTTAGTGACCGGAATTCTTATAAAAGTAAATTGAGTGGAAGTGGAGTGAAGACGAACGCTAAGGGGTCGCCATGGAAACTGGAGGAGGAAAAGGAAAAAGGGGAGGACGATGAAGAGGAAGGGGAGGAAGAGAAATAAAATAAGGAGAGAGCTCAGTTTAAGGTGAGATTCTCTTTTGGTGAATGGGACGGTCTGGGATTCCTCCAAACTATACCAGGAAACATGTTAGACACCCTCATCAGTAGTACTAATAGGGGATCTGTTTCGTGGCATAGTTAGGAGGAATAGGTAGCATTCCAATATATTCACCAACAAGAGAATCTCCCCGTATAGAAGTATGGGGGATGGCGTTTCAGAGTGTATGTATAGGGAAGAGTATAATTATGTAGTGGCCGAAATAATTATGAAGGAGACGCACCTGAAACAGGGATCATTGATCACAGGATAGGATGAGACTTTGTGGGTAGAGACGTGTACTTCACTAGGCTTGATAAAAAGGGACCCGTTTGTAGTACGTCTGTTTTTCGCGTGTCCGCAACTTGTACATAAGAGACAGATGTGCAGAGCGCTGATATATGATTGTAGGAAGAATTAAAAAAGCAAGTTAGGGAGAGGGTGAGGCAGGGAGCAGAGCAGGGAAGGGAGGTGCATGTGGTGTGTGTGAAAATCATTAAGACAGATGAGGGAGGTATAGATTAGGTGAGGAAGGAAGGAAGGAAGGAAGGCAAGGAGTAGGGGTGGAAGGAAGGAGGGATAGGGATAGGGTTTGGGGCTATATATAGGTAGACAAGAGGTTAGATGTATGCATGGGTGAGGTGAGAAATGTCAGTGTGAGACGTGGTATGAGGCGACGCAAAGGGTGGTGGAGAATCAATCATACAGAAGAGAGAGTGAATTAATGGAGAGGGAGAGGGGATATAAGACTAACGATTGTGACTGAGTAAGGAAGGGACAGACAGAATAATGAGTGATGGAAGATAAGACAGAAATAAAAACTGGGAATAGGTAACGATTAAATGTGGTAAAATAAGAGAAGACGAGAAAGGAACACGAACAATTGTTTAAAAAAAAGAGGAGACGAGAAAAAAAGGGACGAAAGAAAGGGAGAAGGAGACATGAGTAAGGAAAGTTGAGGGAGTAGAAAGTAAAGATGAATCACACAACTGACTGGCTGGCTGGCTGGCTGGCTGGAAGGGACAGAAAATTAAAGGGTGGAAAGGGAGGAAGAGGAAAACATTTGTGAGTGAGGCATGGAGAGAGGGTGAAGCAAAATAATGAAAAGTGATGCATGAGTAAGACGGAATAAAAGAGGAAGAAGGAGAGAGAAGAGGAAAAATTGGTGAGTGAGGCATGGAGAGAGGGTGAAGCAAAATAATGGAAAGTGATGAGTAAGACGGAATGAAAGAGGAAGAAGGAGAGAGAAGAGGAAAAAGTATACGGTACAGCAGAGAGAAGGGTAGGGAGCATGGCCAAGGTATATGTATCTCTTGGCCATGGTAGGGAGTGTGTGTTGAAAGGATTAATTAAATGTACAGATTTTACTCTGACAAATTACTGATGATTCTATATACTTAAAAGCCCAGACTCACGGAAAAAAAACATCTATATAATGATCAGTTATCCCTTCGTTAATTAAGCAATATTTGTACGAGATTATATATATAACTCTATAATTATATCCTCATTATAATTTCTTTTACAGCTATAATTACAGTTGTTTACCTTGTTAAGACACACACACACACACACACACACACACACACACACACACACACACACACACACACACACACACACACACACACACACACACACACACACACACACTCACACACACACACACACACACACACACACACACACACACACACACACACACACACACACACACACACACACACACACAGTTGTTTACCTTGTTAAGACATATATATTATCATCAGTGAACATGAATATACCAATGGATAAAATTTTTGATGATTATAATTTTGAGTGTGATGAAAGGCTTGAGCACTTATTACCACCCACCCAAATGTCCACTGAGTTCGAAATTAAAAACGAATTCTACAAAGCCATTAATTTCCACTTGTCATGTCAGTGGAATATTATTAATCAATCGAGTGTTCTTTTATAGTGATGTGGAAGGACTAGTTATTATTATTACGTGTGTGTGTGGGGGGGGGGGGGGGGGGCATGTCAGGAATCGAACCTTTTTAGGGGGTGCAGCAGGAATAAGGGGACAGGCTTGATGAGGGGGGGTTTGGGGAGTGCGGGAATAGGGGGACAGGCTTGGGGTGGGTAGATAGCCTGTTCCCTATTCTCACACCCCCAAACCCTCCCCCTCGCCCAAGCCTGTCCCACTAGTGACTCCTGCACCCACCAACCCCCCCCCCCCCCGACCCCCCTACCCCCCCCCCCAAGTCTGTCCTCCCCTTATTCCCGCACCTCCTTAAAAGAATGATATAATACAGTGTTTGTTGGTATATCTAGACTGGAGCAACTGGTTCCTCCTAACTATTCCCAGCAACAGGCCCCCGTTATATTTGTTCATCTGGTCTTGTTTCCTGGCATACATTGGAGGAATCAAGACGCTCAAATGGACCCAAAGTTTATTACTCCCTTAATTAACACGGCAATAGAACACGGACTAGAACACCAATTTATTGATCCTTAGTATACTTTTGTTACTCTGGAGCGCCTTGATTCCTCCAAAGTATGCCAGGAAAAAGTCCCAGATGAAGAAAAATAATGGTATCCTGTTGCCTGGAATAGTTTGGAGGAATCATTTGCTTCACAATTACCAACACTGGACTACTCCCTTAATAATAGTTCAAAGGACACCGCTGTGATTATTTCTACATGTACATTTTATTTACCTGTAAACGTTTTGATATACATTAGGTAGACTTAGTTAATAATGTGACAACTTTCCTCCCTCCAGTATTTATTAGGAAATTTTAATTATTTGCTTACAGAATCTCACATTTTATCAAAGCAAAAATTTTGTAAGAGAAACAAGGGATTTCATTGTGCTTGAGTCACTTTTATATGTAATGAAACATTCACAGGCAACAACTGTACAAACAAACCCCTTATGATTAACAATAAATAAGACACATACGTTACTCTACTTCATAAAAAAAAAAAACACTGAAATAGAAAAATATCTGATAAAAACGTAAAGAGCCATTTGTAACATTTTCTAGTGAGGGGAACTGGAAACTGAAGATAGATGGGCAGCAGCAAGAACCTATAGACTCTAGTATTCTATTAGTCTTGTGCAGCAGGACGTCTGAATATTGTATGATTCTCAGTGGACGTGGTTTGACAGCACGTTCTTTTTCTATAAAGTCAGGATCAGATTAAGTCAGTCTAGTCTCATTACAAGGATTAGTCAGATCAGGATACATGTTAATCTGGTTATGCTCGCAAGTGGGGTTGAGTTAGGCTGACTAAGTTTGACAAAGTGGTTTATAAGGGTGAAAGAAAGTGGGCTAAATTATCGTGGCATGAGAAACCCTGTAGCTCTGTGACGTGAAACGGGGGCACACTTACGGAATATTGTGTGACCTCGAGGGAACAGAAGCAATACAGCGGGATGAACCAAACAGGGAGAGGCCTTTGTACTGCACTCGAGTAATCACTTGACGCTGGTGATGGTTGTGATGGTGGTGGTGAGGGTTGTGGTGATGGTGGTGGTGGTGGTGGTGGTGGTAGTCGTGGTGGTAGTGGTGGTGGTGGTGGTGGTCTTAGTTGTAATTGCCACCGTGGTTGTGAGAGTAATTACACCCGCCAACGAAATTAGCTGGGATTATGTTTTCGCCTCTATTCGTCTGCCATTCTGTCTGTTAAAAAAATGAAAATAAAAGATATATCAAAACGTTGCGAGCCGATTTCCACGACAACGAAGTGATTAAATAAATATCAAAGACGATCATTGAGGTGTGGGAAGAAACGTTCATCATATCACAGTTGTTAAGAAAGAGGTGAGTTTTGAGGAGATGGAACCTGTTTTTGGGAAGGGATGCTTAGTTTTGGCTGAGGTTTGAGGTTTTTGAAGTTTGAACGTCCTTAGTCTTGATGAGAATAATTATGATGGTGATTGTGGTGATGTTTGCAATTATTATGGTGTTGGTCAGGTATGGTAGGAGTGATGGTGGTGACTGATGGCTATTATGATGGTGGTAATGATGGTAATGGTAACCTCGGTGATGGGAACAGTGACCTTGATTGTGATGATGATGATGAGAATAATATTTGTGATTGTAACAGTGATGGTTGTGAAGGAGGTGACGACGGGAAGGAGGATGGATGGTGTGTACAGTCGGCATCAGGAATCCATACACACACACTATAGGCTTCAAGGGTTCACACACAACACACATAAAATATAAAGGTCTATATATGTAACTGCAACACAACAGACTAATAGGTTTGTTGTTTTGCCATCACCGAGCCACTTGTTAGAACATTTCACTACACTACTTTTCCCAATAATGACTTCGCTTTATGATGAGCTTGTGTATTATGAATTCCTGTGGCCGACTGTACATATCTCAGACCAGCATGTCACCACACACAGAACTAATGGATGGTGACAGACTCTGAAGACTTTACGGTGCCAGACTCTGAAGACTTTACGGTGCCAGACTCTGAAGACTTTACGGTGCCAGACTCTGAAGACCTTACGTTGATGATTATTGAAAGTTTAATTATTCAAAAAGAGAAGAGTGCCAAATAATTGTCTTGGTGTTTCTCAAGTCATTATCGTATAACAGCTAACAACATTTAAAGGAACACCATTCCTAATATTTATTACTCGATTAAAAAACGGAGGAGGAGGAGGAGATGGAGATGGAGATGGAGGAGGAGGAGGAGGAGGAGGAGTAGGAGGAGGGAGGGAGGGGTTAAAGAGGAGGAGGAGGAGGAGGAGGAGGAGGAGGAGGAGGAGGAGGAGATGGAGGAGGAGGAGGAGGAGGGGATGGAGGAGGAGGAGGAGGAGGAGGGAGGGGTTAAAGAGGAGGGTAAGGTGATAAAATTTTGTGCCTCTGGAAAATGACAAGTTAATCCTGGAAAGTCAAGATGAAGGACTTGTAAATAGTAGAGGTTATTTTCTAAGTTTCTTATCGATAAGCCGCCAGAAAAGTTTGGCCCTTACCTCTCATGTAATAAGGCCAAGTTAAATTGGTCTAGGTAGAAAGTTTTGTGATCTCGCTTTTCTCTCTCCAACCTACTTTTATGGCTCTTTGATTCCCCCGGCAGCTCTTTGTTGCTATACCATATAAATATATTCCACAACTTTAATTAAGAATATTATATATATATATATATATTTCTGTGTATGCATTCCTGTGTATGTGTATTCCTATGTGTGTGACTTTGCGCGTAACCGTGTGTGTGTATGTTGAGGAATATACTATAATATTATACGATACATAACTATCGTGTTAATATGTATGTATTAATATCCGTGTGAGTATAGGCTATGTGTATAAGTGTACGTGTGTGGCCTCTTATAATTATGTAGGCGCATGCGTAAGGTGTGTACGGATGCGTGTGGTTGTGTGTGTATGCATCGAACAGTCTCTTTGTCATGTTGGCTGCTAATGAAGCTCGTCTATTTCCTGTTGGTAACGAACCCCACGTTTTTATCTATATTGTGGTAAGGAGGGACGAAGGAAGGAGGCCCCATTGTCTCTCGCCTCAGCTTCATGGCACTGGTGGGAAAGTCATGTAGTCCTCAGCATTCACACGTTTAGAAAGGTACGTTTTGTTCGGTACGTTTTGTTAGTTACGTTTTGTTAGCTACGTTTTGTTCGGTACGTTTTGTTAGTTACGTTTTGCAAGTTACATTTTGCAAGTTACGTTTTGTTAGTTAAGTTTTGCAAGTTACGTTTTGTTAGTTACGTTTTGCAAGTTACGTTTTGTTAGCTACGTTTTGTTAGTTACGTTTTGCAAGTTACGTTTAATTAGTTTATACTTTGATAGTTACTTCTACCACTCCAGAGACTATTATAATTACTTATGTTTCTGGTTCTAAGGCAAAGTTCTGTCAATGACAACATATACTCCATTGTTTATAGATTTTGCGAAGAATCTCCATCATACTGGAAAAACCGAGAGCATAGAAAATTATCACTCCCAGTATGTACGAAATATTTGTAATACGGTATTTCCTTATTTATTATTTATTATTAATTATTTGTAATTTGTAATAACAGTATAATTTCAGGAAGGAGCAATGTAGTAAAGAGTGAAAGGGAATACCAGAGGAATGGAGACTATAAATTCTAACAATCTGTACGACTATAGGTATATCCTTGTTATGTTGTAGAATAAGTAAATATATAGACGAGGTTGTTTGATTGGTTCGTTTGTTAACAAGAAAACACCATAACTTACTGGCTGATTTTGGTCAAACTCTTATAGAATGTTTGCGCATTATAAACCCTAAGAGTGATTAAATTTCAAAGTATCCAGGCCATGAATTCAATTTAGGAATGGATATTATTTTCAGTTGTATATTTTCCCACTGAAGGTGAAATATGGGCTGATAAAAATACGTACCTTTTATTTGTGCTTCTAGGTAATATTATAATATACACGCTGGTATAGTTCCATACGAGTTTCCCAGATTATTTGCCAATATTCTGGACACAACTTTTCTCTTTCGTGGGATGTTGACAAATCCAGGACTGTTCCCTACCCAATTATATCGTGTGTTTCTTTAGTCCTGAGGTGGATTAACAAAAGATTTCCTTGGCGGCGTATTATTATTATTATTATTTTTTTTTTTTTTTTTTTTTTTGTCTCTGGCGGAGCAGATACATCTTTTGTCAACTTTAATGAACTCGACCCCCCGTGCTGTGCTGTGCTCTCTCTCTCTCTCTCTCTCTCTCTCTCTCTCTCTCTCTCTTGCTTCACTCTAATACTCTCTGTCTCTTTCTTTATTCATTTCTCAGCCTTCATTTCCTTTCTTTCATACACACACACACACACACACACACACACACACAAATCTTCATACCTATATGCACACACACATACATCTGCACACACGCACACACACACACACACATACATCTGCACACACGCACACACACACACACACATACATCTGCACACACATACACACACACACACACACCTACAACTCATCAAACGCCATTACTACACCATCGAACCCCCAAGGCTGCCACCAAACACACACACACACACACACACATACATACACACACACATATATGCACACACACACATATATACACACACACACACATACACACACACACACACACACACACACACACACACACACACACACACACACACACACATACACACACACACACACACACACACAGCACACACACGGAGATGATCTTGAGCTGCCAATTATACCTACTTATTAGCCTCCCTGAAGAGGTTTCCCGGAGGCTGGCTGATTCAAGAGCAAGTCATCCTCATCATCATCAAACATCAACATTACGCCCTGTGCACGTCCCTTCATCATCACCTCAACGCCCCCTCCCCTCATCAGTCGCTCCTCATCAGCCACTTCTTCAGCAGGAGCGGGGGCGGCCTGCATGAAAGGAATGAATATAGCTCGTTTTCTATCGTTGGTGATTTGCAGGGATGTTGATTCCGCCCCCTCAAAGTGTAGGCTTTGTATACCTGCCAAGAAACAAAACAGGCGACTTCAGCAGACGAGAAGGAGATCGATTTGTTTTGGTGGTGTTGTTAGGAAGGAAGGTACTACGCAAGGCCGCTTGGTACTACGCAAGGCCAAGTATAGGTATATCTCTTGGCCTTGGTACTACGTATATTCCCAATTTGGTCACGACAGATATAAAAGGTGAGAGAGAATTCGACGAACCCCATTATTTTGCTGAACACCTACGGGTTTGCTACACCTAAGGGTAAAAGGAAGGAAAGACGAAGGGAAGGATGATAAAATGCGATGAATGGACGGGGAAGAGAGTTGGGGGATAATGGGAGGATTTAAGGTAGGAAGAATAATGGTAGAGGAGAAATGAGGGACATGTGGTGTATGAAACGAGGTGAGGGAATAATGGGAGGAGGATAGATGGAAGGATGGACAAAGGGAGGGATGATAATTATGAGGGATAGATGAATGGATGCAGTGAGGGTTAAGAAGGAAGTGAATGAATGTGCGAATGAGAAAATTAATGATGAGGGTAAGCAATGAGGCAGATAAACAGGAATTGGAGGGTTGAGGAATGATGGTGGTGTAGACGAAACGAAGGAAGGAATTAAGGGACAGACGAGAAGAGGAGGCAGAGGGGAGACAGGTATGGAATGAGATAATAATAATAATAATAAAAAGTTAGTCAGCTTTGATGATATGAAAGAAATGTCACACCACCGAAAAGTAAACAACAGAAAGACAGGAAGGAAAAACTGAAAATATTAAGGAACGAGGATACAAAAAGGTTGGACTGAGAGAAGGAAGGAAAACTCTAATGGATTGGAAGGAAGGAAGGAAGAAAGGAAGGAAAAAGGAAGGAAGGAAGGAAGGAAGATAGGAAGATAGGAAAGAAGGAAGGAAGGAAGGAAGGACGGAAGGAAGGAAGGAAGGAAGATAGGAAGGAAGGAAGAAAGGAAGGAAGGAAGGAAGGAAGAAAGGAAGGAAGGAAGAAAGGAAGGAAGGAAGAAAGGAAGGAAGGAAGAAAGGAAGAAAGGAAGGACGGAAGGAAGGACGGAAGGAAGGAAGGAAGGAAGGAGTGGTGACCCCATTAATTAACAAGGTCGAGGTCGATGGGTAAGAGGATTCATCTTTGGGATAACGACTGATGGATGGATTAATTAAGCCTCTTCCTTTAATGACACTTGCCAAGGGAACCATCATCAAGGAAGGCGTCGCTGTGTCTGGCTTCCCTATGTATGTACCCCCTCTGTAAGCGAGACCCATTTCCAAAGTCTCTTATTACACGGGGAAATATACATGCATTTTCTCTCAGTACATATTCCCCCCGTCAGTATGATTTCCTATGTCTCTCAGTACCGAGGGAAAAATAAACATCTCGGTAATTTTTTTCTCTTTATTATTACTCGAGTAGCCTGTTAATTGCAAGTGGGTTTTATTTCTCCCGATTCATTGACATACCCAATACTCGCTATAACAAAAGCTTACCTGAATAGAAAGATACCAACCTCGTCATATAGATAAACTAGCATGAAATCAATGTAGGAAAGTTAGGGGAGGAACATAATCTATATAATTTATATTCTACACGCTTACATTTTCCTGAAGGCAACATGAATAAAGTTAAAGTAAATGTACTCTGAAATCGCAAAGGCTGAGGAGAGGAGAACTGAGGAGAGGAGAAGAGAAGAGAAGAGAAGAGAGGAGAGGAGAGGAGAAGAGAGGAATACAAAGGAATACAAAGGAGGTACAGGCAACAACAGCCCTGGTGGGCCTCACAAGGCTGCCTGTGTAACTATTCTACGTCTATGGTTTCTACATGTCTGAGGAAAAGGATAGTAAAGTGGAAGGAGAGAAGAGGAGGAGAGAAGAGAAGAGGAGAAGAGAAGAGAGGAGAAGAGAAGAGAGGAGGAGAGGGGGGGAAAAGAGAGGAGAAGAGAGGAGAGGAGAGGAGAAAAGGAGAGGAGAAGAGAAGAGAAGAGAAGAGGAGGAGAGAAGAGAAGAGGAGAAGAGAAGAGAGGAGGAGAGGGGGGGAGAAGAGAGAAGAGAAGAGGAGAAGAGAAGAGAGGAGGAGAGAAGAGGAGAAGAGAATAGAAGAGGGGAGAGCACTACTGATGAAGGTAAAGGGAGGCAGGTATTGTGAACCATTGCTGTGATTGGCTGCTCTTACCTCATATGTGGTAGTGGTGGTGGTGGTGGTGATTATAGTGGTGATGGTGGTGGTGGTGTTGATAGTGGTGGTGAGGTGGTGGTGTTGATAGTGATGATATATAGTGGTGATGGTGGTAGTGGTGGTGGTGGTGTTGATAGTGATGGTGAGGGTGGTGATTATAGTGGTGATGGTGGTGGTAGTGTTGATAGTGGTAGTGGTGGTGATAGTGGTAGTAGTGGTGGTGATTGAGTAGGAGTGTCCCTGAAATATTGTGCTAGTACTAGTGGTGGTTATAGTGTTGTTTGTACGTGTTGATAGTGATGGTAGTGGTGGTAGTGGTGGTGATGGTGATGATTAATATTGTTTGTTGGAGTTGGTTCTGGTGGTGACGATGGTGTTGGTATGTATTAGAATCAGTGGTGGTGGCGGTGGTGGTGGTAGTATTGGGGAGAGGAATATTAATATGATTTTGGGGACTTACTGTAATAAAAAAAAAATAATAGTGTCGTCCACATCAAAATCTCTTCCTCAACATTCCCAGCCAGGCTCAACACATTATGGATTCGGACTTGTGAACATTTTGTAAAGGCTTATAATTTATATGACTCAATTTATCACATTACCTCGTAGGCTAAGAATGCAGTTTCAACCTATTTCCGTGCGGAGTTTCCATCGAGTTGGGAAAAAAATCGTGTCGCGTTTGTAATTAGTCATAGAAACAAAAGAGTAGCATCTGATATTAAAGAGGCCAATCAAATAATTAGGAAACACCTGGGGATTAAAACACGAAGCATTCATTTCATTTGGTGGAGTCGACGTTAATTAAAGGGACCCTGTGATGTTATGAGTCAGAACATTGGAGATAAACGAGTCCTTCAATTATTGGCACGAAACACTAAACTATATGGAAGGAGTTTGTTTCGTGGCATGGTAAGGGGGAATCAGAAGCCTCTAACTATTGCCATACACGATCACCACAGGGTCCTCCTTAACACATTCAGGTTCGGTTGACGCTCAAGTGGCTCTTATCTTGATTTCGTACCTCAGTGACTCCATCTTCTCGTGCTTCATCTCTGCAGACGTTCTAATGAGTCTATTGTACTGGTGTGCCTTTGAACGTCTCTTGTCATTGGGAACCGCTAAGTGTTTCAAGTCTGGGTGTTGCATATGGTAACCGTGACTAATTGGCCTCCATGAATTAATTTGTGATTCGTTTTAGGCTTCTTGGATGGTTACTGTTTTTGTTGTTATGCTTCCATTTGCTTAATAATATACTTTGATGTGTGTTTATCACGTTTATGGCTCACTTCGTCATGTCAAATTTTAAGGTTAAGGACCGTGTGATCGTGTATGAAAATTGGTAGCTTCTGATTCCTCCTGACCATGCCACGAAACAAGCTCCTTCCATATAGGTGGTGTGTCGTGGTAGAGTTTGAAGGACTCACGTACACACCTTCAATTTTCTGACTACATCACAGGGTCCTTAAAGAGACTCTAGATAGATCTGGAAACATATACGGGCCCTAAAATCCATTACAAGATCCGCAGTAAGGTAATGGAAGGGTGATGATCAATAAAGGACAAGGCACACACACACACACGCTCTCCACATGGACGGGACGGACGTAAACAGAGTGAGAGCAGCTTCTGTATATCGTGGTTATAAAATTAAAATGGTACTGCAGTCTACTATTGTCTTGGATATTATGTGATATAATTTCGTCTTCCGATTTTATTTTGATGTACAGGAACCTCCACAAAAAAGAAAAGAAAATAGGTCTACCTCGCTTTGACATCATTAAATGGTCCAAGGAACGAAATCAAGTGTTACACAAGTACACAATTCGAGTCGTCTCATGGTTAGCGGTAGCCAGTGTGTAGACGAGAGAAAGAAAATATTGTAAGAATGTACAGTTGGGGAACAAAGTATCTGGACACCGTTGACGACTTCTGGTAACAATGTCAATGATAAACACGTTAGGAATAGATAACATTTATTCATTACTACATAAGGATAACTGATATTGGGTGACGTCGACCAACCACAGATCGACACTGAAATAAAAGTTATCCTTCAATTCATAAATACTTTCTCTCATTGATGTTTACTTTTGGGGATGTTGCCAGAAGCCTCCAACAGTGTTCAAATACATTATTCCCCAACTGTACACTTTCAGAATACGTCATTGTTCCCTTGGGGTATTAGAGTACGGCCTGGTCATGTGGAGACTACTCTACTCTACTGTACTCTACTCTACTCTACTCTACTCTACTTTACTGTACTTACATGTGAGGGAAAGGAGAGTTTGACTGCTGGAGGAAATTATACGTTATTTGCTTGTTTGCTCGTTTGATGTTTGGCTAGAAATTCCTTGTTTGTTTTTTCTTTGCCGGTGAAGTGACATATGTTAGCGGTGAAAACAGGGTACTAAAAAAGATACACAAATTGCTAGTTTATTTAAGAGTTTAAGAGTAGACAGTGTAGAAAAATATATATTAGTCTTAAGCATGTGCCCAGATAGGGAGAGAATATTTTTATAAATAATGTATAAAGTCTGGAGGCTCATGCAAATACTGGTAAGCTCTTGATATCTTCTGCATTAAAAGGCTAAAGTAGAGAAAAGTTGGCAATGAAGTAATTAATTGTACGTAAAGTATGCAATTCTCAGCAAACTATATTAAGAGTGTGTGGGAGTAGGGGACAGGTTTGGAGGGGGTGCAGGAATAGGGGGACAGGCTTGGGGGGGGTGCAGGAATAGGGGGACAGGCTTGGGATGGGTAGAAAGCCTGTCCCCCGACTCCCGCACCTCTCAAAGCCCAAGCACCCCCCTAAGACCCTCCAAACCTGTCCCCCTATTCCTGCACCCCCTTAATTAAGGACCCTAGTGTGGCTTCTGATTCCTCCTGACTATACCACGAAACAAACTCCTTCAATGTAAGTAGCGTTTCAATTCATGGCAGTGTTAGAAGGACTCGCTAACCTCCAATTTTCTGACTACATCAATGGGTCCTTTAAAATGCACCAACTCTATGTACAACAGGTCACTCCTCAACGCAACACAGTATAATGTATTAACCCTATATATTATTATTATAGAGCTCTTCAACGCAGTACAGTATAATGTTAAATAACTCCACATATATAATTAATGATTCCCAATAGTACCGTACTATGATTAAAGTCATTAAAATATTAGTATATCCTTGAAGGAAAAATAAAAATAACTGTGTAAATAAAACCTTTGAAACAAACTTTAACGTAAGGACAGACATCAAACAATAACTCCACAGAAATATCAAGAAAAAAAATGTAAGGATAAAAGATTTAGAGTTTTAGCTTTCAAGGAAAATACAATAGACGCAAATTTTCACCAAACAATTCACGAATCAAGCGAGAAAAATTTGCAAATGCATTCTTTCCTACAGCAAGTTCCAGATACTTACTTGTCCGGCAAAGTTATCCATGAATAATATATAATATTATACCGGTAATGATATTTCACAAAAAATAAAATAAAATAAGGGAGAGATAGTATACATTTAGTACACTTAATTAAGGAAGAGTCCCTCAATCCCTCCAAAGTATGCCGGGAAACAGGACCTGATGAACAAATGTAAAGTCTGGCCTGTTGCTTGGAATAGTTTGGAGGACTCCGTTGCTCCAGATTTACCAACACTGTACTGTACTTCCCCTTAAAACAAATCCCACACAATACTTCGACACGAATATTAATCTGAAGCAGGGGATAAAAAAAAAAAAAAAAAAAAAAAAATCAAGGGATAGAGACTTCATTTTTCCCCGACCATTACGTCAGTTGCTAAGTCTCTGGAGAAATTCATAATTAATTCAATTAGTGCGAACTCGCCATTCTGCTCAGGTTGTTAAAGTGGAAAGCTGCAGTTACGAGGTACAGTCCAGGATAAAAGTTATAGAGTTATAGACTGATGTCGTGACGTGTGTGTGTGTGTGTGTGTGTGTGAGCAGCAGTTGACCTGGGCCACGGTAACGGGCTTGATGAGGCCTATGTCCAGTGTCGTATCATATATATATATATATATATATATATATATATATATATATATATATATATATATATATATATATATATATATATATATATATATATATAAAACAAAAATTTGATGAGGAGAATTCTTATAAGGGTGAATTTATTACAGTGCTACAATAAATCTGAAGCCACTCATTCCTCCAAACTATTCCAAGCAACAGACCTCCATTATATATGTTAAATAATCTAGGCATGTTTCTACCAAACTCTGGAAGATGAATCAAGGCGATGTAATGTACCAAAAGTGAAGTATATCTTTAACTGTCCGTGCGTATAATTGCATTGATAAATATAACCAATAATACTGTATGTGGAATGGTAATCAGTAATATATCTGCGTTCTTTAGTTCAACCTATGTCTGTTCTATATAGTGTTGTGCGTAGGCTCTATTTATATAATATGGTCACTCTTTAAACGAGGTATAGTACGTGTTGTCACTGTCCAAAGTCCTGTACAATAATTATGGAGCACACACACACACACACACACACACACACACACACACACACACACACACACACACACACACACACACACACACACACACACACACACACACACACACACACACACACACACACACACACACACACACACACACACACACACACACACACACACACGAAGAGGTAACATTGCTTTTTAATCTACAACTGAGGCTAAGACATAAATTTGTGACATTCACATGGGGAACATAATAGCAAACTGACCAAATCCGTCGCTTCAGCTCCGTCACCTTTAGCATCGATTGAGACCCTTGCTGAAAGTGTGACTGGGCCAACCACATCCACCTACGCTATACGTCAACAGTACCAAGAACATTAATAATCATAAAATAACACACCTCTATTAACAATGTCTTAAATGTAATAACAACAACAGCAGCAACAACAACAGTAACAGCAAGAATAATTATTACAACAACACACACAATAACAAAGCTCTTAATAAGAATAACAGTGATAACCTCAGCAATTGAAATGAAGGTCAGGAACTCATGCATGGAAATAATTATTATAAGTAAAGTTTGACGATACCTGAACCTTCATTTAACTCCCTGAGCCACAGTTAGTTTTTATCCAATGAGATCCAGTTGGTGATAAAGGAAGCCTAATATTAGGTTTGTGTCATCATTGTTTATATTCTCATCGGATTCCCACGTGTTTTGGTTAGGGTGTGTTTGTGTGTGTGTCGCTGAGTGTTTTTTTCTTTCCAGGCGCTCGCTTCGTATTAGTTCATCCCTTAGAGGTGTTCATTAAAGGTCACATATAACTCTGTGACGAGCGAATCCCCTGGCGTTGTTAGCGGAAGGAAAAATCACTGGACGCGGAAATACAGTGATCGTTCTGAGAAAAGTAATAATGTGTCGGTGATGTCAGAAAGTATACAGGGATTGTTCAGACGAGTAAAATCTGAGTGACGAGACTGATGAAAACGTTACCAGTCCTCAAATAAAAAAAAAATGTTGTTTCTTTATATTAGGTTCCTATATATATACTGTATTATGATGACTGGCTGATATTGTGTTGAGCTGCCATATCAAAAACACCTGATGAATTTTCGGTTCGGTTACTCTTCTAGATAAAGTGTTATTAAGTGTTTGTCGTTCCTGTTAATAGAATAGTAATTAAGTTAGGTATATTTCTTGCTTGTCAACCTGAGAGAGAAGTGTCTTATGGTATGGTCAAAAATGCAAACTCAACTTCAATGGATAGTTATTTACCTCCTATTATATGATTTTGTAGTGTATATATAATAAGCAAACTTTGACATACTTTCTTGTGCTTAAAGTTAAAAAATTATAATTGTTTCTATGGTGAGAGCCTCACACCTTGCCGACTTCAAAGTTAAATGAAGAAAAAAGTAGACAAACTTTTTCTTAATTTTAACTTTTTTTTCCTTTTTTTCATTTGGCTCCTTACCTGAAGGATCGGTTTAAGGTGGTAGTTCGTTTTTGGTACATTGGAGAGCCTTGACTCCTCCAAAATATGCTAGGAAACAGGACCAGAAGAGCAAAGATAATGGTGTTCTGTTGCTTGAAATAGTTTGGAGGATTCAATGGCTCCAGAATTACCAACACAAAACTTCCCCCTTAAAAGGAAGGTGATGGGGACAAGGATGGAGAAGGCAGAGGAAATTTGTATACATTATAAATAATTCGTTAATGGAAAATAATCCTTAATTAAAAGAAATAGAAGGATGCTTTTACGAACGACACAACACCACCATCACCACCACTACTACATCAGGTCCTACATGTCTCGTCTGGTATAATGAAAATCCACTCGTTCCTCAAAACTACTAAAGCTACGAAACAGATCATCCATCCATTCGTATACTGAGGTACCGTACTAATTTGTTTTGATAGTTTTTTTTTTTCAGCCTATAACCTTCCCCCACCAATCGTACCCGACCTAATAAGTCCCCTTGACCTGAGATAACCCGAGTGGAGGTCCATGTAGTGTTGTTGTTCAGCGAGGCAATAATATAACCCTGAGTAATTTCATCCTTGAGGCCCCAGAGGTTGTCAGGGTGGTGGCGAGTAGGCGTGACGGACGACCAGGGGGTGCAAGGAAGGAAGGAAGGAAGGAAGAAAGGAAGCAAGCAAGGAAGCAAGGAATGAAGCAAGGAAGGAAAGAAGCAAGGAAGCAAGGAAGCAAGGAAGGAAGCAAGGAAGGAAGGAAGGAAGGAGAAAAGGAAACAAGGAAGGAAGGAAGCAAGGAAGGAAGGAAGGAAAGAAGGAAGGAAAAAAGGAAAAAAGGAAGGAAGGAAGGAAGGAAGCAAGGAAGGGAGCGAGACAGACAGGGAGTTCAGGTGAGAAAGAGGAAGGAAGGAAGCAAGGAAGGGAGCGAGACAGACAGGAAGTTCAGGTGAGAACCAGGAAGGAAGTGAAAGAGTGAGGTAGGAAGGTAGCGAGACAGGGAGTTAATTAAGGTGAGAAAGAGAAAGGAAGTGAAAGAGGGAAGTTGGTGGGAAAAATGGAGGTAGGGATGTAGGATTGGAGAAAATGAGGGAGAGGAAAGTAGACATGAAAGAGGGAATGAGGTGGGATAGGAGAAAATGAGGGAGAGGGAGGTAAATGTGAAAAAGATAAGGAGGTAGGATAGGAAGGAATGAGAAAGAGACAGATGGAGAGAACTGAGGATAAAGGAAAAAGAAAGGTATAGGAAGAGGGATATTGGAAATTAGGGGGAGTGAGAAGGAGAGATAAAAATAAGGTAGAGATGAAATGAGAGAAACAGGAAAAGGGAGATTAAATTCTAGAAGTAAGTAAGAAAGGGTAGAGAATGGAGATAAGGAAAGAATAAAGGAGTGAAATAAAACAGGTAAGGAAAGGTGGAAGGAAAGATAAGGAGAGGGAAGGAAGGACAAAGGTAGGGAGGGAGACATGGAAGTAGGGAAACAGAGGGAAACACAGATAGAAGGAGAGAAGGATGGAAGCAGATGATATGGAGAAATACTAAAGAAATCAGTATAGGGATAAAGAATACGATAAGAAGGAAGAGTGAGATTGAGGATGTGCAGATATCCTTGAAGGAGAGATGGAGAGAAGGAGAAAAGATGGAAGAAAGATATGATGAAGGAAAAGGAGGCAAGAAACGTGGCAAAAACAAGGGAGGGAGGAAAACGAGGAAGCAAGCAATGAATCAGTGGAGTGAGTAGGAAGGGAGGGAGGGCAGAACAACACGAGAATAATGAACAGAACAGAAGAGAAAAGAAGGAAAAGGATTGGTAAATACAAAATGGATATGTGAACCAAGGAGGAAATAAGATCATCCTATATACCTTTGACCATTTATTTTGCTGTGTCTGTGTATAAGCATGTTTCTCTTTATGGGTGTGTATATTTATTTATGTGTATGTACACTTGCATGTGTGTATATACGACCGTGTCAGCGTGTATATGATGAGTAACTGGAGATGCTGGTGTATATAGTATATGGTGAAAATGTATACCATAGATGTGATATTTTCTTGCTTGTGTGCATGTATGTTTTTGTGTGTGAATATCATGGAAAAAAAAATAGAAGCTAGAAATTAAGCAGTTGCCAAGGACACTACAGCAGAGCAGAGCAGAGAGGGGAGAGGATGATAAACTGTCTGGGTAATGGAGAAGAATCCAGGGGAGAGAAGGGGAGAGAACAGGAGAGAATATGAAGGAGATTTTGGCAGCAGCAAATAGGAATATGAAGACAGTCAAGGTGAACCAAGAGAAAAACGATCGAGAATAATGTAGAGGTTATATTGAAGAGGATGCATGATGTAGAAGTGTAGCAGAGCAATTTAATGATTTTCAGAGTAGATTTATGAAAAGGAAATAGAATGAAGTCGGGAAAATACAAAGAACTGAGAAAATCGGAAGAGAAGAAACAAAAGAGTGACAGAACGTAACTTTGTAGTCATAGCAAGATTTGATCATAATGATATCAGGATTCTCACCTACAGTATATAGGTACGGTTTTCAGTTTGCATTATGGCCAAATAAAAAAATCGTCATACGTATGAATTAGAACATAGTTATGACATGTTTATGCAACTTTATAGATGTTATTTTTTCTTGCTGCAGTGAGGAAATAAATATCGCAATATAGGAAAGAGATAACTCACAATTATCTCACCTTCCGAGTCAATGATATGTAGCAGCAACGTTTGTAGACAAAGCCCAGGTTAACTGTACGTGTCATCAGAGTTCCTGGTTCATGTTAGTAACAGTTCTTGGACAGTAACAATGTAGTAATAGTAGACAATTGTTACCGAAGTGTTGATTTGGGCTGTACCTTCACTTTTATAACAAGAAAGTTTTTATTCCACACAGTCCCGTAAGAAAACAAAAGCTATATATACACAACACTCAGGATCACACCTTTACTCATAATATAATAGGTTACTGATTATTTGTAATTTATTCAATGAAGTAATTAGTGGCCATTAAGGCATTATTATATAACATAAATAATGCAATCTGTGTGTTCAACTTTTTTTGCTGTTCATATAGGGCTTTCATGGAAATTAATTTTATGCCCATATGAAGCATTGCTTTTGGTAATCAGTGTGTGTCGGTCCTGTAGTGTGAAAATGTGGATGAAAATTTACAGACTATGTTACGTATAGGTGAGTTCAGCTTCACAGTGACATAGTTTGGATTTAGTAGTGCAATTAGTTTGGCTACCACAATCAGCGGTGTGTATATGTGGAATTACCAATTAAAATCTGTAGAAGTATGAATGTGTGTGTGTTATTATGTACTTGAAAAAAAAACATATATATATATATATAAATTAAGTGTCCATATATCATAAAATGTGTACACTAACGCTTGATTAACACCACAACATTACACCTTCACCACCACCACCACCACCACCACCACCACTACTATGATCATCACCACCACCACTTCACTATTACCATCTTCACCACCACCACCACTACCACTACTAATATCATCATCACCACCACCACCACCACCACCACTTCACTATTACCATCTTCACCACCACCACCACCACCGCCGGCTCAGCCTTTATGACGCTCATTACTGGGCTTAATTAACTTATGGTTTCTGATTCAGCCAAGAATTGTTCCTGGAGTTTAGCTCTATATAACCCTTCATTTAGCTCTATATAACCCTTCATTTAGCTCTATATAACCCTTCATTTAGCTCTATATAACCCTTCATTTAGCTCTATATAACCCTTCATTTAGCTCTATATAACCCTTCATTTAGCTCTATATAACCCTTCATTTAGCTCTATATAACCCTTCATTTAGCTCTATATAACCCTTCATTTAGCTCTATATAACCCTTCATTTAGCTCTATATAACCCTTCATTTAGCTCTATATAACCCTTCATTTAGCTCTATATAACCCTTCATTTAGCTCTATATAACCCTTCATTTAGCTCTATATAACCCTTCATTTAGCTCTATATAACCCTTCATTTAGCTCTATATAACCCTTCATTTAGCTCTATATAACCCTTCATTTAGCTCTATATAACCCTTCATTTAGCTCTATATAACCCTTCATTTAGCTCTATATAACCCTTCATTTAGCTCTATATAACCCTTCATTTAGCTCTATATAACCCTTCATTTAGCTCTATATAACCCTTCATTTAGCTCTATATAACCCTTCATTTAGCTCTATATAACCCTTCATTTAGCTCTATATAACCCTTCATTTAGCTCTATATAACCCTTCATTTAGCTCTATATAACCCTTCATTTAGCTCTATATAACCCTTCATTTAGCTCTATATAACCCTTCATTTAGCTCTATATAACCCTTCATTTAGCTCTATATAACCCTTCATTTAGCTCTATATAACCCTTCATTTAGCTCTATATAACCCTTCATTTAGCTCTATATAACCCTTCATTTAGCTCTATATAACCCTTCATTTAGCTCTATATAACCCTTCATTTAGCTCTATATAACCCTTCATTTAGCTCTATATAACCCTTCATTTAGCTCTATATAACCCTTCATTTAGCTCTATATAACCCTTCATTTAGCTCTATATAACCCTTCATTTAGCTCTATATAACCCTTCATTTAGCTCTATATAACCCTTCATTTAGCTCTATATAACCCTTCATTTAGCTCTATATAACCCTTCATTTAGCTCTATATAACCCTTCATTTAGCTCTATATAACCCTTCATTTAGCTCTATATAACCCTTCATTTAGCTCTATATAACCCTTCATTTAGCTCTATATAACCCTTCATTTAGCTCTATATAACCCTTCATTTAGCTCTATATAACCCTTCATTTAGCTCTATATAACCCTTCATTTAGCTCTATATAACCCTTCATTTAGCTCTATATAACCCTTCATTTAGCTCTATATAACCCTTCATTTAGCTCTATATAACCCTTCATTTAGCTCTATATAACCCTTCATTTAGCTCTATATAACCCTTCATTTAGCTCTATATAACCCTTCATTTAGCTCTATATAACCCTTCATTTAGCTCTATATAACCCTTCATTTAGCTCTATATAACCCTTCATTTAGCTCTATATAACCCTTCATTTAGCTCTATATAACCCTTCATTTAGCTCTATATAACCCTTCATTTAGCTCTATATAACCCTTCATTTAGCTCTATATAACCCTTCATTTAGCTCTATATAACCCTTCATTTAGCTCTATATAACCCTTCATTTAGCTCTATATAACCCTTCATTTAGCTCTATATAACCCTTCATTTAGCTCTATATAACCCTTCATTTAGCTCTATATAACCCTTCATTTAGCTCTATATAACCCTTCATTTAGCTCTATATAACCCTTCATTTAGCTCTATATAACCCTTCATTTAGCTCTATATAACCCTTCATTTAGCTCTATATAACCCTTCATTTAGCTCTATATAACCCTTCATTTAGCTCTATATAACCCTTCATTTAGCTCTATATAACCCTTCATTTAGCTCTATATAACCCTTCATTTAGCTCTATATAACCCTTCATTTAGCTCTATATAACCCTTCATTTAGCTCTATATAACCCTTCATTTAGCTCTATATAACCCTTCATTTAGCTCTATATAACCCTTCATTTAGCTCTATATAACCCTTCATTTAGCTCTATATAACCCTTCATTTAGAGAAATCAAAATGCTCTTATTTCTTTCCTCACATGACATCATAAAAATAACACTCAAAAAATAAATTAAATATTTTGTGAATCTGGAAAATAGTTTTTCTTTTTCATGTTTATTTGCATTAATTTCTTGCAAAGATTAATCATGGCTCGCTAATTCCAGTAATAACCCTTCATTTAGCTCTATATAACCCTTCATTTAGCTCTATATAACCCTTCATTTAGCTCTATATAACCCTTCATTTAGCTCTATATAACCCTTCATTTAGCTCTATATAACCCTTCATTTAGCTCTATATAACCCTTCATTTAGCTCTATATAACCCTTCATTTAGCTCTATATAACCCTTCATTTAGCTCTATATAACCCTTCATTTAGCTCTATATAACCCTTCATTTAGCTCTATATAACCCTTCATTTAGCTCTATATAACCCTTCATTTAGCTCTATATAACCCTTCATTTAGCTCTATATAACCCTTCATTTAGCTCTATATAACCCTTCATTTAGCTCTATATAACCCTTCATTTAGCTCTATATAACCCTTCATTTAGCTCTATATAACCCTTCATTTAGCTCTATATAACCCTTCATTTAGCTCTATATAACCCTTCATTTAGCTCTATATAACCCTTCATTTAGCTCTATATAACCCTTCATTTAGCTCTATATACCCTTCATTTAGCTCTATATAACCCTTCATTTAGCTCTATATAACCCTTCATTTAGCTCTATATAACCCTTCATTTAGCTCTATATAACCCTTCATTTAGCTCTATATAACCCTTCATTTAGCTCTATATAACCCTTCATTTAGCTCTATATAACCCTTCATTTAGCTCTATATAACCCTTCATTTAGCTCTATATAACCCTTCATTTAGCTCTATATAACCCTTCATTTAGCTCTATATAACCCTTCATTTAGCTCTATATGACCCTTCATTTAGCTCTATATAACCCTTCATTTAGCTCTATATAACCCTTCATTTAGCTCTATATAACCCTTCATTTAGCTCTATATAACCCTTCATTTAGCTCTATATAACCCTTCATTTAGCTCTATATAACCCTTCATTAGCTCTATATAACCCTTCATTTAGCTCTATATAACCCTTCATTTAGCTCTATATAACCCTTCATTTAGCTCTATATAACCCTTCATTTAGCTCTATATAACCCTTCATTTAGCTCTATATAACCCTTCATTTAGCTCTATATAACCCTTCATTTAGCTCTATATAACCCCTTCATTTAGCTCTATATAACCCTTCATTTAGCTCTATATAACCCTTCATTTAGCTCTATATAACCCTTCATTTAGCTCTATATAACCCTTCATTTAGCTCTATATAACCCTTCATTTAGCTCTATATAACCCTTCATTTAGCTCTATATAACCCTTCATTAGCTCTATATAACCCTTCATTTAGCTCTATATAACCCTTCATTTAGCTCTATATAACCCTTCATTTAGCTCTATATAACCTTCATTTAGCTCTATATAACCCTTCATTTAGCTCTATATAACCCTTCATTTAGCTCTATATAACCCTTCATTTAGCTCTATATAACCCTTCATTTAGCTCTATATAACCCTTCATTTAGCTCTATATAACCCTTCATTTAGCTCTATATAACCCTTCATTTAGCTCTATATAACCCTTCATTTAGCTCTATATAACCCTTCATTTAGCTCTATATAACCCTTCATTTAGCTCTATATAACCCTTCATTTAGCTCTATATAACCCTTCATTTAGCTCTATATAACCCTTCATTTAGCTCTATATAACCCTTCATTTAGCTCTATATAACCCTTCATTTAGCTCTATATAACCCTTCATTTAGCTCTATATAACCCTTCATTTAGCTCTATATAACCCTTCATTTAGCTCTATATAACCCTTCATTTAGCTCTATATAACCCTTCATTTAGCTCTATATAACCCTTCATTTAGCTCTATATAACCCTTCATTTAGCTCTATATAACCCTTCATTTAGCTCTATATAACCCTTCATTTAGCTCTATATAACCCTTCATTTAGCTCTATATAACCCTTCATTTAGCTCTATATAACCCTTCATTTAGCTCTATATAACCCTTCATTTAGCTCTATATAACCCTTCATTTAGCTCTATATAACCTTCATTTAGCTCTATATAACCCTTCATTTAGCTCTATATAACCCTTCATTTAGCTCTATATAACCCTTCATTTAGCTCTATATAACCCTTCATTTAGCTCTATATAACCCTTCATTTAGCTTACTCATTTAGCTCTATATACCTTCATTTAGCTCTATATAACCCTTCATTTAGCTCTATATAACCCTTCATTTAGCTCTATATAACCCTTCATTTAGCTCTATATAACCCTTCATTTAGCTCTATATAACCCTTCATTTAGCTCTATATAACCCTTCATTAGCTCTATATAACCCTTCATTTAGCTCTATATAACCCTTCATTTAGCTCTATATAACCCTTCATTTAGCTCTATATAACCCTTCATTTAGCTCTATATAACCCTTCATTTAGCTCTATATAACCCTTCATTTAGCTCTATATAACCCTTCATTTAGCTCTATATAACCCTTCATTTAGCTCTATATAACCCTTCATTTAGCTCTATATAACCCTTCATTTAGCTCTATATAACCCTTCATTTAGCTCTATATAACCCTTCATTTAGCTCTATATAACCCTTCATTTAGCTCTATATAACCCTTCATTTAGCTCTATATAACCCTTCATTTAGCTCTATATAACCCTTCATTTAGCTCTATATAACCCTTCATTTAGCTCTATATAACCCTTCATTTAGCTCTATATACCTTCATTTAGCTCTATATACCCTTCATTTAGCTCTATATAACCCCTTCATTTAGCTCTATATAACCCTTCATTTAGCTCTATATAACCCTTCATTTAGCTCTATATACCCTTCATTTAGCTCTATATAACCCTTCATTTAGCTCTATATAACCCTTCATTTAGCTCTATATAACCCTTCATTTAGCTCTATATAACCCTTCATTTAGCTCTATAGACCCTCATTAGCTATAACCCTTCATTTAGCTCTATATAACCCTTCATTTAGCTCTATATAACCCTTCATTTAGCTCTATATATACCCTTCATTTAGCTCTATATAACCCTTCATTTAGCTCTATATAACCCTTCATTTTAGCTCTATATGACCCTTCATTTAGCTCTATATAACCCTTCATTTAGCTCTATATAACCCTTCATTTAGCTCTATATAACCCTTCATTTAGCTCTATATAACCCTTCATTTAGCTCTATATAACCCTTCATTAGCTCTATATAACCCTTCATTTAGCTCTATATAACCCTTCATTTAGCTCTATATAACCCTTCATTTAGCTCTATATAACCCTTCATTTAGCTCTATATAACCCTTCATTTAGCTCTATATAACCCTTCATTTAGCTCTATATAACCCTTCATTTAGCTCTATATAACCCTTCATTTAGCTCTATATAACCCTTCATTTAGCTCTATATAACCCTTCATTTAGCTCTATATAACCCTTCATTTAGCTCTATATAACCCTTCATTTAGCTCTATATAACCCTTCATTTAGCTCTATATAACCCTTCATTTAGCTCTATATAACCCTTCATTTAGCTCTATATAACCCTTCATTTAGCTCTATATAACCCTTCATTTAGCTCTATATAACCCTTCATTTAGCTCTATATAACCCTTCATTTAGCTCTATATAACCCTTCATTTAGCTCTATATAACCCTTCATTTAGCTCTATATAACCCTTCATTTAGCTCTATATAACCCTTCATTTAGCTCTATATAACCCTTCATTTAGCTCTATATAACCCTTCATTTAGCTCTATATAACCCTTCATTTAGCTCTATATAACCCTTCATTTAGCTCTATATAACCCTTCATTTAGCTCTATATAACCCTTCATTTAGCTCTATATAACCCTTCATTTAGCTCTATATACCCTTCATTTAGCTCTATATAACCCTTCATTTAGCTCTATATAACCCTTCATTTAGCTCTATATAACCCTTCATTTAGCTCTATATAACCCTTCATTTAGCTCTATATAACCCTTCATTTAGCTCTATATAACCCTTCATTTAGCTCTATATAACCCTTCATTTAGCTCTATATAACCCTTCATTTAGCTCTATATAACCCTTCATTTAGCTCTATATAACCCTTCATTAGCTCTATATAACCCTTCATTTAGCTCTATATAACCCTTCATTTAGCTCTATATAACCCTTCATTTAGCTCTATATAACCCTTCATTTAGCTCTATATAACCCTTCATTTAGCTCTATATAACCCTTCATTTAGCTCTATATAACCCTTCATTTAGCTCTATATAACCCTTCATTTAGCTCTATATAACCCTTCATTTAGCTCTATATAACCCTTCATTTAGCTCTATATAACCCTTCATTTAGCTCTATATAACCCTTCATTTAGCTCTATATAACCCTTCATTTAGCTCTATATAACCCTTCATTTAGCTCTATATAACCCTTCATTTAGCTCTATATAACCCTCATTTAGCTCTATATAACCCTTCATTTAGCTCTATAATAACCCTTCATTTAGCTCTATATAACCCTTCATTTAGCTCTATATAACCCTTCATTTAGCTCTATATAACCCTTCATTTAGCTCTATATAACCCTTCATTTAGCTCTATATAACCCTTCATTTAGCTCTATATAACCCTTCATTTAGCTCTATATAACCCTTCATTTAGCTCTATATAACCCTTCATTTAGCTCTATATAACCCTTCATTTAGCTCTATATAACCCTTCATTTAGCTCTATATAACCCTTCATTTAGCTCTATATAACCCTCATTTAGCTCTATATAACCCTTCATTTAGCTCTATATAACCCTTCATTTAGCTCTATATAACCCTTCATTTAGCTCTATATAACCCTTCATTTAGCTCTATATAACCCTTCATTTAGCTCTATATAACCCTTCATTTAGCTCTATATAACCCTTCATTTAGCTCTATATAACCCTTCATTTAGCTCTATATAACCCTTCATTTAGCTCTATATAACCCTTCATTTAGCTCTATATAACCCTTCATTTAGCTCTATATAACCCTTCATTTAGCTCTATATAACCCTTCATTAGCTCTATATAACCCTTCATTTAGCTCTATATAACCCTTCATTTAGCTCTATATAACCCTTCATTTAGCTCTATATAACCCTTCATTTAGCTCTATATAACCCTTCATTTAGCTCTATATAACCCTTCATTTAGCTCTATATAACCCTTCATTTAGCTCTATATAACCCTTCATTTAGCTCTATATAACCCTTCATTTAGCTCTATATAACCCTTCATTTAGCTCTATATAACCCTTCATTTAGCTCTATATAACCCTTCATTTAGCTCTATATAACCCTTCATTTAGCTCTATATAACCCTTCATTTAGCTCTATATAACCCTTCATTTAGCTCTATATAACCCTTCATTTAGCTCTATATAACCCTTCATTTAGCTCTATATAACCCTTCATTTAGCTCTATATAACCCTTCATTTAGCTCTATATAACCCTTCATTTAGCTCTATATAACCCTTCATTTAGCTCTATATAACCCTTCATTTAGCTCTATATAACCCTTCATTTAGCTCTATATAACCCTTCATTTAGCTCTATATAACCCTTCATTTAGCTCTATATAACCCTTCATTTAGCTCTATATAACCCTT
Source organism: Petrolisthes manimaculis (assembly GCA_034508575.1). NCBI lineage: Eukaryota > Metazoa > Arthropoda > Malacostraca > Decapoda > Porcellanidae > Petrolisthes > Petrolisthes manimaculis. Next base: position 73,344 of record JAWZYT010000453.1, read on the forward strand.
CATTTAGCTCTATATAACCCTTCATTTAGCTCTATATAACCCTTCATTTAGCTCTATATAACCCTTCATTTAGCTCTATATAACCCTTCATTTAGCTCTATATAACCCTTCATTTAGCTCTATATAACCCTTCATTTAGCTCTATATAACCCTTCATTTAGCTCTATATAACCCTTCATTTAGCTCTATATAACCCTTCATTTAGCTCTATATAACCCTTCATTTAGCTCTATATAACCCTTCATTTAGCTCTATATAACCCTTCATTTAGCTCTATATAACCCTTCATTTAGCTCTATATAACCCTTCATTTAGCTCTATATAACCCTTCATTTAGCTCTATATAACCCTTCATTTAGCTCTATATAACCCTTCATTTAGCTCTATATAACCCTTCATTTAGCTCTATATAACCCTTCATTTAGCTCTATATAACCCTTCATTTAGCTCTATATAACCCTTCATTTAGCTCTATATAACCCTTCATTTAGCTCTATATAACCCTTCATTTAGCTCTATATAACCCTTCATTTAGCTCTATATAACCCTTCATTTAGCTCTATATAACCCTTCATTTAGCTCTATATAACCCTTCATTTAGCTCTATATAACCCTTCATTTAGCTCTATATAACCCTTCATTTAGCTCTATATAACCCTTCATTTAGCTCTATATAACCCTTCATTTAGCTCTATATAACCCTTCATTTAGCTCTATATAACCCTTCATTTAGCTCTATATAACCCTTCATTTAGCTCTATATAACCCTTCATTTAGCTCTATATAACCCTTCATTTAGCTCTATATAACCCTTCATTTAGCTCTATATAACCCTTCATTTAGCTCTATATAACCCTTCATTTAGCTCTATATAACCCTTCATTTAGCTCTATATAACCCTTCATTTAGCTCTATATAACCCTTCATTTAGCTCTATATAACCCTTCATTTAGCTCTATATAACCCTTCATTTAGCTCTATATAACCCTTCATTTAGCTCTATATAACCCTTCATTTAGCTCTATATAACCCTTCATTTAGCTCTATATAACCCTTCATTTAGCTCTATATAACCCTTCATTTAGCTCTATATAACCCTTCATTTAGCTCTATATAACCCTTCATTTAGCTCTATATAACCCTTCATTTAGCTCTATATAACCCTTCATTTAGCTCTATATAACCCTTCATTTAGCTCTATATAACCCTTCATTTAGCTCTATATAACCCTTCATTTAGCTCTATATAACCCTTCATTTAGCTCAGGCCTGAATTTAGTATGCATATAAACGATGAGTGAAATTTATTAGTGAAGCAAAATATCAATGCACGAATTATTAGCAACGAGGAAATGCACGTTGATAGTCAAAAGTTTACCCGATAGGAAAAGTATTATAGAAAAGTTCAGCAGTATAAAGGAGGAGGAAAGACAGCGTGAAGACATAAGGCTTTGATGAGACGAAGGATGGAAAAAAGTTATTAGAATTATCTCCTAAGTTGCCATGCAGACACAGTGCCAGAAAGAGAATGAGAACAAATCTTCACATAGTTTCCCATTGAGGACACATGCAGTGAAAGGACAGAGATAACTTCAAAAACACGTATTGTACAGTCCCGGTTTAAAAAAAAAATGTACACCATAATTATAATGTAACAAACCCTACTACAGTAAAAAAAAAAAAAAAAAAAATACAAAGTCCTGGTACGATGGTGAACTTGGCGAGTGACGTTTTCGTGAATGAGGCTTTATTGTTTCTTTCCACTTGACTGTAAACCGTAAACTAATTAAACTTAGAATAGATGAAACAAACGCGTCTCATTCACCACAACCTGTTCCCCAATGTACAGTCACGAGCACTAATAGCTATACAGGTGTACTTCGAATACCTAGAGACAGTAAACAAATGCATTATAAGATCTCCATTGGAATGACTTCGTTCGTGAATTAAAACCGTTCAAAGCTTCAACTAAAACTGTGTACTTATTACTCCTCGTGACTGTACACCCTCATACCAGAGAGGGAGGAGATTATCGCCAGAAGAAAAACTAATATTGTACTCATATTTTTTGTCTTTCTAAACTTAAGTTGAGAGTCTGTCCATCCGTGCAGTCGGCTATCAGTATGGGAATCTTAATTAGTCACCACGTCGTGTATTACCACCCACAAAGAAATAAGTGTATATCAGTAAGTATAAGGTGATAATATACAGGAAATATTTACCAAAACTCAAATCCATAGTTCTTTATTTTTACTTTTTTTTTTTTTTTTTTTTATATTCGTAGCTTTTCATTCGGTGCGGACTGGCCAATACGCTGGGCTCAGGACCAATACAGAGGGATACTAAAAGTCAGCGTTCAATTACTGACATTAGGGAGCACGGAATGAGAAACACGGAATACGAGAAGGGGAGAGAAATGAAGGAAAGGGAGAGAGAGAGAGATAGAGATAGACTGCATGAGAGGGAGAAACAGATGCACAGATAGATAGATAGATAGATAGATAGATAGATAGATAGATAGATAGATAGATAGATAGATAGATAGATAGATAGATAGAGAGAGAGAGAGAGAGAGAGAGAGAGAGAGGGAGATAGATAGATACATAGATATATACAGAGAGAGAGAGAGAGAGAGAGAGAGAGAGAGAGAGAGAGAGAGAGAGAGAGAAAGATAAATGAAGCACAGAAATCAGAAAGACAGTGAATGAGCATTGAAGCTTAAGATAAGACACAGCGAGAGGGAGAGAGACAGAGAACAGAGGGTGAGAGACAGAGAACAGAGGGTGAGGGCGACACAGATAGAGAGCAGAAGTGAAAAGAGAAGCGCAAAATTATACATGAACCATTAATCACCTGAATAAATAGAGTATCTCGTTCCGGGTACAAAATAGTCCTGAATAAACCACAGCCACATAAATTATTAATAGAATTATGTCGAACTAAAAGAGTTAACCAGAAGGATGAATTACACGTGGATGATATTATAAGGATTTTAATTAATAGCAGCAGTATTATTGTTACACGAGCCATGTAGTGGATTATGAAGTAACAGAGTATTATTGTTACATGTTACTGTTACTGGCCCCTACATGTAGTGGATTATGAAGTAACAGAGTATTATTGTTACATGTACGAGCCTTGTTACTGTTACTGGCCCTTACATGTAGTGGATTATGAAGTAACAGAGTATTATTGTTACATGTACGAGCCTTGTTACTGTTAGCGGCCCCTGCAAGCATGTAGTGGATTATGAAAGACTGTTAATATGACCAGAGAAAAAAAAAGGGTGTGTGGGAGGGGTGATGTGGGCTGGACATTATTGTGGTGGGGATTTCATGGGGATCGGATAAGGTAGCGACACGACTTTTGTCTTTGATAAACCACTATTAGTCTAAGCTTCTTGCTAGTAATGGCCGATGGGAACACGAAGCCTACCGTACTCTAAATTAAAAAGTCATAGTTTTCTTTGGTTTGTGGTAGATAGTAGGTTTGTTAAATCTATTGGGATTAGTTGTGTTTAAAATTGTCTCTAGAATTGGTGTTGTGGTCAATACACTCTTCTACCTATCTATCTATCTAGCTAGCTAGCTATATCTATCTATCTATTTGTAGCTGCATGTATGTACTATGTAAAGGCCAGTGTTACCATCCACAAAATACGTAGACTGATATTAGTGAGGTCTGTTTATCAGGACAGAGCCTTCATTATTATTATTATTATTATTATTATTATTATTATTATTATTATTATTATTATTATTATCATTATTATTATTATTATTATTTCTTTGTTGTTTTCGTTTTGTTATTACATGCTATTGACCGTATCTCTAATCACACGTATATATCTGCTATAAATTTGATCCGAATACTGAAAATAAAAAACAGAATGGGACTTGACTTGAAAATTATAAGGTGTGTAACAATAACCAGCGTTGTTTGCCCTTGTTTTCCTGCAATTTACGAGTGAATTTGCCTACGTAATTATTGACAATCTGCGCCGTGATTATAGAAACAGTGATTAGGGCCGGACATTACCCGTTCACTATGTTACCTAAACTTGCAGAACACACACACACACACACACACGGCCTGTACAGTCACCACGAATAAAACTGTTGTCAGGCACTCCCATCCCGAACTCTGAAAACAAATATTATATACCTGATATTTTGAAGGTGCACGTGCATGTCGTAATTTGCACTGAGTTGTATATTAAGGTGAGATTCTCTTGATGGTAAACTGGAAGGTGTAGCTACTGAATCCACACTATAACACGAAAAAAAAGAGATCCCTTATTAGTAATATTGAGGTGGTGTGTTTTCTGGTCTAGTTTGGAGGACTCATTAGCTTTCCAATTTACCAAAAAGACAGTCTCCCTCTCCTTATATGAAAAGGATACCACAAGGACTCTCTCTCTCTCTCTCTTTCTCTTTCCTCTTTCTCTCTCTCTCTCTCTCTCTCTCTCTCTCTCTCTCTCTCTCTCTCTCTCTCTCTCTCTCTCTCTCTCTCTCTCTCTCTCTCTCTCTCTCTCTCTCTCTCTCTCTCTCTCTCTCTCTCTCTCTCTCTCTCTCTCTCTCTCTCTCTCTCTCACACACACACACACACACACACACACCAAACCATTCATACACAACTCCCACTCTGTGCATGCAGGCTCTTCACTCTGTATGTATTCAGTCTGCTTTTGTTAACCCAGACTATTAATAATAACGACCCTTTTATAATCATTAGTTTATGGTGCATGTGTTGCCGTCGAAGATTTGGAGGCTAACTGATTACCTACATATATAATTAATAGTACCTGGCAAAACGTTACTTCAGTATAATATATAGCTTACGCTTTGGTGTTTCTCTATAGCATTTTTTTTGTGTGTTTGTAATGCCTTGGAATTGGTTGACCTGCCTTCTATAATATTGCAATACGTTTCCTTATAGGCAAATCATGGAATAATAGAAATGTTTGATAGGCGACTAGACAATATAGTGTAGAGGTGCTGATGAGGTGAGGTTATTCCTGTGAACCATTAAAGTGAAGTGCACCAAGGAGTCTCGCTCATCACACTCTAGTTGTGTACGCCACCTTGTAAGTCGTGACGTGTGTGTGAGAGAGAGAGGTATGAATTGGACCATATTCAGGCATGAAGCAATTTCCAGAGTGAAGCAATAAAACCCAACCCTATTTCTTCACCTTCCTCTTTCCCCATCTTTTTCTACCCTCTCCTCCTCCACCTCGCTTCTCTCCTCCTTTTCCTCCTCTTCCTCCTCCACCCAGTAGGGGGGTATTGCCTATATTAATTAATGTGGGCAATACTTACAGGGTTTTGGCGCCCCTTCGGCCCCAGCCATTAGCTTTCAGTTCTTCAACTGCCTCTCTTTTCTTTTCATTTCCTTACTGCTTGCTGTCACACCTCTCTATCACTTTTTTCTGGCGCTATAGGACCTCGATGTTGCGGCGCCTAATATCCATCAATCAATCAATCTTCCTCCTCCACATCCTCCTCCACCTCGCTTTTCTCCTCCTTTTCCTCCTCCTCTTCCACCTCACTTTTCTCCTCCTCTTCCTCCTCCACCTCGCTTCTCTCTTCCTTTTCCTCCTCCTCCTCACGTCTACCTCCACCCTTCCATCATCAACCTAGGGGACAAGGCTGAATACACAGACTTCTCACATAAAAACATTGCTTCACAGACACACACATTTTTTTTTCATTCCGCTCAGAGTTTGTTCTTGCTAAGCCACCAACTTTCTCTCACCCCTTGATGAGTGTGTTTGCTGAGTCTCCCCAGGTTGTCATATCAGAGAGGCTGCTACTCCACGGTTGGTTGGTGACAGCACTACATATCATTCATGACATTAAACCGATCATTCCTCTTTCTTAGCAGTGTAAATAATTGTGGTCTTACGCGCATTAAGGCAAACTGTCTTATTGTAACTGTTTACTGGGATGGAAAGTTCGTCGACAGAAACTTCCCTTTAACCAGAGGTACGAGGTATTATATTATGTTATCCTCTATATATCTAAATGAAGAGACTTTGTTTTTATATCCTACGATCAGGAACGCTAAGGTGATTCATCACGGTAGAGTCATCACCAAAATACATGTCTGTCGCCACTCATTGACAAGTGAAGCACATTTTGTAGCTGGTAATGAATAAAAACTTCATATGGAATGCAAGAATCGTAGAACACGTTAATATATCTAGCAGAAGAGGCGAATATGTCTCATTAATAACACTGAATATATATCGGAGGTATGATAATCTTCAGAGATGACAGGACTTTTGGTGATAACTGTACGCATAAGTTTATGACTATAACTACAGATCACCTGATAATGTGTGACCTCCTATGTTGTCTATGTATGCATATGTGGGTGTAATGGTAGAAGTATAAAGTATGGCGTTGTATACTCTCATGTATGTACTGTACATACGTTTATGTCTTTCTCTGGGTATGTTGTTGGTAGTGTGTACCTGTACGTGTGGGTGGGGGTAGGGGGTGTTTTTCTATGTGTTTGTAATCTGATTTTCTCTCAGCCCGAGGGAAGAATAGCAGCTTCCTCTTTCTCTCTCTATCTCTCTCTCTCAACAATATTACCTCTAAACCTTACATCTACAATATTTTTATTTCCACTGAATTTTTACTACGTCTTACATTTTACCCAATTTCTCCCCTTGTTGTTTTCTGTCTAGCTTCTTAATACAGGAGATAACCGGTATACTCTCAGTCCTCTTATACAATATACATTACAGGTAAATCTTTGATAATAATTCTATACTTCATCTGTACCTGTGATTCATCTTTACCTGTTACTATGACCCATGTTCCTTCAAATGTATTTCTTTAGGCATCTTGAAAGAAAATTGATATGGTTAAGGGACCCTGTGATGTAGTCAGAAAATTGGAGATATACGAGTCCTTTAAATACTGCCACAAAACATCACCTACATGGAAGGAGCTTGTTTCGTGGCATGGTTAGTAGGAATCAGGAGCCTCCAATTTCCATACACGATCACGGGGTCCTTAATGCTCTCTCACTTTTTTCTTTACTTCAAGGGTGAGGATATCATGCAGGCCTCTGTACTTTAATCATCACCTTTCTCAGTATAATAATATAATTTCGTGTTAAATCTTTTCCGTATTTCTATTAGCATTGTGGTAAATCCCGGTATTGAGGTTTCCCATGACATAAACTGAACAAGTGATATTCTAATAGACCTTCCCGACACCTGCCTCTCACATCCCCACATTAACTTCACCTTGTATCTCTTCAACTTCAACTTTTACCTTTTTCATCTCAGTGCTTCCCCTTCCACCCTCTCAAACTCAACCCTTTCCATGTACCCTCTCATATCCTCCTCTTTCCACCCTTTCATATCCTCCCCTTTCTACCCTTTCATATCCTCCCCTTTCCACCCTCTCATATCCTCCCTTTTCCACCCTCTCATATCCTCCCTTTTCCACCCTTTCATATCCTCCCCTTTCCACCTTCTCATATCCTCCCTTTTCCACCCTCTCACCTTCTACCCTTTCCACCCTCTCATATCCTCCCTTTTCCACCTCTCACTCCTCCTGCCGCCCTTCTCCGTCTCCACCATCCACTCCACTGGTCCATCCCCGCGTCACTAGCACACACCATAATCAGGAGCAGGGGAGGTCTGGCGAGTTACCCTGATCCCCTGAGAGCCAAAGACCAGCACAGCCTGACCAGTAACTTCATTAGCGGTCCCTCCAGGCGCCACGCTTCCTCTTCTTCCTCACAGACTTCTGTATTTATATATTGTTGTTCGGATCCAGGTGTGGGCAAGCTCCATGGGTGAGAACACCATTGGGAGAGCTGGTCATCGAACCCGAGTCAGGTTGAGCATATAATTTATATTAGTGTTTTTAAGTATGGGTGAAACATCTCCAGTTCTGAAAGCAGCGAGAGCCTGAGTAATAAGACCTGATAATTAGTTCCTTTACTCGTTCTCATTTGGTGTTTTTCCCTCGGTACCGGTCAGTGCGTTCATGGGTTTATTCTCTTCAACGAGGGAAATGACTCCGTGATTTCTCTATGGAATGGAAAAGAAACCTGATGTAAAAATAAATAATTAACACTCCAATTTTGGTGAGTGTTTCAGTGATTTAGTCCCTTGGTGTTACGGTTTGGTTCAAGAGTATCAATTAGTATACAATATGAGTCTCTCTCGTTTCTGTAAATAGGAACTGTTCAGGTATACAGATGGTGAGTGACGAAGTGGCCAGAGTTTCCCTGACTCTCTCCGATCATAATTCAAGAAAGAGTGAGTATTATGACTTCTATGGCTCTCTAATGTTGATAAGTTCAGAAACAGTTGTTTGAGGGAGTTTTGTCTGGTGGTTTTGTTAATTAAGGAAACAGCAGGCAATTAATTAACTTTAGTCGTCATTATTGCAGGAACAATGTGGCAGAGTTCTTTCTATGGTGGAGACGAAGTTTGCTAAGTTGTTCATTGTGCCTTTGGTTGTGGAAGATAAGAATGGCCTTGTTAAGTGTGGGTGGGCATGGATGTGTGTGTGGTGTGTGAGTGAGTGAGAATGAGGTGTGGAGTGTGTGTGAGTGAGTGAGTGAGTGAGTATGGCGTGTGGAGTGTGAGTGAGTGAGTGTGGAGTGAGTATGGCGTGTGGAGTGTGAGTGAGTGAGTGTGGAATGATGGCAAGAGTCCAGCCTGATGGGTACCAGCTTGTAGTGTCTTATATGAAATACTTTTTCTGGATGATATCATTTTCCTTTTTACTTTATCCCTGTCTTCCCTTCATAGACATTTTCGGCATCAAAATACATTCACATCTCCCTTACTTCATAAACATCAACATCTTCACACCCACATGACTACTACCAATACTACTACTACAACAACAACTACTACTACTTCTACTACAACAACAACTACTACTACTTCTACTACAACAACAACTACTACTACTACTTCTACTTCTACTCTCCCAACTTTACTTACTATCACCACTATCCCCTCCCAAAGGTGTACTGTGTGTGTGTGTTGTGGAAGTGGGTAGGAGCTTGGGACACTCCAGGTGGTAGTAGTGGTGGTAGTGGTGGTGGTGGTGGCATTCAAAGTCAGTCACCGTAGCCTTGCCAATGGTGTCCCTCAGGTGGCGTTGCATTGTGTTGTAGTGTCACCCTGCAGCCCTATGCCTCTCTCTCTCTCTCTCTCTCTCTCTCTCTCTCTCTCTCTCTCTCTCTCTCTCTCTCTCTCTTATTATGCTATACTTACTGTATATTACTTAGCTAGGCAGTATATTATATTAATGGTGTATTATTAGTGTGGGTGGTATACTGTAATATTATACTATATTTCCACCAACCACAAGGTAGGCCTACTGCTTTTATCATTACTTTCATGTAGGGTGTAATACCCAAGGGACTAGAGGGTGGAGAGAGAGCCTTCTGCTTTACTATCCTTTTCTCATACTCCTGTATTAATATTATGGTTTTCCCAAAGTGTTAAGGCCGGACCACTTCGAAAGGACAGTAAGGTCTATGTGGTCTGTGTATCTATGTAACTAACTCTCTCTCTTCTTTTTCTTTTTCGTCTTCTTTTTCTTCTTCTTCTGTTTTAATTTTCTTACTAATGTTTCCCTCCTTTGTTTACGTCCCTGTTTCTCTTTCCTCGTTCTTCCCTTCTTGTGCCAACTCCTTCCTCTCCCTCTTCCTCGCATTATTTTCTCCTTCCCAAATTGACGTGTTCACATTATGCTTTTGTTCTTCTTTGCTTCTCTTTCTCCATCGTCTGTATTTCTCATTACTTTCACTTTGTTCTCATCTTTATTTTATTTTTTTACGGTTACACTGTCTTGCATTTTAAACCTTTTCTTCTCCTTCTTTTCCTTCTCCTTCTCCTTCTCTTCCTGCTCCTTCTCCCCCTCTTCCTTCTCTTCCTCCTCTTCCTCCTCTTCCTCCTCCTCTTCCTTCTCCTTCTCCTCCTCTTCCTTCTCCTTCTCCCCCTCTTTCTTCTCTTCCTCCTCTTCCTCCTCCTCTTCCTTCTCCTTCTCTTCCTTCTCCTTCCCCTTCTCTTCCTCCTCCTCCTCCTCCTTTTCTTTCTCTTATATATACTGCTTTTTCTTATTTTCTATTTTATCTTAGCTCCCTATTCTTCTTTTTATTTTGTCCTGCTCATTTTCTCTGTCTATTCCGATTTATCTTACCAAATTCCGAAAGCCACCATCCTTCATAATGATTTCACACACATTTCGCTGATCACAATAATAATGATTCCTCCAAATTAATCCAAGCAACAGAACACCATTATATTTGTCCATATGGTTCTGTTTCGTGGCATACTTTGGAGGAATCATGGCACTCCAATGTACCAAAAGTATACTGTCCCCTTAATGTATGTCATGTGTCAGCAGTCAAGTATAAAATCTCGACATAATGTAATTTTCTAGGCACTCTTAATTTCACCTCGGTAAATTTACGGCTTGTTTGTTATCTACGCAGGAAAATATATTGGTGTATTGATATATTCACTCTGGATGCTATATATCAAACACATGAGGCAGATAATTTCCTAGAGTATGGAACGCACAAACTGACAAGAGTCTCTATGGAAAAAACACATTCTAGAAAGAACTCTGTTGGCGAAGTTTAGTTTTATATGACTTTTTGACACCATAGGACTTGGACCAGAATGGCAATAATAAAAAAAAAGAACTCGCCAATATTTTCATCTCAAACGACGTGTAAGATTTATGTACACACTATTATTTTGTTGGTAAGATTCTGAGTTTATGTTTTGGATATATGGTACGCGCGTATGTAAACCCGTGTATATACTCATAGGCTTACTTGGTATATACATAATTGGTTATACATAATTCCTAGACTTAGATTAGCTCTGCCGTTCTTGATATCTAGCCATAGTGAGTCTGTGTCATGCCTTGTGTTTATTAATATCTGCCTTCTCACAACACTTTATTATTATTATCTCTGACGTATATTGTTACACCTCCTCCCCTTCTCAATCTGCGGTCCCCATTGCATAAATTATACTTGCTTCTACTGTGTAATGTATATACTGCATGTACAGTACTTAGGTGTGCACGTACAGTTGGACACAGGAATTCGAGGAATAGCCCAAGTGAAAGATGGTCAATTTCTCCCAATATCAAGTTCCGTAGTGCCAAATAGGAGACATCAGGGGCAGAAGTCAGTATTAAGGATGGTAATAAAAAGCAACTACCTGATAATAGACACTGGTTACTCAAATGGGACAAGTATATTTCACCTGGGTTGTAGCACAATTCCTGTGTCCAACTGTACAATGCTGATTAATAATTTCTGACCAGAGATGCCTGTACTGAATTATTTTTGTTATTAGAGAAGTTTATGAAATCATGTCTGTAAAAACTACTTCACGAATACTTATTTTCACTCTAGTCTCCCCGGGCCACGATGTTTTCCACCCTCTGTCAATGCACTCTTTTATAATTGTACGGTAATTGTTAAATGGATAAAATGGATGGATATATGGATGGATAGATGGAATGTAGGTGTGGTGAATGTGTGAGTGAAATGAAGAACGAAATGGATACTTAGTCCATCGCCCCTCCCCCCTCACACACACACACACACACACACACACACACTACACACACTACACACCAGACACTAACACCATGCAAGCACTTCCCCGTCACACACACACAATCACAAACACACAATGACATATATACATACATACATAAATACATAAATACATACATACAATACATACACCACCCTCGCCCCACCAACTCGACTAATTCAGAATTAATTTGATTTCACGCTTGATCATCTGGCAGTTTATATCTTCAGTGAAATATCATTAATGTTGATAGGGTTATTACATGCAGGTACCAGCAGTCATACTCTAACAACATTAATAATTCTATTGGTACATATATAATGGCGTCTATCACACTCAGACCTTTAATTAATCATTGTTTTAGTCCCCTTTTGTTATAATATTACATTGTTTCAACCTTGTTCAGAATGCTTGATGTTCCTTCATCCCAATCATTTGGATTTGATGCAACTCCTTACAAATTTTTTTAACCACTTCCATCCAAGAGAGAAATTTTGTGGTTCTTAGATTCCAGTTTGGGTCCACACATAAACTAGGAGAGGAGAGTCTCTGTGAACTGGAGGTCAGACGATGAGTTAGCAAGAGATGTGTTTGGATTGCCTGGTCTTGCAGCAGTAACTCAGGTTAGATGACAGAGGGGAAGCCGAAGCTTTATGTGGGGTTCGTGCTGTGGTTCTCTGAGTACCTTACCATCCGACTACTATACAGTCATGGCCAAAATACTCCCAGCTCATACTCATCGTGCAATGACCACCTGGAGTCCTGTAGTGCCTCCTTACAGGTCCAGAGATACTGTATTTTGACTTAATTAAGAAGGCTAATATACCTTGAACAGTAAAGGCACAATCTTATCTGTTAGTAACAACAACACCCTTGGTGGCTCATGTAACACATTGTCATAATAATTGTGTATGAAAAACAAAACAAAGTTTGGTTTCCATTTTTTTTACTTAGGAGATTAGTTTTCCTTTCCTTGCCCAAATTTATACTCCGGTTGTCTGGCCACCACTTAGGAATTGGGAGTGGTAGGAAGACGCCTCGTATATAAACCTGTGTTGAATGTGCTCGTGTTAAGTGTTACACCACCAACTGCAACAACACTTTACTACTTCCCTCAGGTCACACCAGAGAAGTTTGTGCTTCCGTGAAAACGTGAACGTTTGTTTTCCGTTGTATTTCATATGTATCTTTGTTTATTTTATCTCTGCAGCTTGTTGCTATACTGATTTTATTACTTTCTTTGCTCCATTCACGTTTCAAACTTGTTAAGAATTTTCGTGGCTGTAATACTCTATAGTTGAAATCAGGGACATTAATGAGTTATTAAGCCACAACTAATGGGATTATTATTGTATATATTATATGTCATTTAATACTATTTATACTGTACATAGGAACAAAGTATCTATGTAGGGAAAAACTATTAATGGTGTGTCCTTGATAAAGTAGATGATATGTTTGGCCACTGGCAGAGCAAGACAACCCCTATACTGTTTCCTAAATACATCCCCAGTCTGTTTTTAATCGATGGGAATATAAAAGTTCTTACAATTGGCTGATGTGACAAAGAACTGGGTACCCAACTGCTACATTTCGTCCAGTGGTTCAATTTGTAACGACAGAAAAACAGACAATTCTTTTGGAAAACCATACATATTTTTTTTTTTACACATTTTTAAAATCAGTTTCAGGACTTTTACATTTACTAGGACGTGTGTGTGACTTGCAGTGATCGGGACCCTGACGCCGAGTTTTAATTTCCCGCCTGTTGCGTCTGATCAAAATAACACATTCAAAAGATTTTTATCCGCCCACCCATTTTCTTTTTATCTTTTTTTTTTCTTTTTTCTTTTCGTCATTTTGATATTTCCACAGGCTGCGTCGACAAAAGATATCGTTTCTTTTTTTATTTTTTTTATTCATCCGAGACCGTTTTTATTTGTGACCATAAATTTTGCACTTTTACATAAAACATATTGATATAAATGTAATAGAGCTGATTGGAACCCAAATTATCTTCTGTTTACCTGTATTAATAGTTAAAGTCAGGTGAAGCGAAAGGCAACAAACAGCACAGGTATAACGAGAGAGAGAGAGAGAGAGAGAGAGAGAGAGAGAGAGAGAGAGAGAGAGAGAGAGAGAGAGAAACACATAAATAAAAGACACAAGAAAATGAATACAGATAGCATAAACAAAAATGAAAGAGACAGACGGATATGAAACCCATTTTGACGATTTAATAAAAAAGGTTAATTGGCAATAAGATGATATGACTGCATAAATAATTTTTAGGTAGACGGTTTGGTATTATGCACTGTACTGTATAATATATCGTGAGGCCACATCTGTGTTGTATGAATTGTTGTTGTTGAATATTAGTTATTTGGGTCTTGTCAGGTTACATTATATCATGGCTAGACGTGTTAGGTCAATTAGCATTACACATTCTAGCCAGGTCAGGTTAGGTTACACTCTTTTTGTTCAAGGCAAGTGGGGTTAAATGAGGTCAGATCTATGCACTAATAATTGTAATCATATGCCAAGTCAGGTCCCATTTGGTCAGGTCAGACACTTTTATAGTACGTGTATACTGTATGAGGTGACTCAGGTCTCGTCACTTGTGGTCATGTCAGATCCTTTCCGAGTGAGATGGCAGGTCATGTCAGGTCAGGTCAGTTCAGTTGAGGCTACACAGAGTGAGTTGCGTGGGCTAGACGTGGAAGAGGGTGTGTGTGAGCCCCAAGCCTTGATGGAATACTGATGACCTAACGACGTGTGAGGAAGGGATACTGGCTAACAGAGAGGCTAGGTGGTGGTGGTGGTGGTGGTGGTGGGGATTAAGGGACCCTGCATGTGATGTAGTCAGAAAATTGGAGTTGAATGAGTCCTTCAAATATTGCCACGAAACCACATCACCTTTATTAATATTATGGAAGGAGATTATTTCGTGGCATAATCAGGAGGAATCAGAAGCCACCAATTCCAGTACACGATCACAGGGCTCTTAATTAAATGGTTGAGAGGGAATGTGTGGAGGGTAGATGGTGACGGAAGGTAGGAATGAAATGGTTAAGGGAGAAGGTGTGGAATTTGGGGAGTTGTCAGCAGAGCATAGGTGGGAAGGGCAAGGGAGAAGAGGGAAGGTGGGAGAATGAGAAAGAAAGTGACAGAAACACCAGAGAGGTAAGTGGTGGTAATGATTAGAAAGAAAGTGAGGAGGAAGGTTAGGAAAGGGGGATACAATTTAATGGTGAGTTGTTGGGGACGAACAATAGGAATGGGTCTGCACAGGTGGTGGGGAATGAGCATAAAGGCAAGGAGGAGAGAGCTGGAGGGGAAACTGGAGAGAGTCTGAGAGAAGAAATGGGGAAAGTAGGTAAGTCTAAGTGAGGAAAGTTCTTATACACGGAAGGTTGAGAAGGTGTATGAGGGGGGGGAGGATGGTGAGAGAGAGAGAGAGAGAGAGAAAGAGAGAGAGAGAGAGAGAGAGAGAGAGAGAGAGAGAGAGAGAGAGAGAGGTAAGGAAAATGAAAGGAAAGATCGAGTGGTAGTAGAGAGAGAGAGAGGGAGTGGTAGGGAGACGAAGAGAAAAGATAGGGAGAGAGAGAGAAAGGGGAAACAAAGGGGGGAGAGAGGAAGTGGTGGGGAGGGAAGGAGGGAGGAAGAGAGAAAGATAAAAAGGAGAGAGGTGACCATAAAACTGAAGACTAGAAAATATCGATGGGTGAAGAAAAGGATGAGAGAAAAGAAAAGGGGGGGGGGGAAGATAAGTTAAAAAGCAGAGGGAAGCGTAGGTTAGGTATACTCAACTTAAGCAAACAGGGATAAAGTAGGAAATGAAATGAGAAAATATGAGATAATATGCCACAATTCAAAGCAGAATAAACTTTAACGTGTGTGTGTGTGTGTGTGTGTGTCAGAGAGAAAGAGAGAGACAGACAGACACAGACAGACAGACACAGACAGACAGAGAGACAGACAGATAGACAGACACATACAGACAGGGACAGCAGGGCACAAAAAAAGGAAGGTGAACAGTGAAATATGGGGAGAATAGAATAAGAGGGGTTGGACTCCAAGTGTTGCACTGTGAATGTGGGTAAATATTGATGCTCTTCTCTGTCTGTGTGACTTTGTACGGGACTATACCTTTCTTTGCTCTCCATACCTATCTCTCTCTCTCTCTCTCTCTCTCTCTCTCTCTCTCTCTCTCTCTCTCTCTCTCTCTTGTCCCACATCGCCCACTCGCTTTCTCTCCCATCTTACCTCTCTCTCTCTCTCTCTCTCTCTCTCTCTCTCTCTCTCTCTCTCTCTCTCTCTCTCATTGAATATGTCGATTTTGATATATTTTCAAATCCCCCTATATATTTTATTTCCTCCTTCTCCCTCTCTTTCCCCTTACAATGTCCATATTTCAATATTATTTTCACATTCCTTATGCTTTTTAATATTCCTAAACTTTATATTTAATTCTCGTTCTTGCTTTTTCTCTCTTTCTCTGCTTCATCCTATTCTCTCCATTCCTCTTTGTTTCTCCCTTTCTCTTATGTTTGTTCCTCTCTTTCTTTTCTTTACTTTCCATTCGTTCGCATCCTTTCTCTTCCTTCCTTCCTTCCTCCTTCCTTTTCTTTAGAGCCTTCTGTCTGTCTTGTCTATCTCTTTTCTATCTTCCTGTTTGCATTTGTTTTTTTATCTTTCCATTTCCCTTCCTTCTCGCACCCACTCTTTTCTTCATTCAGGCTCTCTGGTATTCTCTTTCTCCTCCATTTTTTCTCCCTCATTCTCTCTCTCTCGCTCCGTCCCTTCTTCCTCGCATTTGGTGTTTTGCTCCATGTCTGCTCCTCTCCCCGAGTTTCCACAGGCATGGTCGAATACGCTTGGTAGTAACACTTTCTCCGGGGGAATATGATCCAATGGAATTTCTAGGACAGCTGAGCAAAAATATAAACAAAAATAAATAGCCGAAATATTAAGGTATGTCTCAGGTATAAAAAATAATGTGATCCTCGAAGTTAGTCGAGCGATCATTTATTCTCAAACTCTAGTAGTAACTGTACGCCTGCCTGCCAGTATAGTTAGAAGACCATATGTATGTGGAGTTTATCTCAGATAAATGTAGGTATATTTGGCCTCACCGAACCCGTCTTCAAAAATAATATATATATATATATATATATATATATATATATATATATATATATATATATATATATATATATATATATATATATATATATATATACAGGATAATAACCATACAAACGCATTCATCATACAGTATTAAAATGTCTAATGGACAAATAGATATAGTTTTTTTTTTTTTTTTTTTTTTTTTTTTATGATCCGACACTGGACAAATAGATATAGTTTACTGCATGGGTCTTCACGCACCTGTCAAGTTTTCAGTGTCATGTTTGGTTCACACTTTGTGGAATAGGCAACGGTACTTTTGTTGTGGTCCGTTCACTACAATGCCATGAGTCAAAGGGTAGACCGTGTGTTAAATGTGCCGGCTGTACAAACACATTCTTATGCATTAGGCTCGTTGTTTTTATATACGAGTTATAAATCATTGTTCATTTGTCATGCATGGTAGGGGAGAAGAGGAGACGAAATTTATGAAGAGTTATCATTTATGTGTTAACTCAACAAACATCAGGCAGGCAGGGTGGGGTCGTCGCTCCCTTCCTTGGTCGTGAAGGGGAGAAAAATATTCGCTTTACGTCAGGGATGCATGGGTCAAAACAGGAAATGAGGCGGTGGCAAGAGATCTGGTACCAAAACTCGGCAATAAATATTTCTCCTCTCAGATGGGTAATATATTTTTATTCTCCCGGTTAAGGGGGGAAGTTTTGTGTTGGTAAGTCTGGAGTAACTAAATCCTCCAACCTATTCCAAGCAGCTGAACACCATTATATTTGTTCATCTGGTCCTCATGTTTCCTGGCATACTTTGGAGGAATCAAGGCACTCTAATATACCCAAAAAGAATTACCGCCTTAATGAATAGAGTTGGTTTACAATGGGAGTGTGGGGGAGTGGTTGTTGTATCAGTCATGGAGGGAGTTGGAGTACAGTTTTTAAGACATGAAGCAAAAACTAAGCTCCAGTGTATTTGTTCGACTGGGGAATTGCGACGGAAAAGAAGGGTAGAAATATAAGTAAGTAAGTTCGTTTCGTATGTTGGACCCTCGGCGTTGGTAAGCCTTTCTTTCGATCACATGTCTGTTTATACATGAATCTCTGGGGGTGTTGACGATGATGGTGTGGTACAGGTGTGATGACTGTTGTTCGTCTCTCTACGCCATTGTCAACACCACATTATAGAAAGATAGACAGATGGAGGTATGCTATATTGTAAGATGAAGAAGAAGAAGAATTTTAGGGCTTTATGCCTATCGACTCGTAATGGTCATTAAGGCAGTCAGTCTTATTTTAAGATATATAATACTGTAAATTTATACCGTATATAATTATTATGTCTCATATGTACACTTGGTTGATTAGTATGATAATATTGTACTACTGGATATTGGCTGATCATATATCATATCTTAAGGACCCTGTGATCGCGTATGGAATTTTGAGGCTTCTGATTCCTCCTGACCATTCCAAGAAACGCGCTCCTTCCATAGTGGTGGTGTTTCGTGGCTGTATTTGAAGGACTCTTTTACCTCCAATTTTCAGACTACATCACAGGGTTGCTTAAAACACATGAGACAATCAAAGATATGATCTACCACAGATTGATATCAAAATTGTCTTTAAAAATATTAGAGTAAAATTATGAAATTGATGAATGATGAAGGACTCTTGTAGATATAAACATTATTTATACATGTATAAAGCTGTCGTTTATAACTGGGTTGAAATTATGCACTACATACATACACACCCATCCACCCACACACACACACACACACGCATACACACACGCACACACACACACACACACAGAGAGAGAGAGAGAGAGAGAGAGAGAGCTTGGTATCTGTCGTCAACAGGATGCAGAATATATATTTCGTCTTGAAACATTTTAAAAGTGTCTTGTGGTGCCAGCGGCCAACAACCCACTAATGCAAAACTTTACCAGCTTTTTCTCAGGTCACAATTTGACTTGCCCTCTTGGTTTCTATTTCCTTTGTATTTATCTTTTGTAACTAATATATAAATTATGCCAAGCCGCTTAAATTCCAGAAGATATTATTTATTATTGTTTATTGCAACATATTTTGATATTGTATACTTGTTAAGGTTATGTCCATTTTCCTACACATACGCAGCACTTCAAAGGGTCCTACTAATTGGGAGATAGCCATATTGTAGCTTTATGCTAGATATTTTATGCATTTGGGTACTGTCTCTCTGTCAAACTCAGCAATATTGGAGAAGCCCATTTATCTACATGGTTCCGTTATTCCACATCATCATTATGTTACTTATTATACTCGTCCGTCACAGTAAACGTTTGGTTCGAGTCAGTACTGGTTCGAGTCAGTACTGGTTCGAGTCAGTACTGGTTCGAGTCAGTACTGGTTCGAGTCAATACTGGTTCGAGTCAGTACTGGTTCGAGTCATTACTGGTTCGAGTCAGTACTGGTTCGAGTCAGTTCAGTAGGAGTATTTTGCCCCTCGGTGGTCACACATAAAGATTCACACTACTATTCCTTCCCTCATTAATCAGGCCATGTCTCGTTCTCCAGTTCATTTATCTTTATTTCTTCTTTACTCATTGTTCATCATCATCATCATTCCTTTCTTCAATCTATATATTCTCTTCCTCACGTTATTTCCTCTTCACTCATTGTTCATCATCATCATCATTCCTTTCTTCAGTCTATATATTCTCTTCCTTACGTTATTTCCTCTTCACTCATTGTTCATCATAATTTTCATCTTCATATCATCAGTCCATTATTCTGTTCCTCTCTTCTTCTTACGTGGCATTCCAATAGTGTAGCTACACTCTTAACACAAAGGTCGAGTCCATTTCCACAAAAAGGCCACATAATCACAAGACCTTTTGATGGAGTTGGGTTTACTGCCCTCAAAACAAATGTGGCTCTTCGTGTGAACTCAAAATCGGGCTTATGTTCCCCAGTCATGTATGAACAATGGAAAGAAAATAGATGTAAAATTCACCACACGTCAAACGATTACACTGCTGACCTCTCTATGGTGGAGATAACGACATGATTTTAATTAGGTCCTAGAGAACACTGAGATCTAATTAGGGTGTAGGTGAGTTTAAATTCAGGTTTGAGTTTAAATTTAGGTGTAGGTGAGTTTAAATTTAGGTGTAGGTGAGTTTAAATTTAGGTGTAGGTGAGTTCAAATTTAGGTGTAGGTGAGTTCAAATTTAGGTGTAGGTGAGTTCAAATTTAGATGTAGGTGAGTGTTGCTTTAAAATTGTGTTCTGTAAATCATCTCTCTCTCTCTCTCTGTGTTTCATCTCCTCGCTTCCGGCTACTACTACATCTACTAATTTGTGCTATTAGTGTTCCTTCTTCTCCTCCTCCTCCTTCTTCCCACCAACCAATAGATTTCTTATCCTACTTCATGTCTGTAAGTTCTTCGTTAATCCTGTGTGAGTCTCTTCGCTGTTTTCCTTCAATTTCTTCACTTGCATCTACATAGTCTCTCTTCCTCCATTTATTTATTTTTTCTTTCCCTTTTCAATTTTCGTTTTCTTTCTTTCTTTTCGTCTTTTCTGCTTCTCCCTTCCTCTCTCTCTCTTTACTCACCCCTTTTCCATCTTTGTTTTGCCATTCGCTATCCACTATATTTTGCTATCTTCTCTGAATTCTCTGTTTTCTGTCTCTTCAATCTTTAATTTAGTCTCGTTCAACATTTCGCTTAGCCACACATTATGTTTTCTTCTTTATTATTATTATCTCAGTTTCTCATTATCCCTTTTCATCCATTTCATTTATTTACCTTCCTAGTTAGTATTGATTCAGTCTCGCACTTATTCCTTTTGTTTCCCTAGCACTTCTACCTCTCCTCCTCCTCCTCCTCCTCCTCCCCCTCCTCCTCCTCCTTCCCCTTCTCCTCCTCCTCCTCCTCCTCTTTCTCAGCGTGTTTACATACTCCAGTGAAATAATGTGTTGGGACCGTCACGACCATTTTCATTTCTACTCATGTTTACCTTATTCTTGACAATTTTAGAGTAAAGCAAGCAGTCGGAGCAAAGAACATGTACAGTAGTTTTGTTGCAGAATAGGAGAGG
Organism: Petrolisthes manimaculis; assembly: GCA_034508575.1. Taxonomy (NCBI): domain Eukaryota; kingdom Metazoa; phylum Arthropoda; class Malacostraca; order Decapoda; family Porcellanidae; genus Petrolisthes; species Petrolisthes manimaculis. Next base: position 94,182 of record JAWZYT010000453.1, read on the forward strand.
TTATGTGTTTTCCCCAACTCTCCTCCTCTAAAGATTTTATGCTACGTTCTCCATGCTATATATATATACACAGTACACTCGTGATACATAATTTCTGACCAGGGTGTGAGGAGAAGAAAGGTTCGAATCGCCTGCATGGTATTGCTCATTTCTCCTCTCAGTACACATATAGAGGCTGAGTTCGAATGCAGGGTATACTGTATGTGTGTGTGTGTGGTGCCTGCCTGCCTGCCGTTCGTATCTGGTCAGGGATTACGTATCACGAGTGTACATGTTATATCTTTCTTCTTTCTCTCACCCTCATAGACTAACTACCCCGTAGGGGGGTATTGCCTATATTAATTAATGTGGGCAATACTTACAGGGTTTTGGCGCCCCTTCGGCCCCAGCCATTAGCTTTCAGTTCTTCAACTGTCCCTCTTTTCTTTTCATTTCCTTACTGCTTGCTGTCACACCTCTCTATCACCTTTTTCTGGCGCTATAGGACCTCGATGTTGCGGCGCCTAATATCCATCAATCAAATCATAGACTAACTAGCAAAGCAAAGCCAAACAGTCTCACAGAAATCACTATAAATCTGTTGCTGCTTGAAACTCCTTTGTATTCCTTTGTATTCTTCCTTATTCTGTTCTTCCTTCTCCTACTGTTGTTTGCTGTTCGCTCCTCTCCTCCCACTTCTCCACCTCCTCCTCCTCCTCCTCCTCCTCCTCCTCCTCCTCCTCCTCCTCCTCCTCCTCCTCCTCCTCCTCCTCCTCCTCCTCCCCACTTCCACTTCTTGCCTCTTTTCCTCTTACTCCTCCTCCTCCTCCTCCCCCACTATATTTTTAAACTCTCCTTTTCCTCTGTACCTTCTCTTTCATCTCTCATTCTTTATTTGCCTCTCATTTTTTCTGTCCCTTTCTCTCTCCTTCTCTTCTGTGTCATTTTATCTTTCAGCATTTCTCCTTCCTGTGTTTATTCATTTGATATTTTCTGCTTCTTTCGGCTGTTCAGTCCCTCTCTTGTTTTCATTTCTTTCTTTTTAATTTCTCCTTAACCTATTTTCATTCCTTGTTTATGTTTCCTCTTCTCTCTTTCCTTCCTATATTTCTTCATTTTCTCCTTTCTATCTTTCTTTTTACCTTCCTTCCTTCGTCCTCTTGGCTATTTCTTAATTTTCTTCTCCTCTGCTTTCTCGCATCTCTCACTCCCAACCTCTCTATTTTTCTTTTCTTTTTTATCTCTGTATTCTTGCAATTTCATATTGTTCCTTGGACGTTTCTTTCAAATTCCCTCCATTCTTTCCTTTTTATTTTCATTCTCTAGATCTATCAGTCCCTTCTTGCCTTTCTTTTTCCCTTTCTTCCTTCCTCCTTTCTTTTATTTCTTTTCATTCATTTCCTTCCTACCTTTATTTCTTTTCATTTATTGACCTTCCGTCCTCCTCCTTTGCTTTATCCTCCATCCTTTTCTCTTCGTCCAACAATTCCTTCAAAATTGAGCCATAATTTTTGTTATGGTTTTCTCCTCCCTTTCCTCATTCTCTTGTGTCTCCTTTTTATCATCATTATTCTGTTTCCTCCTTTACTGAATTACTCTTTTACTCTCTTATTCGCCGTGTACAAACAGAAAAAAGTAAACATAATAACACATCTGATATAAGGGGGTGCGGGAATTGGGGGACAGGCTGGGGGGGGGGTCGGGTTTGTTTTGGAGGGTGCGGGAGTAAGGGGACAGTGTGGGAAGGGGGGATTAGAGAGGTGTGGGAATAGGGTACAGGCTTTCTACCTCCCCCAACCCTGTCCCCCTATTCCCACACACCCTAACCCTCCCCCCCCAAGCCTCTCCCCCTATTCCCACACCCCTTTCAAAGTAAGCCAAACTGTGCAGCACCAATACCTCTCAGATTTACCATAAAATATAATAGTGATATGATTTCTGTCTTCTCGTGAAAATCCCACTGACAGGACACAAGACTGGAACTTCAAATTTCATGAACTCGAAAACTCTTGAGTCTGATTAAAGTTTTGTCACCTGATGATATAATGACAATGACTATATCGTTAGTTAGAGATTATTATAAACAACATAAAAATCTGTGTGTGTATAATGGATTCATAATTTTTATAGAAAATATACTCTAAATATCGAATAAATGAAATAAATAATATATCACGTTACCACTACTAATGAAAATGGTAATACCGAAGAGGTTAATGACGATGATGATAATATTTCTGATGGCAGAAGAAAAAAATAATCACATACATATTGTGAATGAGAGATTTTCTTGTTGGTAAATTGGAGGGCTACTAATTCCTCCAAACTATGCCAGGAAACGGACGACCCTAGTGTTACGAATGGGGTGTCTGTTTCTTGGCATAGTTTGGAGGAATCAGAGACATTCCATCTGACCACCAAGAGAACCTCCACTTAATCAATTAATATCACTTTGTTTCATTCATTTCCTTTACTTTCTCTTTTCTTAATTGACTTTTTAACTTCCCGCTATTTCATATTCAATTTTTTCAAGTTTATTTTTTTCCATTCCCACCGTCTTTTTAGAGTGAATTTAATGTTTCCTTAACTTTTTCTTAATGCCTCCTTTATTCATTTCTACCCTTATCGTTCCTTACGTTTATTAGTATTGTCGTTCGTCCACTCATTCCTTCCCTTTCCTCTCTTTTTATCTCTCTTTCTTTCCGTTCTCTTCCAGCCATTTCTCTCCTTTGTTTCGCTTCCAACTATTTGTCTTTGTCTTTCAACTTCTTTCTTACTTTCACTTCTTTTGGCCTGGTTCCTCCTCTCTCTCTCTCTCTCTCTCTCTCTCTCTCTCTCTCTCTCTCTCTCTCTCTCTCTCTCTCTCTCTCTCTCTCTCTCTCTTTGTTACCAGTAACAAAGTGGGGAGAACCATTATCAGCTCACTATGGACACGACCTTTATTCTAACCTACAAGAGAGTTCCCTTATCCAATTCGTTAATAGCCCAACCCGTGGAAATAACGTTCTTGATTTAGTATTTGCAACAAAAGAAGACTTGATAGAGAATATCAATGTGGGTGATGAGTTTACCAATAGCGACCACCGCATAATCACTTTCAGTATAAAGTTCAATAAAAGTGAAATAAACCACAGCTACGAAAAAATCCCTGACTTTAGAAAAGCTAACTTTCACCTTCTCAGGGCGATACTAAAAGATACCGATTGGAAATGTCTGCGAGATACTATTGATATTAATTCACAATGGAACTTTTTCACTAATGCGTACACAAAAGCGGTCAGGGATAGCATACCGTTAAAAAATCGACGTTCAGCACAAAACTTAAAGCCCAAGTGGTGGAGTAAAGATATAGCCGACTGTTTACGAGCCAAAAAGAATGCCCATAATAGAGTAAAAATCACAGCCAATAATGACGACCTTGCCAAGTTTACAGACTTACGTAGAAAAGCCAAAAAGTTAATCAAACAGAGTAAAAAGACAATTGAAAAACACGTTGCAAATCAGAGTAAGACAAACCCGAAAGAGTTCTACAGTTATATTCGACAAAAGAAAGTACTTACGTCAACTATCGGTCCAATTCTTGATGAAAATGGGGACTTTACGACAGATGAAGAGCGAATGAGTAGTATCCTAAATACTTTCTTTGCATCAGTCTTTACTACAGAAAACCCGAACGATATACCAGCTGAAACAACAGTCCAAAACGAAAACACCGAAGTATTAAATAATATCAGCATAACAGAAAATGACGTAATCAAATGTATTGATAAATTAAATGTAAATAAGTCACCTGGGCCTGACACGATCTCCCCTCGCGTAATAAAGGAAGCAAAAAGCGAAATAGTAAAACCTCTGACTCTTCTATTTAATTATTCATTACACACTGGAACAATACCTGACGAATGGAAGCTCGCTAACGTAACACCAATATTTAAAAAAGGCAGCAAATCCTTACCTAGTAACTATCGCCCTATCAGCCTAACCTCAGTAGTATGCAAAATGTTAGAGACAATCATACGAGATAAACTTACAAATCATTTAGAGGAAAATAACTTACTCAGAGACACTCAACACGGTTTCCGCAATAAACGCTCTTGCCTAACGAATCTATTAGACTTTTTAAACGACATTTTTAACGAATATGATAAGAGTAAAGCAGTAGACATAATTTATCTAGATTTCCAAAAAGCCTTTGACAAAGTTCCCCATAAACGTTTAATAAGTAAATTAAAATCTCACAGAATCCAAGGCGACAGTCCAGTGTTGCCACTTTTGTAGAGCCAAATTCCCACAGATCAAGGATTTTTTTCCCACAGATTCCCACAGATTGAAATGAAGATCCCACAAAAATTCCCACAAAACTAATATAGCAAGATGTTATTGTTTATTTATATAGTACATGAATATTGTTTTAATACATATTACCACACTAAAGAAAAGCAATTATTTAACATTTGTTACCACATAACAGTAGCAAGCTGAAGATAAATTAAAAAACCCAGTTTTTTTCTTCCATAATTACTGTTAGTGATAATTAATATGTACTGTACTGTACATCAAAATGGTTTTAACACATATTTCCACCCAAAAAAAATAATAAAAAAAAATTATTCAGCACAAAGCTGAAGGTAAACTTAAAGATCCCAGTTTGTTTTTTCCATAATTATATAGGCTACTGTAGGCTACAAGAACATAGAAATAAAATCTAAATTATAACAAATAGATATATGTATAACTACAGCCACAGTTTTTTTTATTGTAGTACAGTAAATTCTCACTACACACTGGCTTTGTGTGTAAGGTATGTACTGTGTAATGAATGTTTGTACAGTTAACCCTCATTATAAGCTGGGGTTGTTTGTATGCTAGTCATGCAAAATAAGAGTTTACTATACAAATATTCATTACACTTTATATACAGTACATACATTACACACACACACACAAACATATACAACCCCAGTGTATAACGAGGGTTTACTGTACATCAAGAGCAATAATATTATCCTCCTCCTCTTCAGCAGTACCTTTAGAATTGAAATTTCTGATCATATCATCAGAAGGCTCAAAGTTTACACATGATTGAAAATAATGAATCAATCCATACCTAATCTGTAGCAAAGCCTCTACTGATCTAACATTGAGACGATTTCTCAGCTTAGAGTGAACAACATTCATCTGTGAAAATATCCTCTCTACAGTGGCATTAGAAAAAGGAAGTGATAGTAATGACAATACGAGGCTAGAAATATTTGAGAACAATTTTTCTCCAGCAGAATTTTCCTTTTCATTTACCTCGGTCCAAAAACTTATTAGATTACCCAGGCAACTTTTAGGCCATTGCTGAAGACCTATTGAACTCCATTCATTTTCAAGACCATCTAGATCCTCAAAGGTAGACCGATACCTAGCACCAATCTGAGCAACTGAGTCTTTTATCTTAACCACAATCTGTTACTGAATGATATGGTTCAAATGATTAAAACTGACTTATTATTTAACACTATTAAATATTTCCACACTACTTTTCAAATCTTTTATTTACAGAGAATTTTACAGTTATTTGTCTTGTAAATTGTAGATTCCACAGAAATTCCCACAAACTTCATGAATTCCCACGAAAATTCCCACAAATTAAGAACAAAATTGGCCTCCCCACAAACAGTCCCACGTCAGGCCATTTGTCCCACAGATTTGTGGGAAAATCCCACAAAGTGGCAACACTGGGCGACACCGTAAGATGGATAGAGAACTGGCTAAGAAACCGTAAACAACGTGTGGTAATAAATGGAAAATCATCTAATTGGACTGGCGTTACGAGCGGGGTGCCACAAGGGTCAGTTTTAGGGCCAATCCTATTCCTAGTTTACATAAACGATATAGATGAAGGTCTCTCATGCATAATATCGAAGTTTGCCGATGACACTAAAATTGCTAATACAGTACTCACTAACGCACAAACTAAAGAAATGCAAGATAACCTCGATAAATTGTCGAATTGGGCGAAAACTTGGCAAATGTCCTTCAATGCAGATAAATGTAAAGTACTCCATATTGGACATCGTAACGTAACTGCAAACTACTCGTTAAATGGTAATCAAATTAAAAGCGTGGATCAAGAGACAGACTTAGGGGTCACAATATCAAGTAACCTAAAACCCAGTCAGCAATGTACGGAAGTAATTAAGAAAGCAAATAAAACTATCGGCTTTATTGGCAGAGCATTCGAGTATAAGTCCAAAGACACAATCCTCACTTTGTATAATTCCTTGGTCCGTCCCCTTATGGAATATTGTGTCCAAGCCTGGTGCCCGTACTACCAGAAAGATATAGTAAAATTGGAACGAGTCCAACGTAGAGTTACTAAAATGATACCAAGTCTACGAAACAAAACGTATGAAGAGCGGCTAAATGAACTGAATCTATTCCCACTAGCACAACGTAGATTGAGAGGCGACTTAATCCAGGTATTCAAAATAATCAAAGGCATAGACAATATGGACTGCAACAAATATTTCAATATCGATCAATCAAACTACACGAGAGGTAATGGCTGTAAAATCATAGGTAAATCTTTTAATTCACACGAATCCAAGAATTTCTTTTTTAACCGAGTCGTCAACTTATGGAATGGGCTTCCCCGTAACGTAATAGAATGTAACACAGTAGACAGCTTCAAACGTCGCCTTGATAAACACCTTGCATCTAATCCCCGACTTTCGATGTTTACTAATGAATAATTTTTTGCCCATTACAGCCAAATTTCAACTACTTTCTATCTTTCCTATAAAATTCCTTGTGGAGTTTTCTCTACCAACTCCACAAGGTTCTGACTCCTGACTTTATTTCCAGTACGGCTCAGGCCGGAGGGATTGGAGGGTGGGGAGAGAGCCTTCTACTTTGCTATCCTTACCTACGACTATCACTGGGGAGAAATTCATTCTCTACCAGTAACCTTCTAATCAGATCACCCCGTGTGGACCGTAAGGTCTGTTGTGGTCTGTGATTCTATGTAACTCTATGTAACTCTCTCTCTCTCTCTCTCTCTCTCTTTCTCTCTCTTTCTCTCTCTTTCTCTCTCTCTTGCACATCTTTCATTTTTTATCTCCCCTCCATTTAGCCTCATATTCTTTCTCATCCATTCCTCCTGTGCTCAATATTCCATTCTGTTCATCTCTTACCATTTTTTTTTTTTGTTATTTTTTCTTATTTTCACACGAGATCCAATTCACCTCTCACCTAACTTAAGGGGGAAGTCTTGTGTTCGTAATATTCTGGAGCAACTGAATCCTCCAAACTATTCTAGGCAACAGAACACCATTATTTTTGCTCTTCTGGTCCTGTTTCCTAGCATGCTTTAGACTAGAGGAATCAAGGCACTCCAATGTACAAAAAACGAATTACCACCTTAAAGGGAAAAAATAATCTGTTGTGAGTAATTTGGAAGACGTTACTGTTTATTCCTCCAAAGTATAACAGGCAACAGACTAAATTACTTCAGTGTCCGAGTATGGGATCTGTTTAATTATTACACTGTTTGGAGGACTACGAAGACTCCAATTTACCCACAGGAGATGGATTATTTATTCCTTTAATTAACTCCCTGGCTCACACCTTTACATCACTAATATCTCGGGCATCTGAATTTGGTTTTTTTATTAAACTATGGCTGAAAAAGATTGAGCACTACACACCCTTAGTATATTCAGTCTCCTCTACACATCCTACACACAGTCTTCAATAATCATACATTCACATCCTTCACTTCACATCCTGCACACATATCCTGCCAAGTCTCTAATAATCCTACATCCATATCATCCTCCACTGCACATCCTGCATACAGTCTCCAATTGTAGGGACTCAGAAATGGATCTCTCTTAAAACTCGGAGTGATGTTTATAAAGGTGATCGAACCCGAGACCTCTAGCATACGAGGCGACATCTCTAGCAATGAGCTAAAGAAGTACTCCTCTAGCCCAGTGACGAGATTCGCATTTTCAGGTCACTACACAATGATCCTATATACCTGCATCCATCCACGACTTGCACTAAATATCCTATACACACTTCCTCAATGCTATCTCCAGTGATTCTACTGCACATACACATTCTGCAACACACATACTGCCCATAGTTTTCAGTAAATGTGAAGCAATACGAGACTAAATCACCGAAACAGAAAATAAAATCCATTAAACCTCTTTCTTTAATATTCTCTCATTGCTTTCTCTTCCTACACTTCCTCCTCCTTCTCTTCCCCCTCTTCCCCCCCCCCCTCTTTCCCCCCCCCCTCTTCCCCCCCGCCTCTTATTTTTTGCTCCTTTTCTTTCTATTCCCAGTATTCTAACTCGGGTTTCTCTTGCTTTTGCCTCCACTTTGCTGTTCCTTCCTTCTTACGAGTAGATTAGTTTGACTAGCATTTACAAAAGACAGCCTCGTCCTCACTATTGTAGCAGATCTCGTGCTGTTGCTGTTTGGTTGTCCTTTGTAATCCTCTGTAACCCCCCTTCTCTTATTCCTTATCCTCTTTCCTCCTCCTCCTCCATCTCCTCCTCCTCCTCCATTTCTTCATCCTCCTCCTCAACATCCTCCTCCTCCTCCTCCACATCCTCCTCATCCTCCTCCACATCCTCCTCATCCTCCTCCTCATCCTCCTCCTTTTCCTCTCTCTCCCTCACCTTCCCCGTCTTGCGTGTGGGTGCTGGTGTTGTTTTGGTGTGTGTGGTGTGATGGATGACCCCCGAGACTCGCCACACTGCCAGACATCAACACAATCTCTCATTAGAAACTTGTTGACGAGTTCGTAGCCAGGCGCCTTCGTGTCCACCCTCCTCCTCCTCCTCCTCTCTCAGGTCTTTGTGAACAACTAACTAGAAGACTGAGTGATATTTATAAACTCTTTCATTCTTTCCATTCCAGGTCATCCTCATTAGACATGTACAGTACAATAGGTGGATCATGTTCGTCTAAAATTATCAACAAACACACAGTACAAGACTTCATTTATCTATAGTTTAGATTCTAAACTATAGATAAAGGAAAACTTGTACTGTGTTTAGATAATGGCATTGGTCGTGTCCTGTAGTTTATAATGAGAGTTCATTTGTTTTAGTACAGTTAGATGGTTAAATTAACACATATATAACTATAGGATTCCTACTCCAAACACAACATGATAATCACTGGATAACGATTTGTGCGTACAAGAAGAATCTCTGGTTTGTACGCGAATAAAAGGTAAAAATATTGTCGTATGTATGCATTCCTAGTAAGAGAAGCAAACGATCTGGAAGAACTGCAAAAGACACAATGGAGGCCAGGTGAAAAGTGAACATCTGAGGAAATTCTTGTGGAGCTTGAAGATTAAAGTTTCACGAAAAAAAAATATATAAGTATGAACAAAGCAAAGGGCTGAGACATTTATTTAAAAAAAACAGGGAAATAAAAATGATTTACTCGTATTTCTTCGTAGCGCGTGTTGATATCATGTAGTAAAAGGTTATAACTACATACCTAATTCAGACATTAGGAAAAATCGATTAATTTTCAACAAGTATACCCTCCTATCACTTTTTAAATATGAGTAGGAAGGAATCATACACACATTTTATAAATTTATGTGAGAGGAGAGTTGAAGGTGGGGAGGGGAAAGTGAAAGAGAGAGAGAGAGAGAGAGAGAGAGAGAGAGAGGAGAGGGAAAAGTGGTGAGGAGGGGTGAAGGAAAATAGTGAGGGCGAGGGAGACGACCGGGGTTAAGGGGAGAGTATACTTTTGATAGATTGGAGTCCCTTGATTCCTCCAAACTATGCCAGGAAACAGACCCAGATGAAGAAATATAATGGCATCCTGTTGCCCGGAATAGTTTGGAGGAATCATTTGCTCAGATTTACGAACAGTGTACTCTCCCCTTAATATGCTAAAAAGAATTGGAATAGGATAATAACAAAAGAAATGGATGTCTGGTTGGTTGTATCTGTGAGGGTTTGTTTGTTTTTACGTGTGTGTTACTTTCACATCTGGGATTAGTGCAAGTGTATATAGTATCAACAATAATAAAGTATTTTAACTGAAATAATGGTTATCTTATTTGAAAAAAAATCGAAGTTAAGTATTAAAGAAAAAAATAACATAAGAAAATTTAAAACCTTAATCATTCCATAAATTTTACACAACATTGAGAAAAAAATATTATATACATTTTAAAGAGACGGAAAATAATAATAATAATACACTTGAAAGAGATGGCATTAAAGTATCATAGAAATATATGAGGAAAGTTAAGAAAATAAGAGACACAAGGAAGGAGAAAATGGTAACGAAATGTACAATGAAAAAGAAAAAGAAGAAGAAGAAGAAGACGAAGAGGAGGAGGAGGAGGAGATGGAGGAGGAGGAGGAGGAGGAAAGAGGAAGAGGAGGAGGAGGAGGAGGAGGAGGAGGAGGAGAAGGTTTAAAAAGAGGAGAGTGAGGCTGCTTTACAACTGGTGGGAGGGAGGGAGTGCTTTTTATCCCTGCTAGTGAATCATAATGTGGTGTTTAACTCTGCCGCGGTCTCTCTCAACCTGCCACGTCTTCTTTGTAATGTAATGAGAGAGAGAGAGAGAGAGAGAGAGAGAGAGAGAGAGAGAGAGAGAGAGAGAGAGAGAGAGAGAGAGAGAGAGAGAGAGAGAGAGAGAGAGAGAGAGAGAGAGAGAGAGAGAGAAAGGGAGATGCCTAAACAAATAAAAATATTGTAATAATTGTAAGGTTTAGAGGTAATATAGTTGAGAGAGAGAGAGAGAGAGAGAGAGAGAGAGAGAGAGAGAGAGAGAGAGAGAGAGAGAGAGAGAGAGAGAGTTTCCTTGTGTGATGAGTTTGTGTCTTTTGTTGGAAGGAACTTGAATACACTTCTTACGCTTTGTTTAAGGAACCCTGTGATGTATTCTTTAGAAAATTGAAGGTTAGCGAGTCCTTCAAATATTGCCACGAAACCCGACTTACATGGAAGGAGCTTGTTTCGTGGCATGATCTGGAGGAATCAGAAGCCTCCAAATTACTATATACGATCACAGGGTCCTTAAGAAGATACTAGATACTGATAACTATTGGAGAACTATTTACTCCACCAAACTATATCAGGAAACAGACGACCTTAGTGTTACGGTTAGGAAGTCTAGTTGGTGCTGGCATTGTTAGTGGGAATCATCAGCCCTACAAATTCATATAAAAACGTTGGTGGATTTTGTAGTGGAGTGATTTAGATTATTTGTTAATGAGAAGATCAATGCATTTACATCGGTAGTTATTGGTGTAATTACCTGTGCTGTATTTATTTTGACATATAATTGAAGGGATATGAACTCTATTAAAAGTCATTATCCCGTCTTTCTGATGAGGAGGTTTTTTTCTAACAGTTGCTATTATTTCTGTCTGTATATTTTCGTCTAGACAACTTATTGAAACAGTGTTAATTTATAAACACCATTGTCTACATCTTATCTTCCAATATATGTGTAAATTTTTCACATCTGATCCATCTTTATCTTAAATCAATTTTATAATAAGAGCAGTGATCATGTCCAGATGAGAAGTCGGGGAATATTACCCTTCCAAGTATAAAGAAATATAAAGCACCTCCAGGATTCACCACTTGTCTGTGTGTAAAATGATACATCCCAAAACATCACACCAAAACCGTAACAAACAACCTTGAACGATTTTGTCTATTATAAAACTAACGAAAACTGTCGTACTGAACTCTGGTCTAAATATACTCTACATATATACCAAACCTAACCTAACGTAATCCAACAGGCTGGGGCTCTCCTGGGAACGAGACTGGCCACATGCAGACCCAGTACACTTGGGCAATATGCGTTTCGACATACTTGCATATCGGCTCCAAATATTTACCTTCCATCCAACTGCATTTTCCTGTGCCAGCCCACCTGTTCGCCCCCAGCCCCCCACCAGACCCACTCACCCACCTTCCTCCTCACACGTCTACCTGTCTGCCTTCCACCTCTGAAATTCCTCCCTCCTTTCCATTCCTCCTTCTCTTTTTGTGTCCAACTCTCTATTTTCTTCTTTTGTTACTTTTTCGTTGGTCTACCCGTTAGTTGTTTTCCTTCCTTTTTCCCTCCTTTTCTCACTCTGCTTTCATGCCTCCTTCCGTCACGTCTTCCCACTTTCATCTCTAACACTCCTTCCTTCCTTTCCTTCCCTCACCTCCATCTTCATCCTTCCCTTCATCTATCGCTTCCTTTAACTCTGACACTCTATCCTTGCCTTCACCTCCATACCTCTTTTCCTACCCTCCTTCCAATTTCTTCCTTCCCTATCTCTCTCCATCCTAACATCCCTATCTAAAGTCCTGTCTATCTCCTCCATCGCTGGGCATCCCTCCAATTCCCTACCCTCCTCCTCCTCCCCAGTTCTACCTCCGTCTCTCCGTCCAACACCAGCTTTTTCCTCCTCCTACCTTCAACTTAGAAAAAGAAAAGGCGAGAGGGGAGAGTTATGTGTGAGAGGAAAGAGATGTATGTGTAAGGGAGCGCTTGTGTTTGTTACAAGAGTTGTAATTGTGAAAGAGTGGAGTGTTGTGTGAGAGAAATATATATATATATATATATATATATATATATATATATATATATATATATATATATATATATATATATATATATATATATATATATATATGTGTGTGTGTGTGTGTGTGTGTGTGTGTGTGTATCACACAGACAAAGAGACATACGCAAGGTGGCACAGTGGCCGAGTGACTAAGAGCTTGGGATGAGTTGGGGTGGACAAGACTTAGTGTCCTACTGTAGGATGCATGACAGTAGAGTGTTCCAGAGTTGACCAGCTGATTATATTATGAAAGATGGTGTGAGACAATCTACGAAGTGTGAAATTGGTACTGCTGCTTCAACTGCTATTGATTTGAAAAGTGTGAGGCAGGCAGGGACGTGTGAGCTGTAACTGAGGCGTGAGTTGTGAAGCAGTGAGGCGTAAAGGGGTTAGCTCAGACGTGTGAGGTGTGAGATGTGAGGCAGTTTGTAAAGGTGGATGAAGGGAACACTACATGTAACTGCAGGAGCAGGAATATTATCATAGATTCTTCTCTTCCTTTTTCTGTGTGTGTGTGTGTGTGTGAGAGAGAGAGAGAGAGAGAGAGAGAGAGAGAGAGAGAGAGAGAGAGAGAGAGAGAGAGAGAGAGAAATATGAAGTGAGGAAAGAGGGAGGGTGAGGTGAGAGATAACATAGGCAGACATGAAGTTGTATATGAGAGAGAAGCTGTGAAAAGAAAGGATCGGAGGGAGCAGCAGTGCTTTATGTGAGAGACAAAGTGGAGAGCGAGAGAGGGGAGGTGTGAGTGAAGCAGGGAGGCAGGCAGGCAGTGAGTGAGGGCGGACGAGGGGAGGTAGGTAGGTAGGTAGGTAGGTGCGCGCAGCAGGTGAGGGGAAAGCTGCAGTTGCCAGAAACCACCAGACCAACTCCCCTCATCTGAGCTACTACCACGACCCAGCCCCTCTCCCCTCCAGTTTGGTCTCAGCCGGCCGCAGGAGAGCCAGTGAGTGCTGTGAGTCGGTCGGGAGGAGATCTTCGACACTCGCCAGCCTGCTTACTTCGTTTATGGGTTGGCAAATTACGCGGTTGCAATTTACAGTCTACAAAGCGATCTACCTGTCCAATTGGTGACCATCTGCACTATAGTCGACAGGCCGAGGTTTGGCCCTTATACGGAAATTTAGCAGAATATCCTTTCGACAGTGACAATTCGCAGATTCGTTGTAGCAGTGATATAAGACATTTCATTTGTATTTAAAACGGCTTGCAGTTCTGGTATATAGGCCTATAGTGAATGTCCACAAAACTGGAATATATAAGGAGAGGTGGACAGTGAGACACATGCCGTCCCACTCCCCCTCACAGACACCAAGCAAGCACTCCAGTCACTACTAAGAGAGAAAGAGGCATTTCATGATAATTTTTGAGAGTCTTGGAAAAAAAGGTCTACCCTATCGCACGGCTACTAACAGACAGAGCCATGCTGGATAGTTAGTTAATTAGTCCAATGTTAATATATTGATGCCGATAGACTGTACGGAAGCCCACGAAGGAGTGCGACCAAATAAAAGGCTTAAAATCTTTTGGAGTAGGGGAGATTCTGCGACCCCCTCTCCTATCATCGTCCCTTGTCCGTGGCGGGGTTTGAGTGAGTGCGTGAGTGTGTGAGTGAGTGTGACCTACTGCCCTGCCTGCGACCTCACCCAAAGCATCACCACCCACTATTACGTACGATTCAGTTGGAGGCGATGCTCTTTGATCTCAAATTATGAACGACCAGACGGGCTGCTTTGTACTGAACGGCCACTCGCCAGTCCCTGTTCCTTCCGCTGCTGTTGCTGCTTCCTCTTCCATAGACGTCGTCACCTCAGACTCAGTAACCATGGGCAAGCTGACCTCCGCTGAGAGTAACGCCATCAACAACAACAATAACAACAACAACAACGCCGTCAACGGACAAAAAACACAATCAGGTAGGTCAGCCAAACAAAACATCTGGTGGTGAACAAACGTGGTCATTAAATTGGTCGTCGTCCTCGCTCTTGGAATTCCGAATTAATGGGATGAATTTCTTTTCTCTTTTGAAGTAGCCTATGCTCGGTGCTTCTCCGCGTTATCCCGTGCTGTACATCTTTGGCACCGGGACAATGTTGTAGTGAAAAGTGACGCGAGGATCTTTGTGTAACCCACGAGAATTTACATACGGCAAACATACGGTTTATCTCAACTTAGAATAACAAAAGTACTAGAAATAGTGACGGTAGTGCCTTCAGTGAACATTAAACAAAGGCAGGTAAGTTAATTGGACACAGCTATAAATGACGGACATAACCCACAGGAAGTATATAGGACTTATGGTGAGCATAAAGTACTAGGCTATGTGAGCTGGCCATGTGTTGCAGACCGACTACCTGTGGCTTGCATACCAACTTTTATCAAAACCAGTGAATGGAAGTGATGCCTTTTATCTAATAAGGTGGATGGGTATCGTCCCTTTAGATTGGTGTATCTTTATCTTGAATTTCAGCTACTTGATTTTAGATGATAACCACGTGGATTTTTAATGGCATTAGGCTTTATACAGTCACGAGCCAAAATAAGTATCGAGGTCTGCTTCGAATATCCCGATGGAGTAAAAAACGAGTTCCAACAAATATGAGACAGGATAAATATGTCTTGTAATTGATACACTCTTATGTGATATGAAACTTCAACAAGAACTGGATGTTTATTAAGGGGGTAGTATACTGCTAGTAAATCTGGTGTAACTGAGTCCTCCAAACTATTCCAAGCAACAGGCCAGCCACCATTAGTTTTTGCTCTTCTGGTCATGTTTCCTGGCATACTTTGGAGGAATCAAGGCGCTCCATTGTAACAAAAGTATACTCTCCTATACAGTGAACTGAGCCAATGCTGTTATTTTTTTTTCCTCTTCTTGTTCATTGTCACAAAATGAATTATCTTGTTTCTTTACTTAAAGCGAATTGTATTATCAGTTTCTTTTACCTTGAGCAACACAGTCCATGAATTTTCACGCACATTTCTTAAAAACAGTGGGTGATAGAGTTGCAGATTAATGTAAAAACGTTTCTTATAGCATTCTCTTTCACTTAGCATTTAAATATTCAGTATTAATTTCAGAGACAGAATTATTTGGTTACAGTGTAGATGTTCATGCATTTGTAAATCACAATGCTTACTTTCGTTCTTCTTTTTTTCCATTTGTTGAGAAATGGGAAGGGGCCAGTGCCTTTCTCTCTGAAATAGATTGGTACATTCACTAACGATAGTCTTCAATAGTCCTAAATGTTAAAGTGCTACAGATTATTAATTATTATTAAGAATTATTTATTGTTCATATTTTGAAAAACGCTATTAATGCAACTTTCAGTACTATCATGGCTTCAGTATTGAAACGTGTGGGCAATAGTTTTATACTTCAGTGGAAAGATTATGATGCTGAATAACATCTTCTCGCCGATTTACAGATAGTTCCAAAATTCAATAGTTCTGAATCAAATAGTTCTGACGTGTCTTTTCACTTTTACCAATAATTTTCATCCGGCTCCCGCCACTCTCTGCGTCCTTGTATTCTTTTCACCCCATTCCTCAGCGCATTACATAAAACACAGAGTAAATACACAAAAGTAGACATATTTAACCGTGAATTCTTTTGAGGTTCTAAATTTCCAACAATACAGGAGTGAAGAAATGGGTCTCTGAGAAACTTGACTAGTGAAACCTTAATTGTAGTGTCTTTTTAAGGGAGGAGGAATATCTTGTTGGTAAATTGGAGGGCTACTGATTCCTCCAAACTATGCCAGGAAACGGGACCAAATGAACAAAATTAATGGTGTTCTGTTGCTTGGAATAGTTTGGAGGAATCGGTTGCTCCAGATTTACCCCCCCACCAAAAAAACTTCCCCCTCAAACATACAGTGCCTCCCAAATAAACAGTGATTTATAAAGGCATTGTGGTGTGGTAGGCCTATAACACTTAATTTATAAACATTTTGTGACGTTCAATATCTCAGGAAAATCCGACCACCTTAAGACTATTAAATAAGGGCACTGTTATTTTGTCATTTATTTGAGAGCTTCATATTCCTTCAAACTGTACCGGGAAAATAGGTTACCTTAGTTTAGAAGTCTTTATCTGCTTTAACCCAGTTCACCGAAAATCTTTGACCCACCTTTAAGATCCAGTTATGGGTCACGAATTATTGTTTTGATATTGGGTCACCTATATTCATTCTTCCTCACCTACCAACCTCTATGCTCCGATGATGAAGATATTTAACGCTGTAGTGGCATATGCAGTTGGATTTATACCACTATGCATAAATACGAGCAAACATACATGAATATAACTAAACAGCAATACAGAGTCAAATTAAAATACATACCAGAGTTAATTATACATTTTGCAACTTAGAACGTTTGTGTTGACTAGATACAACCTCTTCCCAGCTCTCACACGGGTAAATATGAACTTGAACCAACATTCCTACAGCATCACACTGATATGGTTTGAATCGGGATGTTGGAATCTGTTTCTGAATCTTGTATTTGCTAAAGAGCGGGAATGTCACCAACACCGCTCTACATAGTTTTCTCGCAATTAACTGGATATTATAACATTTTACACTACGCCTCCCAAAAAGTAGGTAACTCCCAATAATTTATAACCAGCTTCCCGATTAACGTTTCTACAGTTAGATGACATTTTACTAGACGAAGCAGCAAGTAGCTACCTGAACGTCGTCCGTAAAGCCTCTTCTTCCCTGACACTGTTTTTTTTTTTTTTTCTCCATCTCTCCTCACCCCACTTCGCACAGCTGAACTACCAAGGTGAATTAATCGTGTGTCAGCCGTAAGACCGTGTCGGGGACTTCCTGACTTACGGGGATAATACTTTATTTATTTATTTATGGTAAATTGGGGGTTACTGACTCCTCCAAACTATGGCGCGAAACCTATTCCCTATAAATAACATTGTGAACGTCTGCTTCCCATTATAATGAACTTCAGAGGACTCAACAACCCCTCAATTCACAAACAAGTCATTCTTCCCCTTAAAGCCACATGTGTGTTGAAGCGGAAAAAACGCCTACACATTACACCTCTGCTACGGTAGTGAAGGAGGAGGGTGTGAGGGGATGACTTAGTGCCAGGTGTGTTCTGGGGATAAAAAGCTGTTACATTAGGGGAAAAAATGTGCCGTCTCACTCACAACACGTCGCTTCTCATTATACTACAACCTACACAAGGATACACACTAATAATATACACAGCTACAGAGGATACAGTCACCATCAATAGTTATATATCAGGTGAATTAGAGGTTGAGAATGAACCATCTGAATGAATCTTATGAACAAATATGACATAGAACTGAAGGACAAGGAAAGTAAAGATCTTAACAACTTAAATGACACACGTGACAGCCTGATGGGAAGATTATACAGAAAAATAACACTTTACAACTTAATGCACGTGACTAAAAGGCAGAGATAATAATATTAAGCAAATTATCAAATACAGTTCAGAACACTTGTTATTTACACGGCACATACCAATACAGTAACATAAAGTATTGGTCACTTGAAAGAAAATATTACTGTCGTGTACACAATAGAGGAACACCGGTTTGTGTAATGTTCTGACTACCTATATACAACAATAGTAACCACAGCAAACCAAATTGTACACTACAGTGAGCTAAGCAACAGACCATGATACTCAACACACCATGAATAATCACCTTAACGTATTACACACACACACACACACACACACACAGAGAGAGAGAGAGAGAGAGAGAGAGGCTGACTGACTATATTCCACTTTATCCATTACACAACAGGAAGCTACTCACGGTACGGTACCCTATATACTTAACAGTACCGTCGTGTACACCTTAGTTATACATACAGTATATAACGCACTATGATTCTCTAAAACCATCAGAATATAATTAAATATTTTAGAACACTTATACACTTATATAATCTTTCCCATACGAGGTAGTTTATTCTTCACACTACACCACAACACAACACACCATTTCTCTCCAGTCTACAATACACTGCACCACACCACACACACACACACACACACCACACACACACCACACCACACCACACGCACACACACCACACACACACACACCACACACACACACACACACCACACACACACCACACACCATGCTACTCTACATTACACCCAACGCTATGGCACCACACCACACAACACGGTTTAGCACTCTCCAAAGCCCACTAACACACTGACCAGCAACAAACCTGGATACACACCTAGTACCCCTGTCCTCAACACACACACACACACACACACATTTATATTTATATTTATATTTATAAGGAATATCCCTGTCCTACCTTAGCCTAACCTAACATGCATTCTAAAATATAGTTAGGTTGGGACGCGTATAGGCCCATTATCGTCTATGCTAAGCTGAGTTATTCGTTCGTGGGTTATCAAAAGAAGGAAAGGTATGAGGGAGAAGTGGTTTGCTGCCTCTGGGTATAGTGAAACCTAGAATCAGTGACGGAACGCTAAGGTGGCACTTCTCTTGATGGTAAATAATTGAAGGTCTACTGATTCCTCCACAACCTACCGTGAAACAGATTCCTTATTAGTAACAACATTAAGGTCGTTTGTTTTTTTGGTATAGTCTGGAGGCATTAATAATCGTCCAATCCCTCCTTCGAGACTACAGGACAGATTAGTATTTGCGAATTGTACCTGTTTTGGAGTGTTAGCAGATATTCTAATGCTTGGCAAATTATACGTCTCTCAGCACACCACGTTGTATTCAGGCAATTTTTTTTTATGCACGCTGTTCAAATTTCGTTTATCCGCTATACTCGTGTCATTTCATTC
Organism: Petrolisthes manimaculis; assembly: GCA_034508575.1. Taxonomy (NCBI): domain Eukaryota; kingdom Metazoa; phylum Arthropoda; class Malacostraca; order Decapoda; family Porcellanidae; genus Petrolisthes; species Petrolisthes manimaculis. Next base: position 113,621 of record JAWZYT010000453.1, read on the forward strand.
CCTTCACGTGAATTCGCGGAGTTCGGGGTAAGGAATGGCATATCAACCAACTTATAGTTATGGAAATTCTCGCACTCGTATCTCAGTCTCTTAAGGATATACTCAGTGTAAGTGTTATGGCGTGACGGACGGTGTCGTGGTCCAACGCTTATAAAATTGACCATCTCTGAGAATTTAAGGCCACCTGCTGAATTGCCTTCTTACTCAGAGTACTGCAGAATGTTATTGCCTCCACCAACCAAAAAAAAAAAAAAAAAAAAATTGAACTCTTATTTTAAAAACTCACACATAAATAAATTCTAGTTCTATTAAACTTTACTATTTCCATGCCTACAGACTCGACCATTCATAAACGGAATCTGAACAACGTTGAACTTTTCTGCATGGTGACAACAGAGAGAAAGAAGCACGTTAGTGGAAGACAAACTTTCACGAATGGAAGGGTGACGTTTGTATCAGAGTCTGTGATTGTTTGATGTATTCCAAAATCAGTTATCACCAATACACTTACTTACTTGCTTACTTACTTACTTACTTACTTGCTTACTTACTTACTTACTTACTTACTTACATACATACATACTTACTTACTTACTTACTTACTTACTCACTCACTCACTCACTCACTCACTCACTCACTCACTCACTCACTCACTCACTCACTCACTCACTCACTCACTCACTCACTCACTCACTCACTTACTTACTTACTTACTTACTTACTTACTTACTTACTTACTTACTTACTTATATCACTCCCATAAAGGTGGTAGTTACTAGAATTATGACAAGCACAGTCTCTATCAGTCCATGCACCCCGAAGTGTTATTCGGGATCTTGCAATTCCTACCTGGAAGGAGGGGGAATGTCGCCTTTAAACCCCACTACATTTGGGTCGTACACCAATGGAACCCACCCGCTGCAGGGAGAATATCAGGAGTGGAGGAAGCAGAGGAGGAAGGAAAAGGGAGTGAGGAGGAGGAAGGAAAGGAGGAAGGAACAGGAAGTGAGGAAGAGGAATGAGAGGAGGAAGGAAAAGGGAGTGAGAAGGTGGAAGGAAAAGGAAGTGAGAAGGAGGAATGAGAGGACGAAGGAACAGGAAGTGAGGAAGAGGAATGAGAGGAGGAAGGAAAATGGAATGAGGAGGAGGGAGTGGAGGAGGAAGGAAAGTGGAATGAGGAGGAGGGAGTGGAGGAGGAAGGAAAATGGAGTGAGGAGGAAGGAAAAGGAAGTGAGGGGGAGTATGAAATGTTGGCAATGAGATATGACGCTTCCATGGAGACGCCAAATTCCTTAAGACATCTGACGAGAGAGAGAGAGAGAGAGAGAGAGAGAGAGAGAGAGAGAGAGAGAGATAGGAAGTAGGAAATACAGTTTGTACTCGTCTGTATACAATTCCTACTTTCCCCCATTTTTCTCTCTCTCCCTCTCATTCTCTCTCTCTCTCTCTCTCTCTCTCTCTCTCTCTCTCTCTCTCTCTCTCTCTCTCTCTCTCTCTCTCTCTCTCTCTCTCTCTCTCTCTCTCTCTCTCTCTCTCTCTCTCTCTCTCTCATACGGACAGCTACAAAGAACCGAGTAATTTGTAGAGCTCAGTGAAAGTTAGTACATGTATATATAGTGAGGGAAAGGAGTGAGGCCAGGTGCCGACAACTGGTGCCTCCTCCACTCCACAACAAAAAAACAAATAAATATATATAACACTCTTTATTGAGGCTCTTCACAACAACTATAAATGACGATCATGATACTGCATTAATGATCTATTATTATTATTAACATTTACAGATGAAGCCTCACTCTTCTTTGACATGAAGCATCGAGAATGAGTTGTGGAAAATACCTTCTTTTTAATTAAGGAATCCTGTGATGTGGATGCTTCTGATAGTCCCTGGATACTTCTGATTCCTCCTAACTTTGTCACGAAAGTAATGCCTCATTGCATTTACGGTTGTGTAGGATAATGTGGAGGAGATCGGAGCCTGCAATTCACCACACAAAATCATCATACATCCTTTTAAAGCCTGAACACCATCGATTTTCCTCCCTAGATGCTCTTTATTGTATTATTTTGCCTTTAGTATTGTATTATTGTATTGTATTATTGTATTGTATTATTGTATTGTATTATTGTATTGTTTTGCTTTGCTTGATTCCTCCAAAGTATCTCAGGAAACAGGGTCGTATTAACAAAAGTAATAGTGACCTGTTGCTTGGAATGGTTTGGAGGAATCGGTTCGTTGCTCCAAATGATTTATACCAATATCGAAATATAATCAAACTGACGCATCAATTCTTAAAAAGGAAGAGGTCTCATCAAACATGTCTATTACTGTCGTCTATTTTATTCCTGTCCTATTTTCTCTTTCTAATTCCTGTCCTTTCTTCTCTTTGTCTGTCAAATCCCTGTCTGTTTGTCTCTTCGTCTGTCAAATCCCTGTCCTTTCGTCTCTATCTGTCTTATTTCTGTCATTTCTTCTCTTTGTCTGTCAAATTCCTGTCTGTTTGTCTCTTCGTCTGTCAAATTCCTGCTTTATTGTCTCTGTCTGTCAAATTCCTGTCATTTCTTCTCTTTGTCTGTCAAATTCCTGTCTTTATGTCTCTGTCTATCAAATCCCTGTCCTTTCGTCTCTATCTGTCATATTTCTGTCATTTCTTCTCTTTGTCTGTTAAATTCCTGTCTTTATGTCTCTGTCTATCAAATCCCTGTCCTTTCGTCTATATCTGTCATATTTCTGTCCTTTCTTCTCTTTGTCTGTCAAATCCCTGTCTGTTTGTCTCTTCGTCTGTCAAATCCCTGTCCTTTCGTCTCTTAGTCTGTACCTTGTTACAATATTATGACGGTAGTGCATGACTGGCAAACTCTGAAGAAAAAAAATGACAATATTCTGACAAAGACAAACCTAGAGACTAATTAAATGATTCTCCATATAGAATGAGATGAACTGCATCACCACCAACACATCACCTTTATGCTACACACCTATACCTTCACTGTTCACCCTGCTGTTAGCTCATCGTTTTGCAGAGGATAATAAGATTGTTTCTGTATGTGTGTGTGTGTGTGTGTGTGTGTGTCTGTGTGTGTGTGTGTGTGTGTGTGTGTGTGTGTGTGTGTGTGTGTGTGTGTGTGTGTGTGTGTGTGTGTGTGTATGTGTATGAGTGAATTGTGTGTGTATCAATGTGTGAGTGTTCATGCATTTTTTTTTTTTTTTTTTTTTGTATGTGCAATGCAGGGTGAAGCCTCATCAACCTATCGCAACAGCAAGCCAGGTTTAAAACAATTAAGTTGTATCTATTCCCCACCGAAATTAACAGCCGGGCTCTCGTACAGTGCATTTTTAAATGGGAATTTGTTGAAAATATCCCCGTGAAACAGTCGGTAAAATTAAATTAAAGATTGTTTGGAGCTGAACTTGTAACTTCCAAAGTGATAAACTCTAAACGGATATACAATACCCTTTTGATAGGTATACTATATATAATGAACGTACAGTACACGTATACACATTTTGACTCTGTATTAAAAGCCGAGTACCAATATTGTTGTACATAACCACTTCAGGGATAAAATAACACGACTTTTGTACGATAAATCTCACCTCAGTCCTGCTGTCAAAGTAACTACAATACAGTGATGTCAGTAAATGTGTTTGAAGTCTGGTATGATGTAACTAGTGTAAAAATATTATACAACACCTTACTAAAAATAATACTAACGAATAGAGATATTAATGTATTTATTTATTTATTTTTATTGTGGATGTAGGATGGCAATATATAGAAGGGAAACAGTCGAAGATTCTAATTATATGTTCTGCCTATAGTCAAATTAATCAGGTTGCCATAAAAGATTAAATTTTATTCTGGGTGGAAAAACTATTTGTTATTTATTTATTTTATTTATCTATTTTTGTTATTTTGTCGAAGTCAAAGGCTCTAATTTCCTATACACACCATTATCACGAAACCAACTCTCTCAGTGTACGTGTTGTTATATGGCAATAGTGGGGAGAAATCAGTATCCCCGAAATTGAAAATAAAAATAATAATAATAATAGTAATAATAGTAATAATAATAATAATAATAGTAATAATAGTAATAATAGTAATAATAATAATAATAATAATAATGATTATAATAATAATGGTAATAATAATAATAATAATTCTGACTACATCAGTGTCCTTAAATAAAAAGGATACCGTGCGCTCCCACAATCAATGACACCACCACCACAACAACAACAACAACAACAACAACAACAACAACAACAACCCAAAATCTACAACCACCACCACCACAACAACAACAAAAAACCCAAAGCTTACAACCACCAACACCAACCTATAATCTACAACCACCACCACCACCACCACAAACACACACTCATCTGCAGACCGGAGCTGTTGCATATGCACCAGTCTGCACTCTGTTGTTCCCAGCGTGGCAGTGCATGACAGAGGCCGAGTAACATACCTTATATTTATTTTTTTTTCTCTGAACATCCACGAACGCGAATACGGATGATGGATGAGTACCGGTATGGTATTGTTGTATCCAGTCTAATATAACTGTAACTGTACTAACTTAGAACTGTACTAACTTAGAACTGTACTAACTTAGAACTGTACTAACTTAGAACTGTACTAACTTAGAACTATACTAACTTAGAACTGTACTAACTTAGAACTGTACTAACTTAGAACTGTACTAACTTAGAACTGTACTAACTTAGAACTGTACTAACTTACACTATACTGCATTGTAAAGTAAGTTGTCCAAGGGTTCGAACTTACATGGGGATAATTATCACACTTTTGTTGTACTTTAATCAATACCTTGAGTCCCCCAAAGTAGGTCAGGAAACAGCTGGACCATATAGGAACAAAAGGAATGGTGGCCTGTATACTGTTGGGAATAATTTGTAGGGAATAATTTGTGGGGAATAATTTGTGGGGAATAATTTGTGGGGAATAATTTGTGGGGAATCAGCTGCTTCTTATTCACCACCAACAACAATAACAACATCATTATACTACATTGTCCCTTGAAGGAATATAATTATACTCACTTGATGATTATATTCGACTGCTTCTTCTTCCTCAAAACTATATGCCTCGTAGTAAAGTTGAAGTCGTTTTTATTTTTTGGGGGGTCATAGTTTGGAGAAATCTATAGACCTGCAATTCACCAACAGGAGATTCTTCCCTTAATTAAGGACCCTGTGATCGTGTATGAGATCTGGTGGCTTCTGATTCCCCCTGACTATGCCACGAAACAAGCTCCTTTAATGTAGGTGGTGTTTCGTGGCAATGTGTGAAGGACTCTCTAACCTCCAATTTTCTGACTACATCACAGTGTCCCCATAATACGATCATTTCAAATTTGTATAACTATAGTCTGTTCAAAACTTGTGTTCCGCTGGCCTCTTATGCTTAGATAGATAGAAATAGATAGATAGATAGATAGACAGATAAGAGACAGATAGAAATAGAGACAGATAGAGATAGATAGAAAGATATAGATAGAAATAGATATAGATATAAAGATATAGATCGAAATAGAGACAGATAGATAGAGGAAAATGGAACACAAGTTTTAAACAGAGTATAGCTCAGTGTGCCTGCTCTTGCTTCTCCTGTACTGTACGTAGAAGTGGAATTATTGCATTGGATTCCATGTTAGTGTATGATGGAAGTGGACAGAATCAACTCCAACCCTGTATATTCACACCTTCATCTATGGGATGGGTCACTGTTTGTCCTAATCCTGTCTGACTGTCTATGGCTGAACACACACACACACACACACACACACACACACACACACACACACACACACACACACACACACTTACATATGCACAATCACACTGAAACAAACTCGCGACACACAAACATTAATCCATACACACACACACACACACACACACACACACACATACACACTACTATATCCGTGTAGGAATCTCTGGGTTGACAAGGAACTTAGCCCGACGCCAGCACTGAGCCAGGACCCCCACGGGAAAAATCTTTAGCCGAGTGTCCTCTCTTCCTTGCGGATTTATCTCTGCTAGTTGGGAGGGGGAAGGAAGGGCTTTGGCTGGAGGAGGGAGGTTAGTTCTGCTGGTGTGTGTGTGTGTGTGTGTCTGTGTGTGTCTGTGTGTGTGCGCTTTTTATTCATTTGTTTTTTGTCTGCTTGTAGGTTTTGGTTATGGTATTATGCTTATAGATGAAAATATTTACACTCATTGGTTGAGGTGATGTTATTTTGGTGGTGGGTGTATGGAGATATTTACTGTATACTCATTGGTTTGTCCCCCCCCCCTTACGGGAACCGCCTTGACGTGGTGGTGGTGTGGGGGGGGGGCTTGCATGTCTCTGAGACCTGGCGAGCTAGACTAGAGGGAGCTCCGGCCCCTGCTCTGCCCTGATTTCGGTGAGAGAGGGCTTCCCATGCTAGGAAGGTCGCCAGTGAGAGATCAGACTAAAGGATTCCCATGCATTACCCCGTACTCGTAGGGGGGGTATTGCATTTAGTAATGTGGGCAATACTTTAAGGGTTTTGGCGCCCCTTCGACCCCAGCCACTAGCTTTCAGTTCTTCAACTGTCTCTGCTTTATTTTTATTTCGTTTCTGCTTGCTGTCACACCTCTTTATCATCTTTTTCTGGCGCTATAGGACCTCGATGTTACGGCGCCTAATATCCATCAATCAATCAATCATTGGTTTGTTGGGATGTCTCTCTAGTAATAGAAGAGGTATTCCGTAAGTAGAAGCTTATATTTGTCTGAAAGGTAGTAGTATTTTTAGAGAAGAAAATGTTTGTGAGCAAGGAGGCTGTTTCTGCTAAAGGGAAAGAGAGAAGGAGATGACGAAGAAGAAAGTTTGACTAGAGGAAATCTTTTGGAATCTGGAGACATGGCAGAACTAAAAGTTTTGACTAGAGGAAATTTTGAAGAATATGAAAACATGACAAAGGCAGAGGGCCTTCACCCAAAAATTTATAAATATCATGATCTTTTTAACTGGGAGTGGAATGATTTATTATGTATAAAATAATGTTATCAATTATCTACGTCACTAATTATTTTGCTACAACAGGACGCTCTTAGCCTTAAAAGGGAGAATCTCCAGTGAATGAATTGGAGGGCTACTAATTTATCCAAACAATGCTGCAAAATAAATTCCCTATTACAGTTTTACACAGAGATAGTCCAGGTCCATAGGATAGTTTGGAGGACTGAATACTTCTCTAGTACGAGTACAGTAGAAATTAGAAACATTGATACACATCCTACTGGCTTCAAAGTTTTACATCTAGAAAACATGGGATGAACGCTTCGGCAAGACAAAGTTACGTTGGTTACTTTGCTTTATCATAAACTGAATTAGGAGGTAAAAATTGTGCTGCCAAAATAATGGCCTCCACTTCTCCCCGCAGCCTTCATACGAATTCTTGAGGTCAGCTGAACAGTACAGTTGTGGTATAAAGTTTGGTCGCCTCTCTGGTGTGATGGTATAGTTTAAGATAACTGTTGTGGTGAATGAGACGTGACTGTTGCTTTTGACAGTTATTTACATGAATATCTTCAAACGGAAGAAGCAGACACAGCTTATTCACGACAGTATTATTCTCAAAGCTCCACTATATGACAATAGAGAAGAAGCAGAATTGTAGATAGCCACTGTACATCCAGACCCTCAGTCCAACCCCATTCTTAGCAAAACTATTCTGTGTAGACAAGTAGAAAGATATCTCGTGGGAGGGCGAGACTGTGAACTGCTCTACTGTATTCCTTTATTTAGCCTCTCACCACAATAGGACCATGGCATATTCTCGGAAGATACGCAGGATGGCAGCGGATAGGACTAGATCTCAGTCTTGTCCTTCCATCCCATTATAACCTCCCCACTTTGTGTATGTAGTATTAACACCAGCAGACCCAAATCCCAGCTTCATCCCCAGCCTATACAATATGTTCCATTCCAGGAAGCGATCCAGTTACTTCAGTCCCTACTCTAATTACGACAAATCCAACTTAATCTTCGAGACAATCCTTAGCTGAGAACTTGCCCAATATTTACGCTATCGGAATGCGTCTGAAACCCTAATGTGAATTCATATTGTTTACTAAACCTACAATTTGAGTGTAGCAAAGCACTTAAAGTTCATGAAATATACCGGTACTTATCTAGTGTTCAACCATCCTTACCTCCTTTCTTCTCTCATCCCATTGCTGTCAAAATTTAAGTCTCGCCTCTCATCCCGCCAAACCGTAAATTTAGCTCCAAACTTCCCCAAACCTATCTTCTTTCGCCCCAACTCGCCCAACCTCATATCTCGCCTCGTATCCCACCCAACGCCCACTCTATAGCCCATACTCCTCACAACCTAATATCCGCCCAAAATCCGTCAACACTTTTTTTTTTACCCCAACCCCAGCTTTCTTCTCCAACCCGGGTTCTCGCCTTCACCGTCACCCTTATCCTCTCCAAACCCCGTTCAACCCCAGTTCTCTTCTCCAACCCCCACCAATCCCCACCAATCACATATATCTCATCCAACCCCAGCCAATTGCATTTATTTATTTATTTCAATCCCAGACAACCTCAACCAACCCCATTCACTCCTCCAATCCCACCCAATCCCACCAACCGCATATATCACTTCCAACCTCTTAAGTTCAGGTGGCAACACACTGGTTACTGCGAGCCTCGGAAAACCCAGAGTGTCGCTTGAAGCTCTGTATACTCACCACTCACTCCTCGGGGATGTGTGGTGTCTGGCGTCCTCTATACACACACACACACACACACACGTACAGTTGGACACAGGAATGGGTGGTACAGCCCAAGTGAAAGATGGTCCATTTCTCCCAATATCAAGTTCCTTAGTGCCAAATAGGAGATACCAGGGGCAGAAGTCAGTATTGAGGATAGTAGTAAAAAGCAAGTACCTGATAATAGACACTGGTTACTCAAATGGGACAAGTATCTTTCACCTGGGCTGTACCACGCATTCATGTGTCCAACTGTATAGTACACACACTTGCATGTACACTCATAGATGCATGCACGCGAATTCCCCCAATGTAATGAATGACCTTCCTACCTTCAAGGCTTGTGTATCGACAATAAATAAATATGGCTTGATTTCACAACTGTGGCACCTACTAAATTAGCAGTACTGTCGGTTCAGAGAACTTGTCCGATCTCGTTCACTGTGATTTTGTTGGTTATTCATGGCAGTCATAAAATGTGTTTCAGCATCATTAATTCATTGAAAGTATTTACAGAAAATAATTACAACCTTTATTCTAAATTTCACAAATGCAACCAATAGTACTTAGCAGGTGCAACATTAATGAATCTGGATCATCAACTGAGAAACAAAACCAAAAATCCAATATAATGAACTATCTTAGCTATAAAGTATTTTCACACATCATCTTATCATAATGAGGACAGTTGGTGGTGGTCCACCTGAATATTATCATCACGTGGCGGGTGATGATAGTGTCAGTCAGGCAGCCAGACACACATCATTCCACACAAGACAAGGGACTGTGGTCATGATGTCATTTCTGAAGCTCCCTTTGTATAGTAGGTGTGAAAGTTGCTGCTGGGGACAAGTCGTGAAATGAGTCTTTCTTCCTTCTCGGAACAATAGACTGGCGTGTTAAAAGAATGACGTGGAGTTTATTTTGTCATGTAAATAATATAATTTCATGCACGGAATACGTGTGTGAAAAAACGTAACCCATATATATATATAATATGATGATATGACTGCATTGTAAACTAAAACAGTTTCTTCCTTTTCGTTTACAAATACTGTAGTGGACAACACAACAAATTATCTCATGAACAGATGAGATGTAGTGTCATGTTAATAAAAATGAAATAATAAAAAGAAATAGAGAATATGGCCAGTTATGTGAACAAAGGGAGTATGAAACCAAACCAATCAGCTCAAGAGTGGTGGGACAGCCTCTGTGGATCACCCCACCAAATTTGATGGTACCGTGAAAAGAGTAGAAGTGACAGCAATGTTGACCAGGGCACCGTACTGTATTGTACTGTATTGTACTGTACTGTACTGTACTGTACTGTACTGTACTCTATCTGGTTATTCTATTATCTTCAACAATATAGGATTTCTTTTATTAAGATATACTGTAGATATTCGAATTAGTATTGATTTCATAACACAACACAACACAATACAGTACCTTCATTTTTCAACCCGATCCAATCTTCCAAATGACTATCCCGTCTTTTTCAACGACACGCAACTTATTCTTTCCTCTCAATATTCTTTCTCTCAACAATATTTCTTTGAGAAATAACATTGCTCCTTTATCTAGAACCTCCTCAAAGTGTTCTGTGCAGATTCTATTATATTCCATTGTAAATTTCCGTTAAGCAGGATTGCAATAATCATAATAATGAAGTTGTTGCGCGTAATTAATGTGCGACTTTTTTGTATTCCATCCAATAAACATTTTACGAATGGTGTATTGCGTACATAGTTATACTCTATACCAGACATATTACGCTACTGGTATTATACAATTCTGGTCTTATTAAGAGTCTTAGTTCAGTCTATGTCATTAGTATTGGTAATGTTGATGTGGCATGACAAGAGTGAAAAACTTACTGGTCACCTCCAGGATTCGAGTCAATGCAACTTGAACCAAGAAATCCTTACTTAAGTTTTAAACGTATTCTCTGTAGACCCATATAAGGTTATGGTAGCATTAATAAGTAAGAAAAGCAGTAATGATGGCAATGACAATATCAACAATAGTACCAACAATATAAATGAGTGTGTAGATAATAAAGACGTCCCTTGCAGTCATATAGCAGTGAGGACATCTTGCTCCTCCCCATCCGGAAGTAATCACCCTCTTTCAGGCCTAACGAGATAGGGAGCCTGGATCTAATTAACAGTGTTCGTGTAGGCTTAACACAGCCTGACCCAACTTAAAGCCACTAAACTCCCTCCTTCATCTCTGCTCTGGTGGGTTAGTAATAGTCTGCCAGCCAGCTTTCAGTTTATGGGAGGAATACACTTTTGGTATATTAGAGCGACTTGATCCTCCAAAGTATATCATGGTGGCCCGTTGTTGCTCGGAATAGTTTAGGGGAATCAGTTGCTCCTCCTCTTTCCTTAAGGGACCCTGTGCTGTTGTCAGAACATTGGAGGTAGAGGAGTCCTTCAAATATTGCCATGAAACACCACCTATATGGAAGGAGCTTGTTTAGTGGCATGATCAGAAGGAATCAGAAGCCTACAATTTTCATACATGATCACAGGGGTCTTAAAGGTATAATAAGAATGTTGTTGGTGACTTGAAGGTACAGTCAAGATCGAAACAACTCCAACATGAGGTGAGTGAAGGTGAGCTGTGGGAGTGAATGAATCTCTTGGGCCAAAACTACAGTACTCAGACCGACAGCTGTAATTTCGCATCATTTTTATCCAATACACACGAGGCTGGCTGTTTTTTTTGTTTTTTTTGGAATAATATAGTTTGGAGGATTCAGTTGCTCCCCTCCTCCAATTTTACTATCTGGACAATGCTATATATATATATGGATTCTGGCGCCCATTTGCACCCGAATGAAAATCTATCTTAACTTTTGCTGTATCTCTATTTCTTTTTTATTTCTTTTGTTTCTCTTCGTCGTTGCAGTCCGTCCTCCCCCCCCCCTTTTTTTCCTCTCCGTCCCCTCCCTCCTTCTTTGTGGTGTATATACATAAGGTTCTTTCAGGCCTAGCACAGTTTTCCTTCCTCCGTTTTATTATCTAATCCAATTTAGTATCAAGAGAGAGAGCTAGTGTTGTGTTGTCCCCCTTAACGTTGCCAGAGACGAGTAATTTTTTTAGAGATAAAATGAAAAAGATGAATAAAATAGATGAAGATTCGAGATAAATAGATGAATGAGATGAAAATAAGGGATGTATGTAAGATATGAAAAATTAGAGACGAAGTGAAAATAGGAGATGAATAGTTGAGATGATGAAATGGAGATGATGATGATGATGATGATGATGATATGAAGATTAGAGATGAAGAAATTAAAATTAGAGCCATTTATTACTTTTGAGTTCCGACGCTGATGATTTTACTCTCCAGGGATCCCGTGTTCTTAATTAAAGCCATGATCTGTTGCGTGTGTGGATGATTTGGAGTAAACTGAATCCTCCACACAGCTAGGGCCGGGGAAAACAGATATATATATATATATATATATATATATATATATATATATATATATATATATATATATATATATATATATATATATATATATATATATATATATATATATGTAAGCAAGCAGACCAACAGAGGATATTTTGGTTTGTGGTCTATCTAAATTTTTGAGGAGTCTGTAGCCCACCAATTCATCCAAAACAGGAGACAGTCATGATGTTGCCAGTTAGTATTTGGAGGCTATCGATTCATCCAAAGTGTTTCACTAGACGAAATATTTAACTGTAGGAACAAGGAGGGGGTCTGTTTAATATGGTATTTTTTTTTATTTTTTTTTTGGTACATTGGAGTGCCTTGATTTCTCCAAAAGTATTCTAGGAAACAGGGCCAGAAGAGCAAAAATAATAGTGTTCTGTAGCTTAGAATAGTTTGGAGGATTCAGTTGCTCCAGATTTACCAACACAAAAAAACTTCCCTTTTAAATTGGTTTGGAGGAATTAGTAGTTTCCAATTCGCCGACAATAGCACACTCCCCCCTAAGAGTTATGCATCTCTCTCTCTCTCTCTCTCTCTCTCTCTCTCTCTCTCTCTCTCTCTCTCTTGAGTAATAATGAAAATAAACTGTGGCGTGGGTGAGCGTTTTAGGCATTTATTGGATCGCATCATAGCGGTTTTCATTACAACACTGAAAACTATAATAGGCCAAATGATAACGACAATGAAAAAGCAACTGAACATATAGAAATCTATGAAATATTTCGTACGACAACCGGGGCAGTGTTAGAGTCGAGTTGTTTGTGTTCATCTTCGGTGCGTATTATGATAAACACAATGTCCTCAGTCACTCAAGTCACGTCTAACTCCTCAATCACCATGACATGATAATATTATCTAATACCTCTGCTGTGACCTCAGTTGTATGTGACCTCGATTGTGTCTAGTACGTATACCACCACAAAAATACCTATAATATTCATCGTATTTATGTTTATGTCATGCTCATTACATCTCTCAATTATATATCTATCTATCTTGCGTATCCCCCTGTAACCATGATTTAATTCCAATCTATAGCATCTATCATTGGCATCGGTTCACTCAAGCTGCAACAATGATGAAAACTCATGGACCTTCCACTGCGTCGTCTTCTCTGAGTTAAAGGGGAGGTATCTGTTGTGGAAACAAAATATCGGAGGGCTAGTTATTACTTCAAACTATGCCAGGACACAGAATGCCGTATGAGAATAGGGAATGTGTTTTTTTAGCAAAGTTTGGAGAGTTAAATAAACTCCAATCTGTCCTTTATTCTCTGCTCTAAAGTTCCTCCTTTCATAAGTCCGTAATGAGATCACAGGGACAATGCGTTCTCAGTCTGGATTCTGTCATTAAATTATCTCGTTCTAATTCTGACCAGATGTGCTTGATAATCTCTATATAATTCTTAAATTTCGACACAAGCGTATACTAAACGAATTGTGTTAGACATTATTTAAGACGCACTGCGGAAGACTAGTATAGGAAAGAAGAATAGGAACAGGGAAAAAGTGAGTAGTGTTGTTTTCATTTCTACATTCAGGTACACTTTTCGGTGACAGGGTTTTCTGAAGGCACGGAACGTAAAGTCGTTAATGGATGTAAAAATTTTAAAAGGTCACTCTTGAATGCTACGAAGGTCTCTTGTCCCTCGCTGAAATCTAAATTCCAATCTTTAGGTCTCTACTATACGTGTGTGTGCTCCAAACGAAATCAGTGAGGTACAGGTATACCCTAAGATCTTAATCAAATCACCGTTCGCGGCCTGAAATAGTAGGAGTTAACTGAAGGTGATATAAGATTATAATAAATGTTACAATATAGTAACGATGGACCAATTCCCATCGCTTAATAATCAGTGTAAATCAGGCTTCGTAAACACCATGGACGAGAATGAAGAAGAAATAGGCCCACCTCTTTAACATGCAGATCAATCAAACACTCACACGGGGCCCTGTTGGTGAGACGGGGTGAGGGGGAGGCAGTTAAAGAGAGGGAGTGGGAGTTGTGCGAGACGAGAGGGAATTAAAGAGAGGGCGTGGAAAGTATAGTTGGAAAAAAGAGGGACCGGAGAGTGACGAGAGGAGGAGCTAGGGGAAGGAGAGGAAGAGGAAAGTGTTGAGAGAAGGAAAGAGAAGGGTGTGTGTGTGTGGTAACGGGAAGTGATAAGTAAGGAGGGAGAGAGAGAGAGAGAGAGAGAGCGAGAGAGAGAGAGAGAGAGAGAGAGAGAGGTAGAGAGAGGTAGAGAGAGAGAGAGAGAGAGAGGTAGAGAGAGAGGTATACAGAGAGAGAGAGAGAAGTAGAGAGAGGTAGAGAGAGGTAGAGAGAGAGAGAGAGAGTTATTGTACAGGGAAGAAAGGGAACGAACGAGTGCAGGGTGAATCGAAATATGCGAGGGGTTGGAACACGACGGGAGAAAAGGTGTGCAACTGGAGGAGGGTAGATTGAAAGCTTGGCAGGCAGGCAGGCAGACAGGCAGGTAGGTAGGAGATATGAGAGAGGGGGAAGGGGGAGTGGTAGTGAATAGAATTGTGGAAAGAGAGAGAGAGAGAGAGAGAGAGAGAGAGAGAGAGAGAGAGAGAGAGAGAGAGAGTTACAAGGAGTTACAAGGACAAGTAGCACCTCAAAAGGTCTTACGACCCATACCAAGGAGGTACCGTAGGTGTAGTAGTAGTTGCTAACTAATAGTGAGAGAAAAGTATAGTAAAGAGAAGGCTCTCCCCACCCACCTCTCCCACCCGCATTGCGGGTATGGAAATGGAAATGTACCTAACCCGGGGGAAAAAAGGCCGGACTAGGAAATTTTTGTACAGGAAAGGAGGAAACAATCCCTATAACTCTACCAGGCTTGGCAGAACTTTGTCTAACTGTTAGAGAGAGAAAGGTAGGATATAAGGCGAAGGCAAACAAAAATCTGGTGAGTCACATTCATTGATTAGGCGTTTCGTTACTATAATAATTTCCCCTAAAAAATGTAGTCGTAAAAAGTCGTCAACAAAGGCGCTCCAGACCAGACCAGACCAGACGGTGTTTTTTTTTCACTTAGAGGGGAGGGTGAATGCAGGAGGTAACTGGGGTGAAACAGAGTGAAGCGAGGAGGGAGTCAGTCATGGCAAGGAATGTGAGGCCATGGTTTACAATAGGGACCTGTGTGTTTATGCTAGTGTGTGTGTGAACGTGTGTGTTTATGCTTGCGTGTGTGCGCGCGCGTGTGTACCAGCGAGAGAGAGAGAGAGAGAGAGAGAGAGAGAGAGAGAGAGAGAGAGAGAGAGAGAGAGAGAGAGAGAGAGAGAGAGAACGAAGGCCTCATGAGAGAAGGACAGTGGCAGGGACAAGAGGGAGTGGGGGCGCCGCGCCGCGTGTTTAAAGGGGCGCTTTGGTTGTGGTTGTCACTCGGCTAAATGTGGCCAGGTGAGGGCGTGGGTGTAGGTCTGATGTGGACCATTATGCTGCTTATACTACTAGTGAGAGTTGGGCCACTACATTAGACTATTACGACCATGGAAGTCCGTCAAACTCAATGTGTTTAGGCATCTAGATGAAATTATTTTGAACCTTCTCAATCTTTCTTCATGTTACATCGAGGAGAGGAAGTGGACATTTTGCCGTTAATCCTTATCTATATCAATAAATAAAAAATACGGTAGGCAGGGAGGCATTTAGGCAGGCCGGCAGACCGGTAGGCAGGCCGGCAGGCAGTCAGGCAGGCAGTCAGGAAGATAGGTGAGACAGGAAGGTGGGCCTGGGAAGGTGTTCTGGTAATGGCATTGAGACCGTGTAAATGATAATTGCTAAGTGCTTCTCCTTGTCCTTCCCACCCACACGTAGACTTGAGAATACATATACGTAGACTCAGACACGTAGACTTGGGAATACATATACGTAGACTCAGACACGTAGACTTGAGAATACATATACGTAGACTCAGACACGTAGACTTGAGAATACATATATGTAGACTCAGACACGTAGACTTGAGAATACATATACGTAGACTCAGACACGTAGACTTGAGAATACATATACGTATACACAGACACGTAGACTTGGGAATACTTATACGTAGACTCAGACACAATCAGATTATACCACCTCCTACATACAGTGATACAGGCAATTCCACATGCATATAATTATGAACACATGAGAATATAGTGTATACATAATGATAGTGTATATAAATGGACACACTCATACACACGCACCTATAAACATATCTTAAACTTACACACATCAACTTTTCCCTCTTACTTCGACTTATGCTCGGAGTTACAATGGTAATGTGTGTTGGCCTCTTGGACGGAATTGGAGATGATCTTGCATCTTTCACACACTATTTTTACCACAAATTTATGTAACTTATGAATGGTTCCGTCTGAGTGATGCGGCACAACCTTACTGTATGCATATTTAACATGACTTTATCCTTGAAGCACAAAATCTATTATTTTTGTTTTATCATAAGACGCTACCGTACATGCATGACACATACCGTCAAGTCTTTCCTGAAAATATTAAACGGATGAAATTAATCTGTATAATCTTGAATAAGCACTGCTGAATAATGATAACAAATCCAACCCCTAGTCTCAGAGGACACCAATCCACATTTTCTACGTCTCTCTACTTTACTACAACTACTAGTCGGGTACACGTTGCCCCTCGCCTGAGACTTGCAATGTTATGTGTTGCAGGCGCAATTTTGAAAAACCGATTGTTGGCTTCCAGATATCTCAATCCTGCGTGCTTGGGGACATACCGCCCACCGCCCGCCCTCCTGCCCTCCTGCCCACCTGTTAAATTCCTGCTGGGAACTTGGGACTCCACTTGGCCCTGGTGGTTGTCGTAGTGGTGGCAGTGTGGGGGGACGGGGGAAAGGTAGTGTGGTAGTAGTGGGAGTGGTAAGGAGTATGAACGGAATATGAACTTGTTTAATGGGGTGGAAATGGTAGAGGATATAGGGGGTTGTGATGGTGGTGGTGGTGGTGGTGGTAGGGTGAGTGAGTGAGAGGGGGAGTTGTGGTCGTGTTGGTGGTGGGAGTGGTATATAGTTGGTACAGGGTTGGTTGTCGTAGTGTTAGGTAGGTAGGTAGGTGTTGTGGCGTTTGTTGTTGTTGTTGTTGTTGTTGTTGTGAGATGGTAGAGGGGGTGGATAGGGTTGTTGTGGTTGTAGTGTGATGATGTGGAAGGGATGGGATTGGTTGTGTTGTGTTTGGACTTGTTTGTAGAGGGGCAGGGGATGTGTTTGTGGTGGTCGGGGGGCGTGTGTTTAGTGTTGGCAAGAATAGCAACCAGTCAGACCTTCGTAACATTTCTTAAACGTGACTTCCCCGATCTGGCTACTATGTGTTTTATCATACAGTACTTTGAGATGATGTATTGTAGTCTCACACCCTTATTTATATATTGACATCTCTCGCGTTATGTGAGCTAAAAATCATAATAAATGCCATTGAGAAAGAGAGAGAGAGAGAGAGAGAGAGAGAGAGAGAGAGAGAAAGAGAGAAAGAGAGAAAGAGAGAGAGAGACAAAAGTGATAAAATATGCTGTGGCCATTTTTCTGATAGGAGGGTCATAGATAACCCACCCAGCAGGAGTAAATAATTCAGGAGGGAGAGGAAGGAAATCGTAACTCTTTGGTCCCCTCAAGGCTCACCACTGCACTCACGCCTTCCCTATCCATGCACACTAGAAAGGACCAGGAAATATTGAGATGCAAGAAGAGGTAGAGAAGAGAAAGGGTAGAGGAAAGAGAGAAGAGATTAAATAGAAGAAGAAGAGTGGGAGAAGAGATAGAGGAGTGGGAAGAAAACAGAGAAGTGGTAGATGAGATAGAGAAGTGGTAGAGGAGTGGAAGAAGAGATAGAGAAGAGGTTGATGAGTGGTAAAAGTGATAGAGAAGTGGTGGAGGAAAGGGAGAAGAGGTATAGTGGGTAACGCCCTTATTTATTCAGAAAAAAAATCGGTCTTCAAAAGTTAGTGACTGGGAATATTCTTAAAAAGATAAAATATAGGAAAAATGATTACGAGTTCGCAAATGATTCTCCCTCCTCTATGATTTGTGAAAAGTTGCAATATTTTGACCTTAGCACTTAGGGTTGAAGTTGAACTATTGCTTCATGCAGCAAGGGCTCCTATGACGTCAATGGACGAGTTTCATCACGGATGCTGTTTTCTCGCCTCACTGGATGTCATTAGTCTTTACTCTGAAATTCCGAACTACTTCAACATCACCCGGAAATCCTGAAGTCAGAATTGGACCTGCATTCACGATATCTGTCAATATTCCCGGAGGTCCAGACAATATTGATAATAAGGAATGCACAAAGGAAAGGACTACGTACATTTTTCGTTACATATCTGTTTTATTATTATCTATACTAGGAACTCTTGTTTTTAGTTCATCCCAGATTCATCCATAAGGTCGATATTGCGGTGCTTCTTGACATGCTTCGATTATTTATGATGCTACTTGCATGCCATCATTCGTGTGACTGTCACTGTGGTCACATAACATCCTCAGTGCATCCATGGTCTCAAGTTATAAAGTATTTGCAAGTTTGGTACAGTTGCCTGTATTTTAATCTATCTGCATAATCATCTTGTTCCAAGGGGCTGCAGCTTACATGAAGGTGTGTTTTTTCTTTACATTTCTGTTTTTCATATACGGTGTCCCTTCATTATACAAAACACAGGTAACATATTCACCTGGAATTTTATTCATAATATGTGATAAATGACTATAGTGAGGCAATTATATTTATAGCTATGAAGTCCCACCTGTACTTATATACTGGATAACTTGAGGTACTACCATATATATATATATTTTCTAGTTTGTAACTGAAATATTACTATTAGGAACATTACAGTGACTACAAATTATAAAATAATAATTACTTGCGTCTCGAAACGACTCCATTTACGGAGCTGACGGACCATCTTATAAAAAATTGTGTAGACTAGAGCACCGTAAATCTAGAGAGCGATGAATTGTACTTTAATTAATTACGGACAGGCGCTGACTCGGTTTAATTTGTGGCTGAAATCCCTCATTAGCATACGAGGCTGGAGTTTTGTATCCAGACATAATTGCGTTTTCTTTGCTTGTCACATCTGATGGCGGCGATAAAAAAAATAAATTAATATCATACGCAGTGACTGAGACCGAGGCAAAAAATCCTACACGTTAATTGATCAGCGAGAGGAAGTGTGTGTGTGTGTGTGTGTGTGTGTGTGTGTGTGGGTGTGGGTGTGGGTGTGGGTGTGGGTGTGTGTGTGTGTGTGTGTCCATGGATGAGCAATTGAAGGGAGGAGTGTGTGTGTGTATTTACAAGTGTTGCTTATATATATATATATGTGTGTGTGTGTGTGTGTGTGTGTGTGTGTGTGTGTGTGTGTGTGTGTGTGTGTGTGTGTGTGTGTGTGTGTGTGTGTGTGTGTGTGTGTGTGTGTGTGTGTGTGTGTGTGTGTGTGTGTGTGTGTGTGTGTGTGTGTGTGTGTGTGTGTTTATATGTGTGAGGTCGTATGTTTTCTGTCATAGTTTGGAGTCAAGATATTCTCTCCTAAACGATGAGATGTTTTTTGTGGAAATACACAGATAGATAGACAGATAGATAAATTGATAGACAAATAGAGAAGTGGACAAATAGATAGATAGATAGACAGACAGACAAGTAAAATGCTAGACAGATAGATAGACAGGCATACAGATAAAATGCTAGACAGATAGATAGACAGACAGTCAAATAAAGTGCTAGACAAATAGATAGACAGACAGATTAAGTGCTAGACAGATAGATAGACAGACAGATTAAGTGCTAGACAGATAGATAGACAGACAGATTAAGTGCTAGACAAATAGATAGATAGATAGACAGACAGATAAAGTGCTAGACAGACAGATAGATAGACAGACATACAGTGAGTAAAATGCTAGACAGATGAGATAGCAGACCCAACCAACCAACAGACAGGACTAAAAATATAAGTCGTTCTCCACCACCCCTCACCGACTGGGATAATTATGCTGACTCTCACAACCAGCCTACAGGGATCCTAATCCTTTGCAGAAACCCAAATTGCCTTCACCATCCCGAGGGACACTGCGACATCCTGCCATTTTTATTCTTGGAGCAGGGAATGTTTGCTGGCCTCTATGTCTGTCTGTCTGTCTGTTTGTTTGTATGCAAGTTTCTATCTTTCTCTGTATCCTTCTATCGTTGTCTGTCTAGCTGCTATTTCTGTTTGTTTGTCTGTCTGTCTGTCTGTCTGTCTGTCTGTCTGTTTGTATGCAAGTTTCTATCTCTCTCTGTATCCGTCTATCGTTGTCTGTCTAGCTGCTATTTTTGTTTGTATTTCTGTCTTTCTGTCTGTCTGTATGCAAGTTTCTATCTCTCTCTGTATCCTTCTATTGTTGTCTGTTTGTTATTACTGTTTGTCTGTTTCTATCTCTGTTTGTCTGCTTCTAGTTCTGTTTGTCTGTTTCTATCTCTGCTTGTTTGTTTCTGTCTCTGTTTATCTGCTTCTGCTTTCTGTGTTTTTTTGGCTGCCCGTTCCTAATTCATTGTTTATTTATTTTAAGTACCTCTATGTAATTTACCCAACTACCTTTCTATCTCCCCTGTTCACCAAATCTTGTTCGTGTGTGCTGTCTTTACCTATTTAATTACACATCATCATTATTACATTCATCATTATCATCAATCATTGTATTTACATTTATAACCAATTTTTTTTTCATTAACGATACATTAATTGTCAACAGGGACTTATTTTCAAACAGATTATCACAAAAACATTATAACATTCTGTGTATGTGTAATAAAACAAATCCCGTGTAAAAAAGTGATTCATGTTGCCGTCGTGTCATTTTCAATATAATATACTGTAGTAGTGGTAGCGAGTTATCTTCCTCCATCCTGACATTTACTGATGAAACGTCCCAGTGAACGAGAGGGATTAGACGCAGTGAGCCAGTTAACAGAGAACGCCCAGTGGTTATTTAACATACAGTATACACTCGATTTCAGAAACGTTGAGTAAAGACATACATAACATCAGTAACGTAACACATCATGGCATCACGGGAATATTGATGCACTCTATGTTTGTTTATATTATTATTATTATTTAAGTTACCTGTGATGGAATTGTTATTTATTTGCTGTAGCCCCGGAACCCAGTCAAAATTATTCGATCTTTGGTACAGTCAGTTGTATTCTTTAATTATGCTTCTGTCTCTGGAGGTTCATCCAATCTTCTGTCTCGTTGTCTGATTAGGAAGGTTTTTTTTTTTTCACTTTTCTTTGTGCATAGAGTTTAGGTGATAAATTCGCCTTCACTGCCATGGATGGAAAGTTATAATCACTAGGCTGGTGGTGGAATATATATACATACACATCACTTTTGTAAGGCTGTGGAGGGATTACAAAAAGGATACGTACTGTACATACTTCAACGCTATGAACGAACAGTGAAATACAGAATTAATGGTTATTTCTCCATCAAAAGAATGATCAAACGTATCCATGTTGACAATGAACTAAAATTATTCTCATATTATATTTTGAAAAACAAGACACTCTGCCCCTGAGATCGAGGCAGTACCATCAATGTTACTTTTAATTAAGCAACTCGCATATTCAGTGTATTCCTTGTGTTTACATTTTTAATCACCAAGTTAATTCAAATAATCTCAGAATATAAGAAATTGTATTTATAAACCTGGCTTATCTCACTCATATATCCACACTAGCTTGTCTCTCAGTGTTATCGACCGCACAGGTATGCAATAAATGTACAGTTGGACAAAAGAATTCGAGGTACAGCCCAAGTAAAAGATGGTCATTTTCTCCCAATATCAAGTTCCTTAGTGCCAAATAGGAGACATCAGGGGCAGAAGTCAGTACTGAGGATGGTAATAAAAAGCAAGTATCTGATAATAGACACTGGTTGCTCAAAAAGGGACAAGTGTCTTTCACCTTGGGCTGTACCACCAATTCCTGTGTCCAACTGTACTATATATACACTCACCAACAAAACCCCTGTCGCCTTGATGATTGAGATTCACAACAGTCTCGTAACTCTAAGCACCAACCAATCATTAAAACATTTCTCCCAATGTGTATTATGTTGTTCATGACTTGGTAGATGAAACGCCACCACTCTTGTTGGTGATTGTAACATACATACATACATTGTCTCTGGCAGAATGTGACCTGAATTAATCTCCTCTGCCATTCAATTAACTGAAATGTGCAATAATATAAGTTATCATCAGACAATCATCATAACTGGCAATATGTGTCCAACTACTTTATTTGATTGAGTGGACTGTGAGTGAGGCATGGGATACTTATATAGAAATGATTGGAAAACATATGAAATTCAGTGGTCTCTTCCAATTTGTGTTGATTACCACCACGATATTCCAGAGCCATGTCAACATCACACTTCCTTCTCTCACTCCCCTGTAAACAAACCTGACTGGTGCAAGATAGTTGGTAACAAGTAGGAACAATGAATTGGTAACTATAATTCTGTCTCCACCTATACCTTCCCTTCCTTGCACCTTAAACTCATAACACCTTATTCCACTGAGGCTGACTCTTTCTCTCGGTCTCCCCTCCATATCCGGAGTGTATAAAAACTGGACAACTTTTTGAACTGCACCTTTTATTCATTTAATGTGTCGCATTTGCTCCTCCCTTGCCATTCCTCTGATAATGCAATTTCATAATTTGTTACACGTCCTCAGGAAAAGTTCAATGAACACGATATTTTTCACGTGAGGGTAAAATATTCTCTATAAATATTCAATCTGTGTCAGAAGTGAACATTATAATATGTGTGTAAATTTAGCGTTGATTTTTCTATTGGAACTTTTGTACGATTCTAACCTTTATAGTGAAGTCTATACACCGTCCCTGTCATTTGTGTCTGTAGCATTCAAAGTCTTTTATATACAGTACGTATATCATGATTATCTAAATAGAATAAGCCTTACCATACCATATTTACGCATGTAGGAATAATATATACCGATTCTTACCTAGAAAGCTTGAGTGGTAACAGAACAAACTTGTTGTGATGGCAGCCAGGAGAAGGAGTCCAAGGGGTCGAGGAGTTGCCTGTAGTCCACATAAACCTTGTAAATCCCCCGGTGATGGCCTTCCCCTACCAGCCTCGGTAATGCAAGCCGCTACTTCCCACAGATACCACAGCACCATCTCACACAAACTGACCACTCTCTCTCACAGATATCCGTGTACAGTTCCGGGGAAAAGTCTCGATGCACAGACAGTACGGATCACTCGGACGGATATTTATAGCATATAGCATATAGGTTGCCACTACATACTCTCCCAGATATTCAAGTACAGTTGCCGACAAAAGATTCGATGCTCTTAAGGATGACTCAGACAGATAATAACTTGACCCTTGATTTCATACGCTCTCAGGACAGTTTTTTATCTATAATTTACGAACATATTTGCACACCATTAGTAACTACTGTTAAATTTATATACAGGATTATTCAAAATTATACCGACAAAATTACAGGGTGAAGTCCTGACATGATATTAAACATATTTCCATATGTATTTTTCCTCCCAAAAATTAAAGGTTAATTACAGGCATGAAAGCATGGGCGAACGATCGAACACTTCAAAATTAGCCCCAACCCTCCACATCACCCTCTATTCCCTCTCGGGTAGGTGAGGGAATTTATTAAAATTTTATGACACGCTGATAAAGCCTTGTCGTTCTTGGATAAAAACTTTTTGAGTAATTTTCCTCCTGTCCCAGAAAAAAATAGATAAATAAATAAATACATAGATATAAATAAATACATAGATATAAATAAATAAATAGATAGATGAATAAATATAAATAGATAAATAAATAAATTTATTAATTTATTCGTTTAGTGGATCATCAATTTTGGGAGAACTAGAAGGCTACTGATTCCTGCACGTCATGCCAAGATACAAACAAACTAGCTCATTGAACGAGTAGGGAATCTGTTTTGTCGTATAATTAGAAGGAGTCAGCGAGTTGCCCTCCACATCCAACCTTGAGGGGAGATTATCTTGTTTGTTGGCAAGTACGTTGGTGAGCCGTGATTCCTCCAAAGTCTACCAGGAAACAGGACCAGATGAAGAAATATAATGGTGGCCTGTTGCTAGGAATAGTTTGGAGGCATCGGAGACCTTCCATTTATTCACCAGCGAGAGATTCTCCCCTTAACAGATGACCCCCTTTAATTAATGGAGACAAATTACACGAGACGTTTGTGGGTTACATGAACTTGCACTTACACTTTGGACCCCATCAGTGCCTCCCTCCCACGGAACAGTATCCAGGACATTTATATATTTCGAGCTAATTGGGGGGCTACTGATTCCTCCCCCCCAACGGGAACCGCCTTGACGTGGTGGGGGGCTTGTGTGTCTCTGAGACCTGGCGAGCTAGACTAGAGGGGGTTCCGGCCCCTGCTCTGCCCCGATTTCGGGGAGAGAGGGTTTCCCATGCTAGGAAGGTCGCCAGTGAGAGACCAGACTAAATGGTTCCCATCTTTCAGTTTTACAACTGTCTCTCTTTTCTTTTTATTTCCTTCCTGCTTGCTGTCACACCTCTCTATCACTTTTTTTCTGGCGCTATAGGACCTCGATGTTGCAGCGCCTAATATCCATTAATAATAATAATACTGATTCCTCCAAACTATGGCAGGAAACAGATTACCTCAACGTTACTACTAGTAGGGGATATGTTTCCTGGCATGGTTTGGAGGGACCAGTGGCCCTCGAATTTACTACAATAATATCATCTCGTGTTAATCAGTGGAATAATAATCGTGTGCAAGTGTTTAAGGACAAACTACAGACTACATTATATAGCAGGATTTATTTGTATATATATATATTTTTTTCTCTGTCTCTGTCTCTCTCCTCAGGTCAGTGTATAAATGACAAGAAGGTTATAAATGACATATATTAACAGGCACAAAAAGAGATAAAAAAAATAACACTCCCCTCTTCCAGCCATGCAACCTTCTTGTTTAAACACCTTGAATAACAACCAACCAACCAACCAACTAACTAACCAGGCAGAGGAGGCCAGGTCAGGTCATGTTAGGTCAGGTCAGGTCAGGTCAAGTAAGTTGTTGTTCCTCTACCTCGACATTCTCATTAAGCCAGGAAGGAAGGAAGTTGTTTAAAGCCTTTTCTGCACACTAACGAAACTTGGATCTTGTATTTCTCTTGTCACTCTCGATCTCTTTTCATTAGTTTTTCCTGTCGTGTCCTGCCCTTTTAATAAGTTATGTTTTGTTTATTCTCTTTTCTTGTTGTTCTCCCTATTAGTATTTATGTATCTTTCTTTTTTAATCCCTGACTCTGACATTCTCTCTTATATATATTATATTTTTTTGTTACCTGGATATTTTTTTTTATGCTGATATCTATATTCTACTTTTCTGTTGACTTTCCTGTTTTTTCTTCTCTTAATTATTTCTATTCCATTGTTTAGTTTTTTATGGTATGAATGTCTTCAAAGGATCTTAGGTTTTATTATTATGCTTCATTGTTCATTGAATAATAATGATAGAAATAATAGTAATAATAGTAATAATAACTTACTACTTCAACAAGCGTGAAACAAAGAATTAATCCCATAGGGATCGTAGTTTTTTCTTACTCATCATTTGCAATATCTCTCTCTCTCTCTCTCTCTCTCTCTCTCTCTCTCTCTCTCTCTCTCTCTCTCTCTCTCTCTCTCTCTCTCTCTCTCTCTCTCTCTCTCTCTCTCTCTCTCTCTCTCTCTCTCTCTCTCTCTCTCTCTCTCTCTCTCTCTCTCTCTCTCTCTCTCTCTCTCTCTCTCTCTCTCTCTCTCTCTCTCTCTCTCATTATCTTTGCTTAAGTCTTGAAAGTGCTGGTTAAAGTGAAGAGCATGGAAAGTGCGAATTGTTTGAAGCCTTTTATGCTATCTGTAGAAACTTTGAACTCTCTCTCTCTCTCTCTCTCTCTCTCTCTCTCTCTCTCTCTCTCTCTCTCTCTCTCTCTCTCTCTCTATCTCTCTCTCTCTCTCTCTCACCAAGTTTAATCTTAAGTCGTGAAGGTGCGAGGGTGTGGAGAAGAGAGGCAATCAGACTAAAAGTGAGACAAGAAAATGTGAGATGCAGTCAGACTCAGAGGGATGACCTGTCTGCCTCATGTACCTTCCTGGCTGTGTTTGTTTGTTTGTTTGTTTGTTCATTGGTTAGTTGGTTAGTAGGATATATATTGGTTGTTCTGAAGTGTTTGTAAATCAAGTATCTTTTTCTTTGGTGAGTTGGTGAGTTGTTTAGTTAGATCATTGGTTACTTGATTAGTGTTATATATTTGGGGTTCTTAATGTAGGTAGTAAGAAAATCATGCAACTCGTTCTGAAGTTATTTGGTTATCGAAAAAGTTATATAGTTCTTTGGAAATTCAATAACTTTGATATATAGTTTGACAGATTTATAGATAATGGGCAAGATATATTATTTTCTTATGCAGTTAAGCATTTGTTTTATTAGTTAGATATTAACTTTCTCACCCATACTGTATAAACGATTTGAGTATTTCCTTCCACTTATTAATCTGATTAGGCATTCGTGAAAATGACTCTTAGTGAGCAACTTGTGTATTATGAGAGGATAATCTCATGTTGACGAATAGGATGCCTACTGAGTCCTCCAAACTATGTTAGGAAATCAGGAAACAGACGACTTTATGTTAGGGAATCAGGATCATATCATGGTTTGGAGGAATCAGTAGCCCTCCAATTTACCGTCATGGGAATACTTCCTTAATATAATTAAAGTGGGTGACTTGAAGGACTTGCGAGTCCTCCACACTATGCTTCAAAACAGATCCCTTACTGGCACACCGATATATCAGGTTGTTTCGTGGAATGGTGTGGAGGAATCTGTAATATTTCGACCTCGAACGATCAAGGCATTTCTCTGCTAAACTTAAATATACGTCTACAATGTGTTGCCACATCAGGCTGTGTCTGTGTCTGTATCTGTGAAAAGCAAATTACAAATCTAGTGAGCTACGAATTCTGCTCTCATTATATAATTTTATGTTCATAGAATTAATTTCACAACACGCTAACCTGATTGCCGTAGCATAACGCACATTCCAAATTATACATATAGCGTTAATTAACGTATGGGATGTGGAAAATGAAGTGAATTGCATGGCACCTGTTTATTAACGTTCCATCAGCATCCCATTAGTTAAAAAGTTGAGCTTGCATGTGTAGCCTGTCATGTAGCCATATTCCACAACAAACCAAGCGTAAAACAACCTTGTAATATATATATATATATATAAATATGCAGAAAGCTCACCTCAACGTGAGATATAATTGCAGAGTAACCACAGGAGAAACCAAAGGCAGAACAGTAAGTATTTTCGTATATTACATCTTCAGACAGAAAGATGTAATATACGAAAGTACTTACTGTTCTGCCTTTGGTTTCTCCTGTGGTTACTCTGCATATACATATATATATATATATATATATATATATTAGAGGGCTATTTATTTTCCCAGACTACGCCAGGAAACAGATGGAAACACTGTTACTAATAGGGAATATAATTCGTGGCATAAACCTACTGGAATTAATAACCTTCCAATCTGGTCACAAGGGATTCTTCCATTAACAGCTTTACAGACAAGAGTATATTATAATGAAGCAAATGTTGTGAATGCATCATGTCTACTACCAATGGTTGGATCTTAAAATATTATACTCTATACAAATAGACGAGAAAAGCGACATGATTTTTGTCCGTGTATGTACAGTACTATGCTTACAGGTCATCAGTTCCTGTTCTAATAATACTGTTAAATGGTTCAAACACAACATGGACCTCAAAACATATACATAATTCTCATAAGGCCAGCACTAAGTATGTCTTGTTGCCGTGACGGACGATCTTGCCTGCCACCACTTCTTGATATTGTAAAGGGAAATGCTCGGGCTTCTCCATAAAATGCCTTGACATCAACATGACATTCACCTCGCCGGTCAGAGACAAGAGAGCTGCACATACCCGACAGGACCCGTCTTGTTAACTGGCAAGCAAAAAAAAAAATCAGTTAATAAGAATTTTGTTGTAAATACTGAGTGTGACAAATGACAGAGTATAGTGTGAAGGGTAAAGGTGTCCCAGTGTGCTAATTAAGGACCCTGTTTCGTGTATGAGACTTGGAGGCTTCTGATTCTTCCTGACTATGCCACGAAACAAGCTTCTTCCATATAGGTGGTGTTTCGTGGCAATATTTGAAGGACTCACTGACCTACAATTTTCTGACTAACATCACAGGGTCCCTTAAGCTATTCTTTTTTAGGTGTATCTCCAGTTGGTTGGTTGGATATTGGTTGGTCGGGGTGTTACGTTCGATTTACTCGCTCCTCGGTGGACTGATACGATGGAGATACAAACAGTGAGGATTTATAGTTTGACCAGGTGGCGCAAACTGAACCGGGACCCCGATCTTTGATTTGTGAGTTCATTTCAATAACCACTGTCAAACCAGAATTTCTGCCGAGCTTCACGAACATCAGTCACCATAAAGCACCAGCAAATTTTTACTCATACACTGAATTATATGTATTGAGCGTAAAGGGTTTAGATGTATCGGGTGCCACGCTTAGGCTACAGTATAATGTTGTTGTGGTAACCTCGTCGGGGGTCGTGTGTATTCTGGATGTGGTTGGCAGGCGTCACAAAAATTCCTTCGTCCTTTTGTGTCATAATTTTTGGACGTAAGATTTTTGTATAATTTGTTGATGGACTGTATTATATCCTTCATCAGAAATCCTGTAATGGTGTACGAGAACTGGAGGCTTCCGATCCCTCCTGACTATGCCACGAAACACGCTCCTTCCATAATTATAGGTGGTGCCGGTGTTTCGTGGCAATATTTGAAGGACTCATTGAACTCAAATTTTCTGACTACATCACCGGGTCCCTTAATAAGTTATACGAACCCATATCCTGCTTATATACGATGGAAGATTCAGATGAGACAACATTCTTCTTCTTACGTAAGGGAGTAGCCAATAAAATATCCACAAGCTGTTTACAAGAAAATATGAATTCTCCCTCGCCACACACATTTCCAGGGCAACACAGAGACGCACATTAGTAACACGTTAAAGTCTTTGCTCAGATACAACCACAATCCTCCTGAGACAAATGGCATACATCTCTGGTTCTGGGTCATGTTTACGACAGTTCTCAGTAACCTCTTCAACGGGACTCTAGCCTGGTGCAGTGTTATCGGTTGGTATTTCTGTTATCAAGCCACCTTACCTACGTCAGATTCATTTTATCAATACAGTACATTACAGTGTACAAGGGGACTGCTAAATTTAACATAGTACATTACAGTGTACAAGGGGATTGCTAAATTTAACATAGTACATTACAGTGTACAAGGGGATTGCTAAATTTAACATAGTACATTACAGTGTACAAGGGGATTGCTAAATTTAACATAGTAAAGGAAGACTGATATTGATTGAAACATTCGAGGGTAAGGAATATCATGTAGTGTTTCGTAAAGAGCTGATTGTCATACTTTCAGAAATAAAATTATTATATTGATACAAAAACGTGGGCAAATACGGGATAAGTTCTTACTATTCAAGAGATAATGACTGGAGTAAATGCTCTTATATATAAATCAAAGAAGGATAAAAGAGTGGGCACTCAGGCTGAACACTATATATATCTCCTTATACCACATGGTAAACGACACTGTCTCGTCAGACCGGTTGGTAAACAGAGCTCTCAGTGATACTTGGGTATATATATAAACACAAGAGCTGACTGCAGGGGAAGTCACGCAAGAACCATCACACCCGCCTCATGGCTATAAGTCACACCAACCTGTCATTATGTCCGTGCTTCTTTTGCCTCTCTAGTAATCTGAGTCAGTGGTCGGTATTCTCACCAACTACTCGCTTTGAGACAGACTGGAGTGTTGCTAGGGGTCTGCTATTATGTACTCTACCCTCGTGTCATGTGATGGAACATTAGTTTTATCTGCTGTGTTCTGAGTAGTTACATTGTACTGCTGTGTTCTGAGTAGTTACACTGTACTGCTGTGTTCTGAGTAGTTACACTGTACTGCTGTGTTCTGAGTAGTTACACTGTACTGCTGTGTTCTGAGTAGTTACACTGTACTGCAACCAGTTACCATAATCAAGCTCACAATAATTTGCTTGATTCAGATATATTATATCCATATCTTTACCAACAACATTTACTCTAACTTAGTTAGACATAACAGGTACAAGAAATATTATGCCCTATTATACTCATATAAAACTCAACCTAATTTAGCATAGATTAAACTGAAGTTACCTAACCTTTATTGACACAAGTAGTATTGTATATGAAGTCATCGGAAATAACATCACCGTCCTCGAACCACGATTTTTCTTACATTAGGCTATACATTCAGCACAAATCACGCCCCGACCACGACTTCTAAGAGGGTAACCAAGTTCAGCCTCTTCGCCTTTAGCAAGAGGTTTGAGGAGAGGCTGAGGGTGGCTATTTTCACGCAACTTTTCGACCCCTCCTCCCCTCTCCTTCCTCATTAGAACAGTATCGGCTACGGCACAGCTAAAGGGTCGACTTACAAAGAGGCTGGCGAAGACTTTCAACTTTCAACTCCTTTCTACTACTTCTCTCTCACTCTCTCTCTCTCTCTCTCTCTCTCTCTCTCTCTCTCTCTCTCTCTCTCTCTCTGTGTGTGTGTGTGTGGATGTGTGTGTGTGTAGATGGCAATTTTGAACGTTTGACGAACATTGATGAACTAGACCGTGTGATAATTCCTATGGCTAAAGATGGCTAAAAAAATCTCCATGTTCAATCTTTATAGTATTGAATTAACAATTATATCGGAAGACAAAATTCAATCCGTGTTACAAACCACATCTCTCCCTAAAATTCTTTTTGGCCAAATCTGGTGAAAACATGCAATTATTTCTCTTCAATGGGCTAATTGGGAAAGGCTTAACACGTGATATACACAAATGAATCGAGTAATGGTGTCCAGTTGGGGAATATAAATAGCTCTTTCTGTTTCATATCACTACTCGTAATAGGAGTCAAGAGTGACAACACTGGCGGTATCATGAAGAACTTACGTCAACTGGACAAAAAGCCTCGATTCTTTCTACGTCAAGAGAGTATAAAAGAGTTATAATAGGATGTAGGCCCTGGGAGAAGACTTTAACCACTTTAAAGTCCTATGGGAAGCTTAAATACACGTGCTTCACAACACTTAAAGGGAAAACGATTGGATCACAAGTACGTCTAAGTTTCTGAGTCTGAAACTTTAAGAATTCTCAAACTGGAATAAGGAAAACATTGCCAGATCCTCGGCTGCGCTTATATAGGCCTAACATAGACAGGAATGAAAGAAAAATCATGGGTGTAGAGAACAGACCATATCCAAATATATATACAATATGTACGATCAAAAAATGTAATGGAGATGGGAAGTTAATGATATTCATAATAAAACTGATGTTATGAATTACTGTGCATAGTTTAAAGGAATCGGTCACACGCTGAGAATAATACTGTCTTGAATAACCTTTAGATAGGGTGAGTCTATCAGAAGGAAATGTTCTAAGGGAGGGTTGCCGCTTCCTCAAAAACACTGCGAAGACAGATCAGTTAAATTGATAGAGATATAGATAGGGAGATAGATAGAGTGTGTGTGTGTGGGTGTGTGTTTGTGTACGTATTTTTCTTTTATATAATTATTTCTTTTTTTTTGTACAGACAACATTTTGCAAATAATCTTTTCCAGAGCCAAAGGAAACAACACTGAAGTGAATTCACAGTTTCATGAATATAAAACTGTAAAAAAAACCTCACACATAACTTCAAAGCAGGTGTATTATTATTCTCAATGCAAGGTACAAAGTTTCGCCCTGACATGGACCCTCTTCAGGTAATGTGGATTTTTCTTCACCATATAGCACTGAGGTATTCGAATTACGGAAACCATTTGGCATCGACCCTCATGCCTGTCTGATTGTGACACGGGGATGATGAGGTTCCTTCATGACCCCCTCGCGTGGTGATGGCGGGTGCATGGGAGAGTGTCTCTGGAGAGTTCATGAGGGAGAGTCACGTCAGGAGGGGGTCGCGTCACACTCCTTCCATGCTCTTACCACCTCTCACTTTACTCACGCCACTACCCATGCAGCAGCCGTCATTGAAAACGGTTTACGATTATTGCACCTAGATGCATTTCCCAGCCTCTTATGCTTCTCGTTTCGTTTGTGTTATTGTGTACTTGGGTATATCACATTGTAATTTAGTATATCTATAAATGAACTCGTAAGTAAATCTATCAGAGTAAGAAAGAATAACGAAAGTGACTCCAAATAAAGTAACATTATTGATTTTATTGGTCAGACGTGTTGCCATTCATATGTTGTCATCATAAGTGGTACCGTAGCTATAACATGAGATGAACATTAATCTTAATACCAGGGATCCGCTGAAGTGCTTATACATTTCAATTGCAGGTCCGGGTGCAATGAAAGACAAAAGACCACCGTGTTGTCGTTCTATCCAGTAATGCCTTACAAAAAACGAGTCACACTGAAACCCAGGCCACAACTGTAAACCGAGGTCAAATATTGCGTTTTTCCCTTTATACTTACGGTATACCAATTATCAGGACACGATTTTGTATTTCACTTTGTAAATACAAGTGAACGAAATGGTATACGACCCATGTAACTCCATCTTTTTAAGTGCCCAAGTGTTGCTTTAGGTTCCTGAATGACTGTAGGCCCTAGGAAACCAAACCTCTTATTCATAACTTCACCGTCTAAAAAAAAAAAAAAAAAATGTCGATACTTCATCCATAACCAGACCCTTTCCTTGTGTGTGTGTGTGTTTGTGCATGTGTGTGTGTGCACGCCCTCCTTTCGAAAACTAAATACTTACCGAGAGTATTGGCCAACTTTTTGCCATGACTGTACAACTTCTCTCCTGACTCAGCCCACGCCGCGAGAAACACAACTTTGCCTCCCACCAATTTCGAGAGTTATGGTGCAGAAATTTTTACCATTTAAGTGGAGTTCAGACCGCTCACATAAATAAAATTAACACTCGGGGTAGTCATTCAGGATGCGGATATCTGAATATTTCCCAGTGGCTTCATTTTTCTCTAAACTTTGCCAGAAAACAGAATCCCTCTTATGAGAGATTAGGGGTTGTGTTTTATTGAAGAGTTTGGAGGGCCAAGTATGTTCTAATTGGCCACAAGGATGTGATGATCCTACTGAACGAACAACTGATAGCATATTTGATCTATAAATAACAACCCAACCACCACACTAACCAACAACACCAACAACAACCACACAACCACCACACTAACCAACCACACCAAACAACACCAACAACAACACCAAACAACACCAACAACAACACTAACCAACCACACCCAACAACACCAACCACCACATTAACCAACCACACCAACAACAACCACCCAACAACAACCACCCAAACTAACCACCCAACCACCACAACCACCACACTAACCAAACACACCCAACTTTGCCCCACACCAGTAATTCCTCGTGCGTGCATCACCTCGCTTGAAAACTCGCCTAACTTGCCGCTAAGGAGTGACGTGACCCGCCCGCCAGAGGCACCACCGTCGCTCTTTGTTTATTTATGTTACGAGGCGAGGGAGGGACCTGGTACTGTACTTGTTTACTTTTAATTTTGATGGTCTTTTTTTTTTAATATGATATGCCCAGTACGTTGTTGGGAAATAAAATACATTGCTCTTTAATTGGTTCTGTGAGAGTGTGTGTTCGTGTGCATTTTTGTTGTTGTTGTTTTTGGGTCTGTGTAGTATATATGTATGTGTGTGTGTATTGTTTTTTTTCTGTATTGTTGTCTATATTTATTGTATCTTGTATAATGTGCATCTGCTGTGAATATCCGTGTCTATGTGTCCCTTTATGAACAAGAACATGAAGGAAAACCCTTCAAAAGCTCCGGCTCTTAATGATTCAAGTGAAATGAGTGAGTGAGTGAGTGAGTTGAACCCCTTTTTAAGAAATGGTCGCCTCAAGAAGAATGAGTGAGTAAGTGAGTGAGTGAGTGAGTGAGTCAGTTGAAGCATTTTAGAAGTTGTCGCCCCAAGAAGAAGAAGAACAAGAACAATAATTACGATAAGACCTTGAGCTTTCGGCTGAGGCCGGAGCTAAAAATCCCATCCTCGTATAGATCAAAAGTCCTCCTATAAATGAATAAAAGTGAAGCATCTGAGTGAATCATTTGAACTCATATTACCGAGACCAGTAGCCTAGCTGTAGTTTCGCATAACTTTTCAGAGCCGTTCTATTCCAAGGTGTTGTAGGACTGTTGGGCGTGACTGTACTTATAAAGGCCTACATACAACTTGAGGTTGGTTGGTCAGCCACGTGAAGTATAAATATCAACAAACTTAGAGATGACTACCAGGTTCCCCGTGACACATTTCCCTAACTCAAGGATGCTACTTCTAATAAATGGGATCAGATGTTGTAGTCGAAGAGAAGGCCCAATAATGACTCCTGCTGAAGAACGGGAGCTACATATGCCAATAATTATACTGAAAAGTTGCTTGCATCCTACATGGAGGAGTCAGTTGGTATCAATTTGCCGAGAGCATCAAGTCTCATTAATCTTCCCACCACCTGCACTCACTCGGTCTGGAAGCGATACACACACACACACACACTACATTTACGTGTCCTTAGTCTCTCCCGAGTAATTACCTCTAAATAGGCAATAAAGGACCAGGCGCTAATTAACCTCCACCGCTCTGGCAACATTACCAGCCACAGAAAATGCAAGCTCAAAGGCAGACAGACAACTTGCATCGTTCGTATACAGTAAAAAAATGAACGCAATGGATGGTGATCTATATAAGGTTTCACTACACCATTCCTGTCAAGTCCTGGCTGGTGAAAAGTCTGTGCTAACATTCACGATCCATATAATAAGGTTTCACCACACCATTCCTGTCAAGTCTTGGTCGATGGATAATTGTACAGGATAAGTTGGGAAAGAACAGCAGAGTACAAAGGAGGAGTAAGGCAGTGCACTAAGTTTCTCCCTCCTGTATGAAGAGAGTAGGCTAACTTTCATACTTCCCACACTAAGTTCTGTATATGGACTTTATATCCCCTGGGTGCGGCGTATTTTATAGCTCACATTAATCTTTCCCTTTGTTCTCAAGACCTACTTTTCTTCCCAAGGCGATGTAAAGATTAGATACTATACAGTCACCTACATAATCAGCCTGCTTATTTCTTTTGATATGTTTTTGGTGTCGGTAGATGTGTTAGTTTTTATTATTATTATTATTATTATTATTATTATTATTATTATTATATATATATTTTTGAACAGTGATTGCTTTCCTGACCAGTTGAAATATATAACAGCCCGATGTAGACTATAATTTTTATAGGGTATATACCATTTCCTATACTGTCATCCTAATCTCACAACATGTTCCTATTTTCTCTGTCTTCTTGCCAGTGCTGTATACATCACACCACCACACCACACCACACCCCTGCTAACTTTCTAATCTTGTCATTCCGTCTGTGTTTCTGTCTGGTCTACCCTGGCTTCTCCTTCCATCTCTTGAGTTGCTGGCTAGAGATGGAAGCCCAGACTTTACACGGGTTTAATTTGTACTTACAGGTTGTTTTATAACCCTGGATTCTTATGAGGGGTCTCGGGCAATTTATAACCCAGGCTTAAATTGGATTAGGCTAATTTATCTCTTGGGGATAAATTGGATTACACAGTTCTATACCCTGGGTTTATTTTGGCTTCTTTGTAACTATACCCATCTAAGTCAGATTATCATAGTACTTCTGTAAAGACTTATCATAATTTTTGCATTAGTAATTTTTAGTATATATGCTGTTAGTAGAACTGAAAATACAAACCATGCTGACAATGCGAAAAGGAGTAAATATTTTTGTTGACAGCTCTCCATCGTGTCTGGATTATCGTGCAATTTTTATTCGCATCTGAGAAATGGACAACTTGCTGAGCTTCATGCAGTTTCATTCCAAATCAAAATATTTTTCCCTTAACATACGGCTTGCGGCTTGCTTGTATGTCCTCATCGTGATCTAACACTCGACAAAGCATCATAGAAAGGTAATGATAATAATTAGATTAACTTAGGCAGTCCGTCGTGTTGTTATCTTCGTAAACCCCAATAGGTCTACGGCATTACCAACCACTTTCTCCCTCCTTCTTACCAATTAAAAGAAAATTTGGAATTTTTTACTTGATTTTTTACCTGAATCTACAAGACTTTTAACCACTTTTGCTTTCACAATGCCTAATCTTTCTGTGAAGTTTGATCAAAATCTTATTCAACATGAAGCAGTCAGATAAAAACAGTATGAGTGAATACAACCTTCCGCAAATTTTGCTAAGATAATAAGGCCGAATAACCCAGCCATTAGTCCCTGTATATAATATATTATATTGGTGTGCGCGAGGCTGACACAACTACCATGGCTGATAGTGCTTGACCAGGGTCCAAGGAGTGTTATTGAGCAACTGAACAGAGTTCGAACAAGTGAATTTTCCAAACCATTCTAAACGTTGAGAGAGTTTTAGAAGACTCTCTTTTTTTAACTCTGTTCAGTTACTCTTCAACACTCCTTGGACCCTGGTCAAGCACTATTAGCCATGGCTGTACATAGCACATTGTTTTGGATGGTAGGCCTAAATCTGGAGCAAATGATTCCTCCAAACTAGGCTATTCCAGGCAACAGGATACCATTATTTTTCTTCATCTGGGTCCTGTTTCCTTGCATACTTTGGAGGAATAAAAGTATACCATCCCCTTAATCAAACACACTACTGCTGCACACTATATATTACTCGTCCTCCTATGAGTGTAAGTGATGCATTTTACTTCCGAACTCGATATATTTTGGAATATTGCGGTGCTTGTGGAGTTGGGAATAGCAATAATGATGATGGATGAGGCTCTTAAGAGTATGAGAATATCTGAGTGGTGGTGGTGGTGGTGTTGTACTGCATTAGAGATTTATCATCACCACAAGCGAACGTTGGGGTGCGAACTCTGAAATATATATCGGCATATCCAAGTTTGCAGGTTATTATTATCTCTCTGGGCTCCCAAGATGTACAGTCGGCGGTAAAAGTCCTGTCTCCTCGCTTGCTTCACCAAGGCACGCGGTGTTCATAGACTCGAGATTATTAGGTGGATAAAACGTGTGTATTTCTCGAGTTCATGAACAACCACTGCATGTCTCGGTGAAGCAGGTGTGGCGACAGGACTTGTGCTGCCGACTGAACACTCGCAATCTAAAATATGAACAGTGTCCAGGCTTGCTTCGAATGGCCTGATCGAGTATTAATTTAGCGAGCTCAAACAAATATGAAACAGGATAAAGTAAGCGTTGTAATTGTTTCACTAGTACGTCAACTGATTCGAAACTTCAACAAGACCTGGAAATAAATTTTGGATTGGGAGTGTACAGCCATGGCTGATAGTGCTTGACCAGGGTCCAAGGAGTGTTGGAGAATAACTGAACAGAGTTCGAAAAAGTGAGTCTTTTAAACCTCTCTCAACATTGAGAATAGTTTGGAAAATTCACTTGTTCGAACTCTGTTCAGTTGCTCACCAACACTCCTTGGACCCTGGTCAAGCACTATCAGCCATGGCTGTACGGTAACCTAGATCTGTAAACCTTGCTTGATGACTCACTGAACTATAATTATCTAAACCAGGCACGTCCCTCAATTCCTCATTCCTCTAACTATGAAATTCTCTCCTTTTGAATATCTTTGTTAATATATGACGTATATAATTATAATGATATTTCCTCTCATTTTCTCCTGTTAACTAATATATTTATACACCTAAATAGGAATATAATAGAAATATATCTTGTTTGTTTGCTTAAGTCTGCATTGCTTACAAGAATTCACCAATCACTTAACACATCTTCCGCTCTGTCGCATATACTTCAGACAAGACGCATATACTTCATACACGACGCACACCACACCGGCAGGAAGACTTATAAATTATCAAGGTTTATTTCGTAGGAATGATTTGTTTCCTCGCGAGAAATCTGCGCGGCTTAATGCCAATACTAGTAACAAAATATAATACTATCTACTACTACTAATATTACTACTCCTACTCCTACTCTCTCTCTCTATATATATATAGTACGGTGAAAATAAAAGGTAGAATGAGCACCACGTCCCTCGTCACAGAACATGTATAAATGATGAAAGATGAGCCTCAGTAAGTAAATAAGTAAGTAAGTAATCCCTTGTCCCTATACATACTTAACCTACTCCCATCCCATCCCCTGTACTTCCTTTCTCTCTCTCTCTCTCTCTCTCTCTCTCTCTCTCTCTCTCTCTCTCTCTCTCTCTCTCATTGAAGGCCTGAGAGTAATGTCAGTGAAAGGTATTGGATGACTTTCATATTATTTGTCCCTGCTGCTACT